>CM017196.1:35387726-35827726 GCA_004837865.1 Musa balbisiana
TCCATCTAAGCAAAGTGCAATTGCATTTGGTCACTTCCATCGGAATGCCTAAAGTGGAAGTAACTTAGAACTTGGAGATTTTGAAATTTCTAATCTTGTAAGTAATTAGTCTTATGCTTTTATTAGGGTGGTTAGAATGGGAACAAATTAGAACTCCATGATGTAGCAAACCCTAATCCTCTTCTTCCCAAAAGGGGTCTTCAACCTCTACATAATTGTATAAATACAAAACCAAAATTAAGTCAAATGAGATTGAACTTTATATAATTTATAATTAATAACAATAAAACAAGAGACCATGATCCATTAAATAAATTAATTAGAAAACAAATCAAGTCAAATGAGATAAATTTTAGCTTTATCATGGAAACTAAACAAGAGACTCCTGGAATATTTTTTCACAGGTTGCATATAAAGTCAAGGTAAACTGTCACTTTCAAGATGCATATGTTATATCATGAATAATAAAATTTACCTTCCGAAAGCATGCAAGAGGGTAAAGATACAATAAATAGTATGAAAACTTGTGTCTAATGAGATAAAAACAATAAAATGGATAGTTAGATTGAACACATACATTATATCTAGTTTTGGATGACTAACATTTGCCTAGCATCACTGTCATCTTTAGTATTCAGATTAACCTAGGTTGGTAACATTTGAATTAGCCCAACTTGATTCAGGCCAAATGGTCCTACCTGATCAAAGATCATTTATCAATACTTTTATGGGCCAAGTGTTCTTACACTTTTTATGATTTCTCATACTTTTTTAACATCATCGCTTTAAGGATATTATATTGATTGATCCTTTAAAATATCTCTAGTACAATATTCAGTTTTCTCTCTATCAACAATTAAAAGAGTCTGGAGTGCTTGAGTTCATCATGAAAACTTGTATGAGAGTAGAGTGGTAGGCATCAATAACCCCTTAGGCTTTATTAGTGAACTAAGTGACAAAGTCCACTAACGACTTATCCTCTATTTGTTAAATACCCTAAGGTCAGTGGTTGAGGTATTAGGAGCCTATATTCCCAACAAAATATTCCTTAAGCTCTCTCACTAGTTAAGTGAAGGTGCTCAAGGGGGTGTACCACTCTCGAGTTATACCCCTTAGGGTTATGGAGAAGATACGATAGATCAAGGTGTTGGAGGTACTGTATAATGTTATTTAGATTTAAAAGCTATCACATGCTTTGTGGGTCCACTAGGGTATTCAAATCGAATTAGAAAATCGAATCGAACTAGAATCAAACCGATTCAAAACCAATTTAATTTGAACCAATTCATAAATGATTTCAAGAGTACCCTTCTTTGGTTTGGTTAATCAGTTTGAATCAAATTGATTTTAATTTAAAAGATATTAATCTAATTGAGTTTACTATCTTAAACCCTTAATCAGTTCAAATCGATTTATCAAATTGGCTCTAAGACTTAATTTTATAAATGACGTGACCTTAATTTTACAATTGGACTAAGATTTTAGTTCGATTCAATTAAATTAAACTAGTTCATTTAAAAAATATATATTTAAATTACTTAAAATTATAAAATTGGTTAACCAAACTAGATTAATCGATTTGCTTAGGTAAATATGAATCGGTACTAATTTGAACTACCTAAGTTTAATCCAATCAAATTAAAAAATGGTTTAGATCGGTTCAACCCTTAATGGTTCAGTTTGAACACCCCTAGGGTTCTCTCCTCTGTCAAATGCTTCTAGATTTATGAGTTGAAAGCTATAGGAACTAGCTCCTCCTTTATCTTCAAGGTTCCTATCCTCACTATATGAAACATATGATACATATCTTCAAGGCACTAGTCCGAAGCTATGTTTGGAAGGTATGAACCAAGTTTGCCAATTAGGCCTTAGACTTAGGCATTATTGATCATAGGTGTCATGGCCCATTGAATATTTTTACACTTTATATTATATGATACATATCTTCAAGGCACTAGTCCGAAGCTATGTTTGGAAGGTATGAACCAAGTTTGCCAATTAGGCCTTAGACTTAGGCATTATTGATCATAGGTGTCATGGCCCATTGAACTCGATAATGGGGGACCAAGGCACCCCCTCAGTTAGGAGGTGCTAGTTACAGGTGCCAGCCATATAAACCAATCACGTGGGTGATGACACATGTGACATATTGCACAATCTTTTTGGTTATTATTATTATAATATTTTTACACTTTATATTATATGATAAATATATTATGATATCATTGGATCTATGTAATGAAAATTAGATCATGATGAGATTATGATAATAAAACCAATTCTCCTATAAACACAAACCCTATATATTAGTTGACTGAGGTTTAGGAAGACTTAACATGTCTAATTCTCTTCTAATAAAATCAAATCATACGAGAATAAATAGTAAAAAGTTTTTAATCATATAATTAAAAATCAAATCATACGAGAATAAATAGTAAAAAGTTTTTAATCATATAATTAAATTATTCAAGATGCCTAATTTTTTAATAATAAAATCAAATTATTCTTCACTCAGTAGTTTAATAAAAATGTCTACTAACTGATGTTTTATATCAATAAAATTCAAGGATATATCATGATTATTTATATGATCTCTAATGAAATGATATTTCATGTCAATATGTTTGGTTCTAGAATGTTGAATAGAATTCTTTGACATATAAATTTCACTAGTATTATCGTACTTTATAAAAATATTTTTAAAGAAAAATTTATAATCTTCTAAAGTATTTTTTTATTCAAATTACTTGCACAAAGAATGCACCCGTTGCAACATATTGAGCTTAAACTGTAAATAGTGCGATAGAGTTTTGCGATGACCAAGAACCCAGTACATAACCTAAGAACTAACAAATTCTAAATGTACTTTTTCTATCTATTTTACATCTTACAAAATCAACATCATAACATTTTTAGATTTAGGATACTATGGCTATTTTAAAAATCAAAACTAATTTTAGATAACTATATTTTTTAAGAGAGCATGTGTACCATAATGACAAAGCTTTTCATAAAAAAAAATATTTAATTTTAGAAGGAAGATATAGTATGGATTCTTTTACAAATTTGGTTAGTTTTTGATACGTGCTACTATTTGTGAAGCAAATGCTTTCTTTTCTAAATATCACCTTTGTTTAGCGATAATCATATTAAGTGACTTATTTTTTATTTTAATTTCTTTAAATATATTTGATAGAAACTTATTTCCTTTTTAAAAGATTCTTTTATATCATTACTATCAATTAAATATAAGTGGGATATTTATAAGCCCTAAAAGGCTTCAAGATTAAGCCAAAAATTTAAATCTCTAAAAATTTTGAGATATAAGCAGTACTACCATCACAACTTTTGATATCGTAAATCTGAACTCTAATGGTACTACCATCATAAAATTTAAATTCTGGGCAATACTACTGTCACCCTAGATAATACTATCGCCATCATAGATGGTACCATCGTTGAAAAAGTTAATAGCATAAATAGTGCTTATCGGCTAACTCAAATGATATTACCTTTTGGGCCTAATAGTACCATCATGCCTAGTTTAGGCTACTAGTTTGATTTTTCTAATTGGCCCAATTCAGCTCGACTTCAAGCTTAATATTTTTTTGATAAGTGCGCTTTATTTCAACCTAATGCCGACTTAAAATTGATCCAAAATAATCTCGATTAAGATCATGACAAATCAACTATGCATTTGGCATATTTATAAAGCCTTTGACATATTGTATGCTCTTTCAACATATCGTCTGATCTTCTAGTACTTCATCCAAACTTTCAATACAATGTTTTCTCCTTTGATGTATCGCTCATTACATCAACATATTGACTTTCCCACAATATCTCGATGTAATATTCGAACATTTAGTACAAAGTCTAATCTCTGACATACTAATCCTTCGGCTTGATGACATAATACTTTTGTTGCACAACGTTCGACTCTCTTACTTTGACATTTGGCCTTTAAGTGGTTCGAGTCCATGATTGAAGTATTTTCTATGTTACTTATCTCAAAAGTATATTAGTCTCAT
This sequence comes from Musa balbisiana, assembly GCA_004837865.1. NCBI lineage: Eukaryota > Viridiplantae > Streptophyta > Magnoliopsida > Zingiberales > Musaceae > Musa > Musa balbisiana. The sequence goes on from CM017196.1 coordinate 35,391,758, forward strand.
GAGCTTATAAATTAATTTTATCATTAAAATCTGAGAATCAATAGAATATAGAAGATACACGAGATACATAACGAATTATCAACTTGAACTATCCATATAGGAAATATGAAACTTAGAAGACATAAGAGAGCATTGGGGCCTATCATCTTAAATTGCAAGAGTGTTAAACACAAAAGAAATGACAAAGGACCTAGGGCATGGATTGCTTACCTATGAATGTCAAACGTAAAAACATGTCAACTTGAACTACCCACATACGGTTTGTTGGGTATGAAATTTTTGGTATGTGCTAATTCGAACTATTGACATAAGTACATACAAACTTGAATTATCGACATAGGAAATGTTTAATGTAGGAGACACATGAAGTTGTTGGTGTGTGATAATTTGAACTGCTCACGTAATGAGTATCAAACTCTAGAGATGCACAAGACCAAAGTGTCATCTTAACACTCTTAACTTAAACTACCACCTTAGTCAGCCAACTAACACAAAAAAAATTAATCATGTATGTAGGTCGAAAAGATTGAACTACTATAGAGACTTGTATCTCTTTTCTAACACTTGTATATTTATTTATTTTAACACTTATCTTGCTTTCTTATTATTATTTTTATATCTACTTTTTCTAAAATGAATTTCAAACACCTTATCATATAAGGACAATGAGACATATCTATCTGATTTGAACTAGTTACCTAAAGAGTATTAAATGTAGAAAAAAATAGGATTATTAGCATCATCCTTAGACTAATCTATGATGCTAATATCTTTAATTCTAAATTTATTCATTCAAAATAAAATATTCTCCATTAGCAAGTGCTTATGAAAGTATTAGTTAGTAAAGATTTTGATAATTTGTTATAAGATGGTTGGAATTTTAACTTTATCTTTTGAAGAAAAAAAACTATAGTTTTATCAAAAACAATTCCTCATCTAAAACTTTTACTAAAGTATTTGAGCTAGTATTTTGTTTTTCTTCTTTTTTCAAAATTAGCAGACTCTTGAGCAAACTTACATCTTTCAATGTTTCTAGCAAAATATTAGATTTCTCTGGTTGGAGGTTTTTCTAGGAAGCTAGATGAAATCTGAGATTTGGAAGAATGCTACTCCCGGTGCTTATGGAACCTTTTCTAAACATATTAAAGTTTGGCACTAAAGTGGCAGAACTAATGTTTTCTAATTTCAGGTTTGACCTAACACTAGCATTAAATTTTAATTGGACAATCATCCTATTAGGATTTTAGTGCTACTTAATAGCATCATAATGCAACTCGTCATCATCATCATCATCCAATGTTGTAATATTACCATTTTCATCGATATAATCTTGTCGTGATCCATCATGTCTCCATGAATGTGAGCACTATACAACTTATGTATATCATCATCATCATCCACTTGTTTGATGCATCAATAATATTAGATCGACCTTGTTACTCTAAAAAAAAATCTTATCTCTTGATTTTTAATCCTGTAAAATCACCTATTTAATCCTATATAAATATAAAATTTTTAGCTTGGTAAGTATACGAATCTCAATGTAACTTTTAAGATGCTAAAGATAGCTAATTACAAGAAATAATATATAATTAGCACAACGTATTGACACAAAATAAGGTTAGAAGCTTGACCAAAAACTAATAAAAGAACTAGAATAATTAAAAAAAATTATTAATGAAATAACGTTAAAGTTGTCAAACCCACTTGGACAAAATAAGGTTATAAGCTTTATTTATGAAAATATTCGTGAACCTTCACTAAGATCAGTTTGGCCTGACCTTAAACCAGTTTCCAAATCAAGACTAATCCACATCTAAACTATGGGAACAAACCAATCTTAAACCACATATAGGCCAAATGCCGACCCATCCCGAGCCGGTGCTACCAAAGGCCTCTCCTCTTGGCAAGAAGACAAAGGATAGCTGTACGTAGGCATTTAGCCCAAGGAGTAATTTGTGTGGCGTTCTATGGCAATAAATGGAAACGTGGGATAAAGAGGAAAACAGTGTTTGTATAGGGAATTCCCCTAATAAGGATTCCTTAATTTGCCTTTAATATAAATATAAATATAAATATAAATATAAATATAAAATTTTTAGCTTGGTAAGTATACGAATCTCAATGTAACTTTTAAGATGCTAAAGATAGCTAATTACAAGAAATAATATATAATTAGCACAACGTATTGACACAAAATAAGGTTATAAGCTTTATTTATGAAAATATTCGTGAACCTTCACTAAGATCAGTTTGGCCTGACCTTAAACCAGTTTCCAAATCAAGACTAATCCACATCTAAACTATGGGAACAAACCAATCTTAAACCACATATAGGCCAAATGCCGACCCATCCCGAGCCGGTGCTACCAAAGGCCTCTCCTCTTGGCAAGAAGACAAAGGATAGCTGTACGTAGGCATTTAGCCCAAGGAGTAATTTGTGTGGCGTTCTATGGCAATAAATGGAAACGTGGGATAAAGAGGAAAACAGTGTTTGTATAGGGAATTCCCCTAATAAGGATTCCTTAATTTGCCTTTAATATAAATATAAATATAAATATATGTATATATACACGTTTATGTACGTACTCTACGTAGGCAAACACCGAAGTGGTTTCTCTTCTCTTCTTTTCCCTCTCTAGAAGTAAGACTGGGCGAAGCAACGACGAGACTAAAGGCCTGATCTCCTTCCCTTTGAAAGCTAGGCTTGTTTTGAGGATTCTCTATCCCTTGTTCACTTCGAAAACAGGGTTTCTCACAGGTTTTTATCCACGTAATTCATTCGTCTTCTTGTTTTCCTTTGTTTTTTCGCTTGCTTGAGTGCAATATTACTATTGCTCGAGTTACTTTTCCATCGTCGATTATACGTATTATTTTGCTTGATATATTGTTTTTCTTTTTGGTGACTGTGATTATTTCGAGGACAGTGTGTTGTAGCAATCAATGTTATTTGGCTGTGCTTTGTGGTGGTGATTATGGCTGAATAGCCCGATTTGATGTCTTTAGTCTATTTTGGTCGTACTTTCTTATCGGTTTGGCATATGAAATCATAATCTCAAGTATCAAATTCTTACAGCATGGCTTCAAGCAGCGGTAGCAAAGTTGGGGTAGAAGGCTCGATCCCACAAAGTATGACATCTCGTACTCCGACGTATCACCTGATGACCAGGCCTGCGTTTGGTGCCGAAGGACGACGCATCCGTCTGTTTGCCAACCATTTCGATGTCAAACTCACCGTGCCCGATGCAGTTTTCTATCAATACACTGTATGTAATATATGTATATATACACGTTTATGTACGTACTCTACGTAGGCAACACCGAAGTGGTTTCTCTTCTCTTCTTTTCCCTCTCTAGAAGTAAGACTGGGCGAAGCAACGACGAGACTAAAGGCCTGATCTCCTTCCCTTTGAAAGCTAGGCTTGTTTTGAGGATTCTCTATCCCTTGTTCACTTCGAAAACAGGGTTTTCTCACAGGTTTTTATCCACGTAATTCATTCGTCTTCTTGTTTTCCTCCTTTGTTTTTTCGCTTGCTTGAGTGCAATATTACTATTGCTCGAGTTACTTTTCCATCGTCGATTATACGTATTATTTTTTGCTTGATATTGTTTTTTCTTTTTTGGTGACTGTGATTATTTCGAGGACAGTGTGTTGTAGCAATCAATGTTATTTGGCTGTGCTTTGTGGTGGTGATTATGGCTGAATAGCCCGATTTGATGTCTTTAGTCTATTTTGGTCGTACTTTCTTATCGGTTTGGCATATGAAATCATAATCTCAAGTATCAAATTCTTACAGCATGGCTTCAAGCAGCGGTAGCAAGTTGGGGTAGAAGGCTCGATCCCACAAAGTATGACATCTCGTACTCCGACGTATCACCTGATGACCAGGCCTGCGTTTGGTGCCGAAGGACGACGCATCCGTCTGTTTGCCAACCATTTCGATGTCAAACTCACCGTGCCCGATGCAGTTTTCTATCAATACACTGTATGTTCCCTGCACGTTTGTCGATCTAGTGTTATGCAGATCATGAATGTGTATTAGCTACTTTGCTCTCTTGATTTACCTGCGTGCAGGTCACTATAACACCTCTCGACGAAAGGGATAAGAACGCTGCACAAAGTAAAGTGTATGGGAGAAAGATCGTGAACAGACTGTTCGAGATCTACAGTAAAGAGTTGAAGAACAAGCGATTTGTTTATGATGGTGAGAGAAGCTTGGTCACTATCGGCCCTTTGCCACAGAATAACTTTGAGTTGACCGTCGTCTTAGAAGATTCATCGGCCAGGCAATTGATTTGGAATTGAAGAACTCTTGATACGTATATTATCGAGGTATTAATCCGAGCTATTAACATTCTGCAGAGCTACTGCCGGAGGTGCAGGCGACGGCAGCGCAGTTGGAGGAGACCAGAAGCGGTCTAAACGATCAGGTTTTATGAAGACATTTACAGTGAGGATAAAGTTTGTTGCAGTGTTTCCTATGAGGTCTATTGCACTTGCACTTAGAGGCAGCGAGAGAGAGGACGGTCAAAATGCTCTGCTAGTACTTGACATCATTTTAAAGCAACGACAGGCAGAAAGGTTTTGTATTCCAATGCAAACACTGCTACATACGTCAGTCCGTGCTACAAATCTGAGGTGAGCTTTGATTTGTGTTTTGATTGCAGGGGTTGCCTCGTTCTCAGGCACTGTTACTTTGACGGCAATCACACACGCCTTGTTGACGTGGGTGGTGGTGTATGTGGATGCCGAGGATTCCACTCCAGCTTTCGCACCACCAATGGCAGCCTCTCACTAAACATGGGTACGTATCGGTTTCTTAAATTACTTTTTCTTTCGTTATATTTTGATATTAGAATAACTCATCCATACGTAGATGTTTCCACCACAATAATCATGAAGCCTGGCCCTGTTTTGGAGTTTTTACTGGCCAACCAAAACATACAAGATCCTCGACGAATTGACTGGGAGAAGGTATGGAACATCTCAACATGTCCACGCATGGATGGATGTTATGGTATCCTTACGTGAAAATTTACAGGCCAAAAGAATGCTGAAGAACATGAAGATTAAGGCTATACACAACAAAAGGGAGTATAAGATTACTGGGATAAGCAAACTGCCATGCGACATGCAGACGTACGTCACACACTGGTTTTTATGTTTTTGGTGTGCTGTTTGGTAGACAAAGCTTTGACACACTTGCGTTTAGGTTTTCTATGAAAGAAAGGAACAGCAAAGGCGAAACTCAAACGGTGGAGATGACGGTGTGTAACTTTTTTCAGAACATACGTCAGATAACGTTGACTCGGTCAGCCTCTCTGCCATGTCTTGATGTGGGCAAACCGGAGCGGCCAAGTTACCTCCCGATCGAGGTTTGTGATGATCTCTATTCCCATTATTTCTCGAACTACATATGATGTTATTTCGTCATTGTAGCTTTGCCACCTTCTTTCACTGCAAAGATATACCAAAGGATTGTCTTCTCAACAAGGAGCTTTGCTGGCCGAAAGGTGTAGACAAACGCCGCATGAAAGAATGAGACTAATAGCAGATGTGGGTGTTTCCTTTCCCCCTCCACAGATCATACATTGTTTCTACCCTCTCGTCTTGACTCTTGATCATTCCTTGTGTGGACAGTCTTTAAACGACAATCGATATGATAAAGATCCAATGCTCAATGCTTGTGGTGTTTCCATTGACAAGCGAATGACAAAGTTGACTGGGCGCGTTCTTAATTGTCCAGTGGTAACTATCTACCTCTTGTTTTGCTTCTTGTCATCATCCATTTACACAAACTTATTGGTGAAGATCTTCACATTCAAACTTCTGAAACTACCACAGTTGAAGGTCGGTAACACGGAAGACTGTATTCCTCGTAATGGTCGATGGAACTTCGTCCACAAGGTAGCGACCTGTCCACTAGTTCTATCAACTATTGCCTTGTCTGAATCTAGTTTTCTCTACTTACAGACACTGTTGCAACCCTGCGAACTTCTTAATGATCAATGGGCGATTGTGAACTTCTCTGGTCGTTGTGATTTGCGGCATCTGTCAAGGGAGCTCATTAAATGTGCAAGGAACAGAGGAAGTGTAGGTTCCATTATACATCTTGCTTGTTTGGAATGGGTCCAACTCATAATAAATCTCTCACACTATGTGTTTGGCTTTCGTAGAACATCGAGGAAGCATCTGTGTTTCTTGAAGAGGACCGGGAATGGATGAGATCTGATCCTATAGTAAGAGTTGAAAAGATGTTTAAGAAGATAGAGGCAAAATTTACAGGACCTCCTCGATTTATTCTGTGTGTCTTGCCGGAGAAGAAAACCTGTGACATTTACGGTGAGTCCAATCTCCTTCTCCATGGTTTTCTCCTGTCAGATCACGACCAGTGTTACTTATATCCTTCTTCTCTTCCGAAGGACCTTGGAAGAGGAAAAGCCTTTATCAATTCGGCATCGTCACTCAATGTATCGTTCCTCCAAAGAACATTAGGGACCATTATTTGACCAATGTCCTCCTCAAAATCAATTCTAAGGTAATGTATTAATTTGGAATACCTCTCCTCACTGCTCTCGGAGGTGAATCTCGATTTGTCTCATCTTGTTTTTGTCCGATCAGCTTAGTGGCATCAATTCTCTACTTTCCGTCGAGTGTAAACGTAGCATCCCCCTTATCAGCCAGACTCCAACCATGATTCTGGCGATGGACGTTTCTCATGGTCCTCCGGGTTCAAGCTTTCCTTCTGTAGCAGCGGTAAGAACAATGCATCCTATAATCTGTTCGACTGATGAAAGCAACAACTTTTTTGCTTTGTTCACCGAGACATCCACAGGTGGTCGGTTCGAGGCATTGGCCGTTGATATCGAGATATAGAGCATCCGTAAGAATTCAATCTCCTAAATTGGAAATGATCGATTCTTTGTATAAGCCCGGAGAAAATGGAGATGAAGGAATGCTTAGGTAATTTGCATCCTGCATCACAGCATTATGACAAGGGATTCTTTTGACTCTATAGATATATGAAGGATGAGGAAGACAAACTAAATAACTCCTTTCTTTTCTGATGATGTCAGGGACCTGTTGCTCGACTTCTACAAAACAAATGGAGGAATGAAACCTGCTCAAATGATCATCTTCAGGTACACTTCTCCTTTTTGCCTTAAATTCATTGTTATCTGTGGGATTTAATGATTTTTATTACAAATATTGTTTCAGGGATGGTGTTAGTGAATCCCAGTTCATGGAAGTTCTGAATGTGGAGCTAAACCAAATCATCAAGGCACGTAATTAATTGACCATGTAGCTCATGGATCAACTTCTTTCTAGTTCATGTGAGCTTTGTTGTTTCAGGTATTTGAGCATCTAGGTGATACTACAATGCCCAAGTTCACTGTCATTGTGGCACAAAAGAAGCATCATACGAGGTTTTTTCTTGTTGATAGCCCCGAAAATGTCCCACCGGGTATGGTGTTTAATCACATCAATCATGTTGGGAAAAACTTATTATAGCAGAATAATTTTTTTTCTCTCTTTATATATCAAAATGAGTTTCTTATCGAAATATTAACGCACATATTAAACAAAACAATATAAACAGCAAAACAATGAATCAATCACACAATGAGACCAAATTTTAACGTAAAAAACCTAATGTGGGAAAAACCACATGACCATAGTTTACTTTAAACTTTCACTATCACTAGTAATAATAACAAATTTACAATAAATCTTCTCTAAAATAGCAAGAGGATCATAATAATATCAAGATCACATATCTTGATTCAAGAATAGCATATTATTATTACATGGATGGATCTCATCAAAAGAAACATTTAGGTCTCACCAAGTGGGCATAACAGAAAAGTATCTCAAAAAGAATAAACTATAGATCAGTACCATTAAGATTGTTGAGCTTACTGTAAGAATTCTCCACATATAATTTGGGCCAAAGCCGATAAAGTTTGGCGTCAAGCTGTCACTCTCACTGTACGCACGCCTTATTCGCTGCTCTCACTATACACGTCTTTTTCTTTTCATTTTTATTTTTTTGATAAATTAAATTTGAGTTTACTATCGAAATCATTAGTCCAAGCCCACATATGAGCTGGACCCAACATATCATTCATCATTTTGATCATCCTTTTTGTGATTTCGTTTGGCCTTGATTTGGTGCTTTAATTTGTATCAGGGACCGTCGTCGACACCACGGTGGTTCATCCAAGGAACTACGATTTCTACATGTATGCTCACGGAGGAATCCTCGTGAGTTCCCTATCTCACATGTTTATGTTGTATGTTGGCGATGTTGAACTTCTACTGCTGCTTATGATCCTTTTTTCGGTACTCGTATTAGGGAACTTCAAGGCCGATCCACTACAATGTGTTGCTCGATGAGATTGGGTTTAAGCCTGACGACCTACAGAAGCTTGTTCATGCGCTTTCCTACGTGTGAGTTCTCTTTCATCTCTCATTTCTTCATTCCACACAGCAGAAATGTGATGTAGTACCGGTAATGACATGTCGTTGTCTTGGGATCGATTCAGGTACCAGAGGAGCACCAGTGCAGTGTCGATGGGTAAGACGGCATTCTCTTTGTTGACCTTTCCTCCCTCCTTCTTCTTCTTCTTCTTCTTCTCCTCCTGCTGACGATGTTGAGTGTGCTTTTCCTTCAGTGGCGCCTGTCTGCTACGCGCATTTGGCGGCTAAGCAGCTGTCGCAGTGCTTCGACCTGTCCGATACTTCCCGAGATGAACTTCCGATAAGAGCAGGCGTTCCCCAACTTCCAGAGCTGCATGAAAAAGTTAGAAGCTCCATGTTCTTCTGCTGATGCCGCCACCTTCTGACCTCGATTCGTGTTGTCGTCGCTGTGTAATATAGGGCATGAAAACTGACTCAAAAATAATTTTGTATGTGTACGTATTATTCACAATGATAAGTGCATTTTAGCCTCCCGAGAAAGAGCGATAATATGCCAATTTTTAATTTATATTTAGTGATATTATTTCTGAACTATTAAAAATACCTATTTGAATCCTAATATAACATATTAAACAGTTTTTAGTATATTTTGATTTTACTTGACCCATTTACGCTATTTTTTTAATAGTATTATAATATTTTTTTATTGAAGTGTTAAAAATACTATAAATCTATTGTTTATAGACCATCATGATATTAAATTCTTAATTATGAATTTGATTTGGTTAAGGTTATAAGTTCATTTATGTTATTATGGTATTTAAGAAGAACCGAGGAAATAGTAATGGAAATTAAGAGGAGTGAGGATCAAAATTACTGGTTTTAGAGGAACCGAAATATTCCTAATATTCTACTTTGCAAACAAATTCTTTTAAGGGGGCTAATTTAAATAAGAGAAAAAAAAAGGATATATGTATAAGGCTGGAAATAACATATCTTCCATTACAAAGCATATATATATATATATATTAAATATTAAAATTTCTACACATACCACTCCCTTCACTACCCATTCAAAAGACTGAATCGACCAATTTTAACCCTAAATATAAAATATTTTAGAAATATCTAAAATATTCCTGATAAATTTAAGCATAGTAATGTATTCTATAAAACAAATTGATGTAAATTAGACTTTTTAACTAATTCCAATTTTTAGTAAAGAATAATTTCAATGTATATATATATAAAATATTATATTATATAGCCTTTTGTTGGAAGTGTTGTAATAATAAGTTTTATGAATAGGATTTATTACTATAGATTGATAACTCTTACCAAAGTATAAATGTTGCCTCAATGATCAAATAACGTGGGTTCGATTTTACCTTCTGAAAAATTATTTTGATTTAGAAAGGAACTAAGTCTATTATGTTAAACCATAGAGACTTGTTTAACCTCTATAGTATTTTAGATAATTTATAAATATGATTTTGATAAATATTATTTTCAAATTCAAGCGATTACTTAACATAAACTTCTTCCAAAATAAAACTATGCATCATCATGTAAAGCCGAAAAATAAATTGTTATCATGAAAATAATCGATATCAATAGTATAAATATTATCACCTCTTAAGAAACTAAATATTTATTTCTATTTAGTGTTTCTATGTTGAGATTTATATTTGACTTTATTTTGTATATCATAAAGTTGGTTAATAATAATTATGTTATGTTTTGGATCATTTATAAAAAAAATATATCTTCAATTCAATTAAAAGACTCCATTCATTATTCATTTTTGCAAAGTTTGTTTCTGGCACTTATGAGCCATTCCTTAGTTAATTATTCGTCGAGTATAAACAATCAAGCAATCTGAGCTTTTGCACACAACTGCTTGGCAATCCAGAAATCACCTCCATGGATGCCATCCCTAAGAACCGAGTTAGATCACTGCAAACCCAATTTTGTCATTGCAGTGGACATGCCAATCCCTCGTTCTAAACACTTCATCAACAACAGTCGAAGCATGTTGAGCACTCACAGTAAACACAAGTCTGATGCACGAAGAAAGCCTTCAGAATCTTCTGCTCAGACTAAAAAAAACCCTTCAAAGACCACTGATTTAGGCATTGATTGATCCATGAAAGAAGTAGAAAACTGTACAACAATGATTAATCTTCAGTTCTGATTCAGATCATATTTCCTTGTCTAACATAATCCTAGTTAGAATTTGACAACATTGCACTCATTTGGTCTTGTCACTATCAATTACATTATCATCTAATCCAATCAATTTGCATTTGTTATTATTATTATTAATTTCCTTTCAATCTTTTGCAGAGTTTAGAATTGAGGAGGAGAAGCTTTTTTGTTTTTGGGGCAGCAGACACGTGACCAATTTTATTGTTCGTTCTTCTCATGACCCAACAGGCAATCCATATCTCAGGCGCATAGCCATGCAAACCACATGCAATGTACTGGTTAACTCCTCAGTCCTTTCATGCAGCTGTAGCTTCCTCTCCCACCTGTTTCACATTGACCTCCTCCTTCTCCTCCACTGCATGAGCCTCCGGTGCCTCACCGGTGACGATAGTCTCCACTGGCACATCAGCGGGCAGCGGCTCAAGTGTCTCCTCGTGAGCCAACTCTTCTTCCTTCTCCTCAGCCTTTGGCTCAACCTCCACTGCCACTTCTTTGGCGTCTTCTTCTCCAGGAGCCACCGGTGCATCACCGGTGATGTCTGTCTCAGCCGGGACATCGGTTTTCGGTGGCTCCGGCATCACCTCTTCTGCCGCTATCTCAGACGCTGCTTCTGTCTCTTCCTTTGGCTCATCAACCTCCACTACAGGAGTATCAACATTCTCGGTCACAGCATCAGCTGCCGCCTCCACCTTTGTTGTTTCCACCTCGGCCACTTCTTCATTTGCTGCTGCTGATTCTTTTTTGTCAGTTGGTTGGGTCTCTACGGTCTCCTCTGGCAACGCATTAGTCGCAGCTTGAACCTACGAGGCACCAGCATTACATCAAATTAAACCATTAGAAAAGGCTTCTTGCATTGACTTGGCATTTCTTAGTCGATACGCTTCTTGATTAACATGAAAAAGCTTGATACTAATATGCTTAGCAACTTTTGCAGCACAGTTGTCATACACCTTCTCGCACAATATACACAAAAAAAAAGAAGAATAATGGTTCTACCTCAGCCGTGGCCATGGAGAAGAAAGAGGAGTGATGAAGAGCTTTGGTCCAAAAATAGGCCAAAGAGACCAGAGAAAGTTGTGTGGAGGAACGATGAGGGAGGGTGTGCTTCATATAAAGCATCTCAGGGGCTTAATGGGAAGAGAAGAGGGGAAAGAAGAACAATGGTGGGATTGATCTTGTAGCCTCTCATACCATAATTACAGAGAGAGAGAGAGAGAGAGAGAGAGACCAAGCACGTTACCAAGTGATGCAAAAAGTTGGTCACGTTGAGAAGGATGATGTTTTGTATGATATGGGAAGGACGGTGGCGAAAGGCCAAAAGGGAGGCATACAGTTGAACAGTGCATTCACCACTCCATTGCCCATAACGAGCAATCTTCGGTGAGTTGTGAACGTATTGGGATTGGCGTACCTGCGAGTAAATGCTGCGCAATTCTGTGGCCATGCACGTGAAAAGGGGACCCTCCTCGGTTTAGCTGGCTCCGTAGTTTCCGATCGAGTTTCCACTCGATCACTACAAAGTTTACATGTACATACATTCATGCATGCTCAAACAGGAAGTATACTGTATATATAGTATCTTGTTCAAAGATCACTGTCCTAAATATCTATTCTGCAGGAAAAAAACCATCATTTAAGTTCTCCTCAAATTTTATTTCTTTGAGGGAATAGTGGGCCACAATTATTGCTATTCTTCGTTTCTGAGACCTCTGTGGTCATTACTGATATGATGTCCAATACTATGTATGACACAAGTATTGCTACTCTTCCTGCTTCTTCGTGGTTGCTGATCTTTCAGTATTCAGATTCCCTTCTCGTATCCTTCTCCTCCTCTCTCCGAGCCGACACCATTGATGGACTCGCACCAAACTCTCAACAGGAAGCTCTTCACAGGCCTCATCTGATAGCGTGTAGGTGGAGGTCGGGTCCCGCCGCCATTACCCTCCAGGACTCCGACGCCGATCTGACGTGGAGACACCTCACTTGGGCGGTGGAGTCGGGCCCACCCAACAGCACAGCCTGCCACATATAGGTCAGCACAATCAAATTGTGCCCGGCACCCATCGTTAGACGATGATTCTGATCTTTGGTACAGAACAAAAGGTCGGGATGATCTCCAAGAGGCAAAAGGATTCTGATCCTTAGCTTGCCAACGCTGCCAGGAGAATTGCTTTCGTATAATATTATCCTTGTCTTCAGAATCTCACGACGAATTCCATTCTCCCAACATCTTTAAGTACCTTCTTCCCATTTCTCACAGAGATCATCCGAAGCCATTTCAGCTCTTCTTTAAGAAACCATGCATGTCCATCCAACCTTAAGCGCTGCCCAATATTTATGCCATGCTCCTGTACAAGCTAAAACCTTCTCTCCCTCTTTACTGAGGAAGAACATCTCCAACAGGATGCCTAAACGGTGTCTACCACCACACGCAAGTTCAACGCCGACCTCGTCGGACGCAGCAGGGGTAGAGGTTAGCGAACCCAAAAGATCGGTCGGCGCAAGACTGCGTTCGGCCTTGAGGAACAGAAGCATTAAGGAATTCATGGGAACCATCAGCGAGGAATGGAAAGATTATTCTAGTTCCATTCCAATTCATTATTTGCCAATGGTAAAGCTTACTTAACCGAACAATCGCTAGCACAAATTCCCTCATACGTTTCGGTGGTTGCAGCAAGTCCTGCAAATGTTGTACTGTTTCATGGTGAGGAACGGCGGGATGTTGCTGATCAAACCGGCAGAGGATTCTGGGGTTGATCTCGGCATCACATGGACGGCGAGTATGTTGGCCTATAATTTGTGACAACATCCTGCTTGCAGAGATAAGATTGCAGCGTTACATATTTCCGAGAAATTTGACGTGCAAGCGAAACCTCGTCTTGCAGATTTGATGACGGACCAGTTACCCTTGGCCTTTGGCTGCAGCATCAATACAACTCAAGCATACAGGGGGACTGTACTGCTAAGGTGATATATCTTGATGGAAGATGAATTTATTATAACTTGTTCATCATGATCTCTAAATTCGTGTTTATACATCTATTGCAGGAATGCAAAATATATTGTTGACTCACTGATCCGAATGCAGTTGACACAGGTAAATGACACACTCTTTCTGCATCATCAAGCCAAACTAATATTCATTAGTACCATGAGATAGCTGACAAATTCTTTCTTCTTTCCCATTTTGACAGAAGTTGGAGAAGATTCTTCTGCCCATGATAGATAAGCTTGCACTCAGCTGTTCCCTTGAAGAGAAGGAAAGGATGGCACAAATATTTCCCCTGCTTAGTGTACTGGTCATGGTTGTATCTCTTATCTCCTTAAAGAACACAGTAGTCTAACATCCCATGTTTCTGCACGTACATAAAAAGATCAAGAAATAAATCAAGTATTCCACTTCTCCATGAATTAGCTGATGGAAAGTCGGGCATCGGAGAAGAATGGAACCACATAGAACTCATACAAGCAGATTCAATGCATGAGCAACATTAAGAACATTTTCGAGGATCTTCTTGTTGCAGAATGTTTCTGATCTGATGAAAGATGTCAATGTAAGAGAAATAAGCGATGTATGTGAATGTTGTCCTCGATCATCCTGGCATCACCAACAAGCACAGCATTGGGTATTCTACGCTGAATATTACCAAGTGAAATTGAAAGAAGAAGCGTCCAAACGAGAACACCAAAGTTCTTTAAATGCTTAGCGTACATAGAACATGCGACAACACGATCAATCAAAAGATAAGAATAAAAGATTTCATCTCATCTCTCCATCTGGGCAAACAGGAGTAGTTTCTTGAGTCAGATTCTTGCAGTCGTGCTGCACAAGAGTCATCAATCAATCACGTTGAGTGCGCTACACATGCATCTCATGATGATTCTGAAGTGGAATCCTTCGCAAGTGCAGCTAAGATGTTCTTATCTTCGGCTGGCACCAGCAAAAAACCACGTCAAATGGCTGCAGCTTGAAAGCCACGTCTCGTTGTGGACATGCAAATCATGAGAAAGCCATTAGAAATATGAGAGAGGACGATGCATCAGTGGGCGTCCATCATGCTCTGAGATGACGTGGAGACACTCTTGGCGTCTTTAAGATTCACATTAGGATCTGGATCTAAACCGACCCATGAGTTATATTGGATCCGGGTGCCGGCTTAAGATCTAGATCCGAAATGGACAAAATGTCTCTCTCTCAATCATGCCTATAATTCATATCATATAATTATGAACATAAAATTCAATTGATTTCTTATTTTGATGAAGAAATCAAGACGAGAATAAACACAAACTATACCTCCAAAATTTATCAACCATTTTTTAGATAAAAATACTTACTTTTGATGATAATACTTTTAATTTAAATCCCATTATAAAAGAACAATTGGACACCAATTAGTTCCATATTGCATAGTAGAATATGACTTCTCATAATATTACAGCTCAAAAGTAATTAGTTCCATCATATATGTTATATTATTCTAATTAATGTCCATAAGAACTACAAGTAATTTATATATATACACACATTAGGATATAACCAGCATCTCAGAACTCACAGATGGGTCTGTCTTAAAGAGCCAAATGGCCTGGAAACACCACACAAAACAGATCATGAAGCCTTCAATTTCTCATGGAATGACAAGCTTCTCTATAATGATAAATTTGATGTCAGGAGTTTGGGTAGACTGCAAGGTGGAAATAGTTGTAAGAGCTCTGCCATGACCTGTCATTCTTTCTTGGTGCATCAACTCTTTCCTTTGGGTCTACATGTTACCTTCACTAGGGCCATTCTGGTGATGAGCACCAACTCACCTCACCAGCTGCCACCCAACATGCTTTCAGATCATTCAACCTTAAATTGGACTGCCCTCACAGCCCTACTACCTCCCTGGAGTTTGTGCATCTCCTGCATCCTGGTCACACAGCAGTTCCTCTGGTTTGGTCAGTTCTTCAAACCCTCATCCTTGCTGCATTTAGGTCTATCATGGTGGTTTAAGATACACCTGCTGTTAGTTTTGGTAGCTTTGTTCTCTAAGAGGTAAAGGTGATTCTTTGTGCTTTCTGCTGGCTTGGATCTTCTGTGGGGATTTCTTTTGGTTTCATGGGATTTTTAACACCTTCATGCTTCTTGATTCTTTTTCTTGTTATTTTGGATGGAAAGCTTCCACATCTTTGTGAGTACTACAAAGTGTTCATATGCTTCTGCTACCATTATTTCTTTGTTACATAACATATGGATCTTCGTATCCAGTTTGGAAGACAATGGGCAGAATAAAAGATAGGTATGTTGCTTTCATGTACTTGGTATCTGAGAACTGGGGACATATGTTGGTGCTATCTCAATCAAGTTGATAGCTTCAGTCTGTTTGGTGCTGTCTCAGTAACTTTTATTTTTACAAGATAATTACTCTAAGATTTAGTACAAAAGAAGAATGAAAAGGACTTGCATCCACATGTTTGCTTATTCTGAAGATAGTTCTTGCAGGAACGGGAGTGATACCACAAGAGGAGGAGAAAATTTAGAGAAATGGGGCTTACGGCAATCTTTTGTGTGATTTCTCTGCTAGCTTTACTGATCTCTTCTCCTACAACTGCACAGACTCCACCAGCCCCATTGCTACCTCCATCTCCAGCACCTGCTCCTCCGCCTGCCCCACATTTCGTGAACCTCACGGAGCTGCTCTCTGTCGCTGGCCCTTTTCATGCCTTCCTCAATTATCTACTACAAACTCAAGTCATCGAAACATTTCAGAACCAAGCTAACAACACCAAACAAGGCATCACTATCTTCGTTCCGAAGGATTCAGCTTTTGCATCGCTCAAAAAGTCTGACCTTGGCAATCTTACCCAAGACCAACTCAGGATCCTCTTCCTCTACCATGCCTTCCCCAAGTACTATTCTCTATCCGATTTCAAGAACCTGAGCAATCTGAATTCTGTCAGCACATTTGCTGGTGGGCAGTATGCTCTGAACATCACTTATACGTTTGGGCTTATCAGCATCGGTTCGGATTGGGCAAACCCAAAGATTACTAGCAGTGTCTACTCGACAGCCCCAGTGGCCGTTTATGAGATCGATGGGGTTCTGCTTCCATTAGCAATCTTCAGCTCTGATCCACCACTAGCACCAGCTCCGGCGCCAGCTCCAGAGGCCACGAAAACATCGGATATAACTCCAACCCAAAGTGCAATCGGTGCTGCACCCAAAACCTCCGAGTCATCAACCAGTGGTGGCTCTTCATACATCGCCAGTGTTCCTCTCTTGAACTGCTTTGTTTTTGCTCTTTCCGGCAGTTTGATGCTTACTATGTGAGGAGTTGTGCAACCTGGAAGATACTATAATGCATATGCACGTTCACTGCCTTGGCATTGTTTTGGTTCAATTCTGGTCATTCTTGAAGACAGAACAGATACCTTGTTGGTAAAGGAAATGCGTCATGTATCAAGCTACAAATTTCTATGTATTCATTCTTGTGTTCTCATTTAGTGATATGAAGAAGAATACCGAGATGTTCTACTTTGTTCTACGAGTCTCATTAATGAACCTACAAAATCCTTCCAATTGGATCTGACTATATACAGGTATTGCGGACATTTCCTCATTTTGTTCCAATTTTATATAAGAAATGTTGATGGAAACAACAAGTTCCTTCCCTTTGCCAGTTTCCATGGCTGAAGAAATGCTGTGAAACCTTGCAGTTTAAGGCGCTATGCCCATTGTTAGTGCCAAATAATAAACCTAAAAATTGCTACGTTATGGTCAAAGCTCAATGTGTAGCACGTAGCAAAGGAGATCTGTGAGTGTCATAGAAGTAAAAGTTCTTGATTGAGAAAACGCAAGAAGTGGTGGAGAAAGGAAGAAGAAGGGCATGGCCTGACGTTGCAGTCAACGAAACTCTCCTCATCTTCCTGGGAATACCCTTCTTTCTTTTCTTGCTCCACCATGCTCTTCTCCCGTGTGTCTCCTACCCTATTGTCCCAGGAATGCTGATCTCCCCTGTTACGAACGAAGTAGCGTAAGTCCAACATACACCCCTGTGGCTTCCTTTTCTTCTTCTTCTTCTTCTTCTTCTTCTCCACCTTTGTTGCTCAGTACAATACGAAGCCGACCGTCTTTCTCAGGAGACTTCTCCTAAGGGTACTTTGCGAGCTCTCGTTGTTGCTTAATGCCTTTGAATGGCACTAATTCTCTTAGTTTAACGTGCAAACTTAAGATGTGCATGCCATGCACCTCCAAACCCCTTTCAGATTTTGGTTGAGTGATCTTGTCCCAAGAAACAAGAGGTAACCCACTAGTATTATGGCTTTTGCTAAAGAAACTGTCTCCCAAGTTTTCCCAATCGATTGAGACTCCTATTTGACATCCAAGTAAGAGAGAGAGAAGGTAAAGGGGAAGCCCCAAGAACCAAATTCATCAAAACAACTCCACCAGCTTGGGATAGATGTGAAGCCCTCCAAATACTCCACTTTTGTTGTATATTTCATAAAGAAGACCCGTAGGCATTCTATGGGTAACCAAAGTGGCAAGGTATTTGAAAGGTAAAGCCCCTTCCTTGGTCATAAGTTTCTCACATATCTCTTTTCGTTTAGACTTAGGTGGTTTCCTAAGAAAGAAAATTTCAGATTTTCTAAGATGTGCTTTACATTCATGTTTGATATCCTTGAAAAACTATGTATCATTTTAAGTTGATCAATTATAGTCTATATTACATTATTGATAAGTCATCATTTGTCATCATCACGATACGATATTTTATATAACGACACGGGACCAAACCTCAGATATCACGCTTGATAAATCGATGGCATACAGCTAAAATGGTTAAACATATAAATTGATAATATGCGATCAAAATGGCTCAACGTGCAAATTAATGAAAATAGACAATGAGTAATCAAAATTGCCAAACTCAAATTGATGATGCATAACTGAAATGGTCGAACATGCATAAATCGATGACGCATAGTCGAAATGACTGAACGCTCACATTTTGACGATGCACAACCAACTACTTGTAAAAAATATTTTTGGTGTCGATAGTATAACCTATATCACTTCTCGACTTGGTCCCTTTATGCATGAGTAAGCCAAGAAGTGAGAAGGCTATTGATATAGAATCGATGACTTAGCTAGTACTTCAGCACCACATCAATGACATGTGTTCGGTGCATGACCGATAGCATGATGCCACACAGGTGGCAGGTGTCCGACGTGCAACCGATAATGCAACTATACATTGGCAACACATGTATAACACGTCGATAGCCCAAAGCCATGTAGACTACATAGATAAAAACTTTATTCATAAATATGTTCAAACCATTCAAATTCTAAACTATAATTTGTAGATCCAACACTTTCGGAGTCAAATGACCTTAACTTCAGATGAAGTTGACTTTAGACTGATAAGGGAAGAGACCCTAGTGGCTTTGAGTCAGTTTTTAGTTTGGACGATCAAAATTTAAACTAACAATTATATTGATTTTCTTTACCTTGCCTGTGCTTTACATTCACGCTTGTAGGTAGCTTTAAACAAAGACTATTGCCCTACAAAGAAAGACTTGGCAATACCTATACTTCCATTAGCCTTGATGGATCTTGAGGTCATATCGTCCTAACTTGGGGCATTGGTGCTATCGTAAGAAACAATAACATTTAATGTATGTTTTTCTAGTAGTATATATCTTCCTTCAAGAAATAATGTGATTTTTTTTTAATGAAAAGACCACAACATAGTATGTAGGTGCTCCGAAAGTGATGGAAACCCCAACTTTAAACTTATGATAGATATCCTTTCAAAGAATGTGATCCCAATTTAGAGAATTCTAATTTTATGTTATGAAATCTCATAATTGTAGACTTGTCTCATTGATTGTAAAATTTTGAAAGTGAAGTGACCCAAACTAACTCTGAAAGTGATATAGGTGCTCAGAAAGTGATCGAAGCTTATGATTGTTGGGAAAAATTATTTTAGTGAAATAATTTTTTTCTCTTTGTGTATCAAAATGAGTTCCTCGTCATAATACCAATTTGTTACTAAAAGTAAATATTAACTAAAGCAGTATATGTTGGGTCCAGCCCATATGTGGATTAGGTTTTTGAGTTTTCTGCTTAACGATCGGTGGTCAAACGTTGTCAGTTTTGGCTCAAATTTTATGTGGAGAATCCTTGTAGCAAACTCTACAATTCTAACGGTGTTGATCTACAGTTTACCCTTTCTGAGGTACTTTCCTACTATACCTACTCTATGAGATCTAGAATTCTCTTTTAGAGGAGATCCATCTTATGTGATGATGATATACTATTCTTAAGCCAAGATTTATGTTCTTGATGTTATTGTGATCCTCTAGTTGTTCTAGAGAAGATTTACTGTAAACCTGTTATCATTTCTATTGATAGTGGAAGTTTGAGGTGGACTATGGTCCCGTGATTTTTCCCGCATTGGGTTTTCCATGTTAAAAGATTTGGTCTCACTATGTGATTGAGTTTTTGATCTATTGTTTATGCTGTGTTGGTTGATATTTACATTTGAATATCAAGTTGGTATTTTGATGAGAAACCTATTTTGATACACAAAGAGGGAAAGAATTATTCCACTTTAATAGGTTTTTCCTAACAGTATAAACAGTAGAACAATCAATCAATCACAAAGTGAGATATCAAATTTTTATGTGAAAACCCAATGTAAAAAAAATCATGAGATCGTAGTCCACTTCGAACCTCTACTATCACTAATAATGATAATATGTTTACAACGAGTCTTCTTCAAATAACTAAAGGATCATAATAATATTAATAACATTAAGAACATAGATTTTGGTTCAATAATAACATATCATCATCATCAACATATTTCATCAAAGTAAATATTTAGATCTCACAAAGTGGGTATATCAGAAAAGTATCTTAAAGAGAACAAACTATAGATCAGTACAATAGGATTGTAAAACTTGTTATAAGAATTTTTTACATAAAATTTAGGTCAAAATCAACAAAGTTTTACCGCTTAATTGTCTAATAAAAACTCAAAATATTAACTTGTTCTCTCTTTTCCTTCTATTCATTTTCTATTGCTTACACGTTTCTCAATCGTGCACATCTCTAATTTTTTTTTCTTTCTTATTTTTAATAAATTAGATTTGGGTTGAATGCGAAGCCAACGTATGAGCTGAACCCAACATAATGAATATCCTTTCAAAGAATATGAATTCATTTTTGGAGAATTCTAGTTTTGTGTAATAAAATCCCACACTTAATGACGTCTTACTAATTGTAAATTTTCACATGAAGGAAATTTTAACATATTTTGGCTATATCAATTTTTTTTCTTCGGTCTCATAATCTCGATGTTTTGATTCATACTAATACGAATTATTATATTTATTTTTGATAAAGTAAGTTTTTTTTTCCTTTCCATTTATTGAAAAAAACTTTTACTTTCATTTATTAGGTCTCAGTGCCTATGATCGAGTAGTGAGAGAAAACAAAAAGGTTCCTTACAGAGAAAAAAGTATTCTTCTCAAAACCTGCAATAAGTTTCAAATAAGTTCCACACATAAGCACACACGTACATATACATAATTTGAAGATAAGATAGTGGGAGACATGTCCCGTTTGGTTCACATGCAACATCCATTAGACGACACACTATAATCCTTAAACAGTAGAAGGGATAGGAATACGAGGAGTTGCAAACAGCTTCAGCTCTGTTTTCCTTGTTACAGTAACTCCTAAGGTCTCGCTCATGTCCAACTCCTCTGATTTCCTGCCATCGGGCAGCTTCCAGTCGAAGTAGAGGAGGAGCTGCGCCAAGGATAGGTGTACGGTGGCGAGCCCAAAACCCATTCCAGGGCATATCCTTCTTCCAGCACCGAACGGCAAGTACTCGAAGTTACCTCCTTTGAAATCAATGGATTTGCCTTCAAACCTCTCCGGCCTGAAGCTCTCGGCCTCTTCCCAGTACTGTGGATCTCTGTTGATCGCCCATGCATTGACCAAGACTGGAGTGCCGGCTTCTATCTCGTAGCCGAGCACCTCACACGTCTTCCTACACATTCTTGGTATCAACCTGACAGGTGGGTGAAGCCTTAGTGTCTCCTTAACGATCGACTTGAGGTAGTTCAGCTCCACGACGTCTGTCTCTTGTATCCTGTTCTTTCCCTTCAGCTCTTCCATCACCTCCTTCTGTGCTTTCTCCATTATCTTGGGGTTCCTCATCAGCTCCGACATGGCCCATTCGATCACTATAGATGAGTTCTCGGTCCCTCCGACTAACATGTCCTGTAGATAGAATCATGGAATCGAAAGAGTTAGATAACGGAACACTGGTTTCATGTACATTGTGAACACTAACGACTACTACAGGAAGTAGCACTCACAAGAATCACAGCCTTTATTCCGTCCATGGTCATCGGAACTTCTAGTTCGGATTCGTCTTTAAGCCTTAGCAGCGCATCGACTATGTCCTCCTCCACTTCGGCTAATTGCCGACCTTTGTTCATATTGGCCTTAACCTCATGCTCCTTAACTATGTCATCAAAGATCTTATCAAGCCTCCGGCGTATCCTCTGCAACTTAAACTTGGCACCTGACAGGACGTGGAGGAGCTTGAGAGACGGAAACATGTCGACGGCATAGAGCTCTCCAAGCACGTCGATGACCTCCCTGGCGACCAAGATGAACGTCTCCTGGTGCTTGCTTCGTGGGCCAATCGCCGCCCTGGATATGATGGCGTTGGACATTCTGAAGAGCTTCTCTCTCATGTTGATCGGTTGTGTTGCCGTGGAGATGTCTCGGATCACGTCAAGGGTCTCTTCCTCCCTGATGGAGGCGAAAGACCGGACGCGCTTGGCTCGGAGCAGCTCCATGAAGCAGATGTAGCGAAGTTGCTTCCAGTAGGGGCCATAGGGGGAGAAGATAACGTCGGACCAACCGTAGAAGACGATATCTCCTGCGACGACCTCCGGCCACGCGGCGAAGTTGGGGTCTTGGTTCTTCAAGATCTCCCGGGCGGCTTCCCGGGAGGAGGCCACCGCGAAGTCTACCTGGCCAATTCTGACAAGCATGAGCGGCCCGTAGGTGAGAGAGAGGTGGCGGAATACGCGGAAGGAGAGCCGGCTGGCCAGGTGGTGCATGCATCCGATGATGGGCAGCCTCCACGGACCAGGGGGACGTCGCGGGTATTGGACTTTGGACTTGCTGAATCCTTTCTTGATGAAGATGATCAAGAAGAGCATGGTGGATACTACCATGGGGACGGAAGCCAAGAGAAGATGCTCCATGGAAATGACGCTATTCGCTTGTACGTTGGCCTTCGCCCGAATCACTAATATTTAGATGTACGCTTATGTTTGGCAGTTAACCCTCGGCGTGCGGCACGTGAAAGTGCTGAATAAGACGGAATTCCATAAATAATACTTTTCACTAGTGTCTATAGAATCCCATATAGTTTAGCTGATTGATCATTTCTCGAGGGCCTAAATCTTTCGCCTCAAAATGAAAATACTTTTTTTCTGTATGAGAACAGATATTCATTTTATTACCAAAACATATCATCAATTAATTGATAGGTTAGCTGATTTGGTATTGCCTATCTCATTTTAAAAAATTGATTTATTAGTTTTATCTAACTTGAATAATTTAAGTCGATTTTATTATTTAAATAATAAACCATTCGAGTAAATAATATATCAATTTTACTTTAATACCATCTTACAAAGTATAACAAGTACTAATATAAAATTTTATTTACTACCCATCTCATTTAATTTAAATCTCACATATAAAGACTATGATTTTAATTTTTTTATTTAAAAGAGAAAGGATATACAATAACATCAGTCTAATATTTATACTTTCCTATCTTTGGACAACGTGTTGAGAGTGATTCATTGTGCTACTAAATCATTAGCAGCTACATAAAATTTTGAGAGTGATTTATTATACTATGTATTGTCCTTTGGAATCGTTGAATGATATGTTAAGATAGTCAAGTTTATCATATCCTCAAAATGAATATACTTCTTCCTACAATATATGTGATGATATACTCACTCGCTTATATTCATTTTATTGTGGACACATATATTCAAATAGTCAATTCATAGTTTAGCCAATTTGATATTGTCTATCTCATTTTGATAAATTGATTTATTAGTTTTATCCAACTTGAATAATTTAACTCAGTTTTATTATTTAAATAATAAACTATTCGAGTAAAAATTATATCAATTTTATTTTAATACTATTTTAGAAAATATGATAAGTACCAATATAAAATTTTATTTACTATTCATCTCATTTAATTTAAATCTCACATATAAAGACTATGATTTCAATTTTTTTTTACTTAAAAGAGAAAGAATATATAGTGACATTAGTCTATTTGTACTTTCCTATCTTTGTACGACGTGTTGAAAGTGATTTATTATACTATATCATTAGTAGGATCATATAGATCTATATAAAATTTGAGAGTGATTTATTATAATATATATTATCCTTTCGATTCTTTGGACGATGTGTTAAGATAGTTAAATTTTTCATATCTTCAAAATGAATATATTTTTTTCTAAAATATATGTATGACCCACTCACTCACATATATTCATTTTATTACGAAGACATATATTCAATTAGTCAAATAATAGGTTAGCCGTTTTGGTATTGCCTATCTCATTTTGATAAATTGATTTATTAGTTTTATCCAACTTGAATAATTTAACTCAGTTTTATTGTTAAAATAATAAAGCATCTGAGTAAAAAAATATCAATTTTACTTTAATAGTATTTTAGAAAATATGACAAGTATTAATATAATATTTTATTTACTACCCATCATATTTAATTTAAATCTCACATATAAATACTATGATTTTAATTTTTTTACTTGAAAGAGAAAGGATGTACAATGGCATTAGTCTAATATTTGTACTTTCCTTTCTTTAGACGAGAGTGATTCATTGTACTACATTATTAACAAGATCATATAGATCTACATAAAATTTGAGAGTGATTTATTGTACTATGTATTATCTAATGGATTCTTTGAACGATGTGTTAAAATCGTCATATTTATCATATCTTTAAAATGAATATACTTCTTCCTACAATATATGTGATGATCCACTCATTCACTTATATTTATTTTATTATAAACACATATCTTCAATTAGTCAATTAGTAGTTTAGTTGAGTTGGTATTGCCTGTCTGATAGATTGATTTATTAGTTTTATCCAACTTGAATAATTTAACTCAGTTTTATTATTTAAATAATAAACCATCCAAGTTAAAAATATATCAATTTTACTTTAATACCATTTTAGAAAATATGATAAGGACTAATATAAAATTTTATTTATTATCCATCTTATTTAATTTAAATCTCACATATAAAGACTATGATTTTGGTTCCTTTTTTTTACTTGAAAGAGAAAGAATATATAGTGACATTAGTCTAATATTTGTACTTTCTTATCTCTGGATGACGTGCTGAAATTGATTCATCGTACTACATCTAAAAAATATATATCAAGTTTACTTTAATAGCATTTTAGAAAATATGACAAGTACTAATATAATATTTATTTACTACCCATCTCATTTAATTTAAATCTCATATATAAATACTATGATTTCGGTTCTTTTTTACTTGAAAGAGAAAGGATGTACAATGGTATCAATCTAATATTTATACTTTCTTTTTTTTAGACATGTTGAGAGTTATTCATTGTACTACATTATTAGCATGATCATATAGATCTACATAAAATTTGATAGTGATTTATTGTACTATGTATTATCCAATGGATTCTTTGAACGATATGTTAAAATGAATATACTTCTTCCTACAATATATGTGATTATCCACTCACTAACTTATATTTATTTTATTGTAGACATATATATTCAATTAGTCAATTAGTAGTTTAGTTGAGTTGGTATTGCCTATCTCATTTTGATAAATTGATTTATTAGTTTTATCCAACTTGAATAATTTAACTCAGTTTTATTGTTTAAATAATAAACCATCAGAGTAAAAATTATATCAATTTTACTTTAATACCATTTTAGAAAATATGATAAGTACTAATATAAAATTTTATTTACTACCCATCTCATTTAATTTAAATCTCACATATAAAGACTTGAAAGAGAAAGAATATACAGTGACATCAGTCTAATATTTGTACTTTCTTATCTTTGGACGATGTGTTAAGAGTGATTCATTGTACTACATTATTAACAAGATCATATAGATCTACATAAAATTTGAGAGTGATTTATTGTACTATGTATTATCTAATGGATTCTTTGAACGATGTGTTAAGATAGTTAAATTTTTCATATCTTCAAAATGAATATACTTCTTCCTACAATATATGTGATGATCCACTCATTCACTTATATTTATTTTATTATAAACACATATCTTCAATTAGTCAATTAGTAGTTTAGTTGAGTTGGTATTGCCTGTCTGATAGATTGATTTATTAGTTTTATCCAACTTGAATAATTTAACTCAGTTTTATTATTTAAATAATAAACCATCCAAGTTAAAATATATCAATTTTACTTTAATACCATTTTAGAAAATATGATAAGGACTAATATAAAATTTTATTTATTATCCATCTTATTTAATTTAAATCTCACATATAAAGACTATGATTTTGGTTCCTTTTTTTTTACTTGAAAGAGAAAGAATATATAGTGACATTAGTCTAATATTTGTACTTTCTTATCTCTGGATGACGTGCTGAAATTGATTCATCGTACTACATCTAAAAAATATATATCAAGTTTACTTTAATAGCATTTTAGAAAATATGACAAGTACTAATATAATATTTTATTTACTACCCATCTCATTTAATTTAAATCTCATATATAAATACTATGATTTCGGTTCTTTTTTTACTTGAAAGAGAAAGGATGTACAATGGTATCAATCTAATATTTATACTTTCTTTTTTTTTAGACATGTTGAGAGTTATTCATTGTACTACATTATTAGCATGATCATATAGATCTACATAAAATTTGATAGTGATTTATTGTACTATGTATTATCCAATGGATTCTTTGAACGATATGTTAAAATGAATATACTTCTTCCTACAATATATGTGATTATCCACTCACTAACTTATATTTATTTTATTGTAGACATATATATTCAATTAGTCAATTAGTAGTTTAGTTGAGTTGGTATTGCCTATCTCATTTTGATAAATTGATTTATTAGTTTTATCCAACTTGAATAATTTAACTCAGTTTTATTGTTTAAATAATAAACCATCAGAGTAAAAATTATATCAATTTTACTTTAATACCATTTTAGAAAATATGATAAGTACTAATATAAAATTTTATTTACTATCCATCTCATTTAATTTAAATCACACATATAAAGACTTGAAAGAGAAAGAATATACAGTGACATCAGTCTAATATTTGTACTTTCTTATCTTTGGACGATGTGTTAAGAGTGATTCATTGTACTACATCATTAGTAGGATCATATAGATCTACATAAAATTTGAGAGTGATTTATTATAATATATATTGTCCTTTGGATTCGTTGGACGATGTGTTAAGATAGATAGTCAAGTTTGTCATATCTTCAAAATGAATATATTTTTTTCCACAATATATGTATGATCACATATATATTCATTTTATTACGAAGACATATATTTAATTAGTCAATTCATAGTTTAGCCATTTTGGTATTGCCTATCTCATTTTTGATAAATTGATTTATTAGTTTTATCCAACTTGAATAATTTAACTCAGTTTTATTGTTTAAATAATAAACCATTTGAGCAAAAAATATATCAATTTTACTTTAATAGTATTTTAGAAATATGATAAGTACTAATATAATATTTTATTTACTACCCATCTCATTTAATTTAAATCTTACATATAAATACTATGATTTTGATTTTTTTTACTTGAAAGAGAAAGGATATACAATGACATTAGTCTAATATTTGTATTTTCCTTTCTTTAGATGTGTTGAGAGTGATTCATTGTACTACATTATTAGCAGGATCATATAGATCTATAAAAAATTTGAGAGTGATTTATTGTACTATGTATTATCTAATGAATTCTTTGAACGATGTGTTAAGATCGTAAAATTTATCATATCTTCAAAATGAATATATTTCTTCCTACAATATATGTGATGATCCACTCACTCACTTATATTCATTTTATTGTAGACACATATTTTCAATTAGTCAATTAGTAGTTTAGCTGCATTGTCTATCTCATTTTGATAAATTGATTTATTAGTTTTATCTAACTTGAATAATTTAACTCAGTTTTATTACTTAAATAATAAATCATTCGAGTAAAAAATATATATCAATTTTACTTTAATATGATTTTAGAAAATATGACAAGTACTAATATAAAATTTTATTTACTACCCATCTTATTTAATTTAAATCTCACATATAAAGACTAATTTTTACTTGAAAGAGAAAGGATGTATAATGGCATCAGTCTAATATTTATACTTTTCTTTTTCTAGACGACGTGTTGAGAATGATTTATTATACTATATCATTAGCAGGATCATGTAGACTTATATAAAATTTAAGAGGGATTTATTATGCTATGTATTGTTCTTTGGATTCGTTAGACGACGTGTTAAAATCATCAAGTTTGTCATATCTTCAAAATGAATATACTTTTTCCTACAATATATACAATGATCCGCTAACTCGCTTGTATTATTTTATTGCAAACATATATTCAAATAGTCGATTCATAGTTTAGTCGATTTGATATTGTTTATCTCATTTTGATAAACTGATTTATTAGTTTTATCCGACTTGAATAATTTAACTCAGTTTTATCATTTAAATAATAAACCATTTGAGTAAAAAAATATATCAATTTTACTTTAGTACTATTTTTGAAAATATGATAAGTACTAATATAAAATTTTATTTACTATTCATCTCATTTAATTTAAATCTCACATATAAAGACTATTATTTTGTTTTTTTTTTACTTGAAAAAGAAAGAATACAATAGCTTCAGTCTAATATTTGAAAGAGAAAAGATGATATATGTTATCTTTGTACTACATCATTAGCGGGATCATATAGATCTATATTAATTTATTGTACTATATGTTATCTTTTGGATTCATTGTATATGTGTTAAGATAGTAAAGTTTGTCATATCCTTAAAAGACAAAGAGGAATAATTACAAACCTATCTCTCTTATCCTTAAAAGACAAAGAGGAATAATTACAAACCTATCTCTCTGTGCATCACCAGATTAGATCACATAAAGTTTATCTAACCTTAACCTATTTATTAACAGGCTCCTACGTGAAAGATAGTAGCCAATTGGATCTTGATTTATTTTATCTCGAATGAGAATGCATGTATAATCGCATCAGTGTGATCTCCTTTCTCTAACGAACATTCGTAGAGTGTCTCCATAATTTTTCACGTGAGTTGCTTATCATTTTTTCATCACTTATTGTTTTGATGATGCAGAGCTGAGGGTTACTTGTACTCTGAATAATTGGGATCTAATCATACATGGTTAGAACAGGATCAATAATTTTTTATCTTGTTTATCTTGCAAATCTTGCTTGTGAACTCCTAGAATTCATGGTTCTTTTGTTTTGTCTCATAATTTTTTTGGAAAAAAGTTCTTATGGCATTCACGTAAGAGAATATAAGTTAGGGTGGAGACTCTCTTAATGCTACTTAACAGGTTGGCATTGCGTTTCATCCCATTTTGACTGAATTGCTATCTGTTGTAGCTGTAGAAGGGGAAGGGTGGTATGAGGTTTTTGGATAGAGATGCTTGTGATAGGTGCAGGTTGCAATGTTACCAACGATGCCAACAAGTTTTGTGTAGCTTGCCAGAGAGGGACTTTGCATGACATCATGCATTCCATCACGTAACAGCGTGGATCCATGATTGCTCGGGCAATATACAGAACCTTAAGTGTGACAGAAGTGGTTTTAGGTGGGTTAGCTTGGATTTTAGTGGGACAAGCCGTATTGCCACTCACAGATCTGCTGTATGCTTGCAGGTTTATTATGATGGCATCGAGCAGGAGAATAGTGGCTACAATGAAGCAACTGCTATGGAATCAATCTGCATATTAAAGTTGATGATCTGACTCTAACTGGAACCTTCTCCAGAAACGAAGAACCCTATCTTAAATTATGTACCATCCATTTGAAACTTGTGAGAAATGTAAATTATCTCATATTTTTAGGAAAGCCGACAAATATGCTCAATGCTTGGCTTCACAGCTTAGAAACCTCTGAAACTTTGGAGGGAACATCTACCTCCTGAGTTGAGAGTTCTTTCGTGAGCAACGATTGTTTTCGTTTTATGAATTAAATATAATTTTATTTTTGGAAGCAACTTTAGGCTAATTTCTTCCTGCCAATCAATTGTCTCTGCATCTTTCCTTCATCCATGCATAATTGGTCCTGCATCATTTTTGCAACATGCAATGATAAAACATGCATATATTCTCGACCATACAAAGTTGTTTTGGGCTGCTGTGAAGTCTTGAAGCCAATAATCATCATCGACATCAACTCATGCTCATTTCAAGCACTTACAATCTGAGACCACATGATGCTAACCTTTTTTGACATCTTGCTACAATCTTCTTGCTTCATCAACCACTAGCTCTTGAGCTGTGGTTTTGACTTCGGAGGACATCATTAAGGCTGGTTGTAGATGCCTCGAGGAAGGTCTTCATGTGTGGCCATTACAGGAGTAGAAGCTGAAAGACCCAAGTGAGGTAATTTACCTTGGAAACAAATGATGAACCATATATGATTTCCCCAAGATTGAGGTTTCGAAATCTCAATCGATGTATTAACCTGTTACCTTTGCAAAAGATAAAAATGTCAGCTTGATCTACATTCTCCTTAACTTGAATTAGGGGATTGCTTATGCAATCAACATCACAATCTGCACAATCAGACTCGAGCAACTAAACATGCATACCAATCTGATACGGTTCTGAAATATGTATCCAAGATTCACATATGCAATCTAAATTTGCTAGTTTTAGATTAGCCAAACCAGCACAAAATCCTTATAAAGCAAGTCACTGAAGAGGAAGGAGCCAAACCTGCAGATGAACTTTCAGGGAAGTCGTCACAACAATGAACAAGAAATATCACAATCTGCTTCCAACAACTCATAATGATGATCCAGGTGGCTGCGATGGTGGAAATTATACAGTTGAAAGCACAAGGTTTCATATTTTGAAGTGCTAGGTATGACAGCATGGCACACCAATTCACAAGTTATTGATGCAGAAAAAAAGAAGAGAGAGTTGGTGCTAACTCTTTTGCAAGATCTGATGCCACATTTACTAGTAGCATCACATTATACATGTCCCAACAATTTCTGAAAAGAGAAATTCCTTGCTTCTCATTCTGATACCAGGTTGCTCCGGATATTCAACTGTTCTGATCCAGTAAAGCATCTGAAGGGAGAGATGCAAATACAAAGAAACAATCCTAGATGTACCCGAGTTACTGCCGAGAGCCACTTTAAATTCTCTATCCAGAACATATTATGTAGGTTACCATCAAACCACTCCTGGTTCTATCCACACAAGAGATCTAAAAGAAGCCTTGAACCCTAGATTTGGACCATCACTTATTCTTTTGTTCCCCATATCAAAAACATGCCAAGCAGTTTCATCACCAGGTTGGGTGAAATAAATGCAGTTCTCTCTGCACCCAGTATTTTCCACTGGAAAACATAGAGACTGTATATTTCCCAAGAAGATCGCATGGTCCCTCAAGCTCTCCACCTTTACAAATGACACTTGTGGAAGAAGCCGCTGGTAAATCCTGTTTTTCATGTTCACCAACGATGTGTCTTGCTCAAGCTGAAATACTGAGAAATCATTAATGGGGCCATTCTTATCTTCTCGTGCTGCAAAAACCACCAGAATCTCAGAATTGCACTTAATCAAGTACATACTTAGTTCTCCCTCATCCATAAAGCGCCAAGAGTCAACCAATGAAGGTTCCGAGTCTGCACGGAGAATTGAGTCTACAACAAACAGGAATGAGTCTTCTGCAAAATAGAGCTTCCCATCTGATAATGCAGAAAACTGAACAAGGAATGAATCAGACAAATTATCCAGTGTCGTCCACTCATCATCTCCAGTCCTGCAAGAAAGGAAACATGACTCCTTTTTGTTTCTCACCTCAGCTAACAAAAGACATCTGGTTGTAGGAGTTGACGACAGGGTGACAAAAACATCCCCTTTAATCTGAAGTGGTGGAAGCTCGATACTTGCTCCTGTTAGAACGTTTACTATAGACATATTGTTCGATGATGGATATCTCAAAACCAACCAGCTTTTGTAGGCACCACAACACTCACCATTGAGCTTAGGCCGCCTAATCAAGGAGCACCTCTGCTCCACTGTGCTAAATAAACGGACGGTGCCAGGCCTAAGGTGCAGGAGGCATGGACTCTGTGCTCCCATGGGGTTGTAATTCTGTACTGCAGCTCTCCATGTCCTGCTTACTCGACCAAGACTTAAAGCTTTGGGCCAGCTCAAACGATTCAGGATTAGCTCAACAATATCTGCTGGAAGATCACGTGACACTGATGATGACAACATCTTAGGATGTGCATCAGAATTTCCTGGTGTGCTTTCAAACTTCCTTTCCATATTGCTGGTGGTCATCATCTTTAGTGTAGTCCTTCTCTTCAGATGTTCAAGTTTAATGTTCTTGCAACATAAACAAATTTGCGAAATTCAGCACCAAAACCATCTTTTTTTGGAAAACAGAAAGAATTTGTCAATTTGATATACTTATATTACAAGTTAAATTCCTTGCTAAAGAATAGGAAGAATCCATGATAGAAGCCCTGTATCAGGCAGTAAAAAGATTTTTTTTTCCATGATTTAATCCTAGGCAACATCACTAGTTACCCTAAGAACAATAACATTAATTTTTGTGATTTATAATTTAGTCTTCTTAGGCTTTGAACATAAACAATCTCCACTGGCGAATCAAAATTAACACCCATCAAAGTCTTCCCTCGAGCCTCTTGAGTATCAATACATGACATGATATGCATATTCTAGAATCTCTTTTGTCAAAGCTAAACTTGTCAAATTTGATGCACATTACCAGCCAGCAAACATGAACATGTAAAGGAAGAGAAGATTGCCTATAAAAAAATGTCTGCCCTTCTCAGTATGATCCGAAAGGTTCTCATAAATCTCTTCTATTATATATAGGGAGGGCCATCTTTCATCATTCAAGAGAGATGTCGATATCTTTTCCTGTTACAAGAGAGAGTTATTATGTTTTCTTCTTGTAATTATAGAGAGAAGTTGTAAATTTGCATTAGAAGTTATTATGTTTCTTCTTGTAATTATAGAGAGAAGTTGTAAATCATTTTGCTGTAGTGAAATCCATCTAGGCATGCCCGTGGATGTTTCCCTCAAATTGATTGGGGTTTACCACATTATAATTTTAGTGCCAATTATTTTTGCTTTTCCTGATAACAACTTAGTTGTGAGAAATTGCTTCACCCCATAGTTTCCTATAACAGCAACCACTCACTAAATGATTACAGTCAATAAAAATGCAACACTGGAGTGCAATAGCTAGGCAATGGGGTCATGGTTTCCGACCAGGTATTCCAAGATACCAGCAACAGTATTACACCCAAAATTGGAGCAAAATAACATGCCTAGAAGATCACAGCATCCCACATAACAAGTGACAAAACATTATTTTTTCAAGAATTAACAGCTCTAAGATGTAATTCCTAACTCATGCTATCATTGACTTCTCTTTTCTCACTCCTGAGCTGAACAATAGAGATTAATTGTCTTAAAGAAAAGAAAAAGAACGAAACAAACCTACTACAATTTCCGGGAAAAAAAATGAAAAAATAACATCAAAGATTGCCTTCTTCGCAGGAACAACTGATAGAATCGTAAACAAATTCATGAACCGATCCGCATCAGATTAAAGAAGAGTCCAAATAACTCAACAATTTAGGATTCGATCATTGAAACCAACCATAAGAAGGGAGAAAGAGGTGAAATTGAACGAGGATTTGCGCAGGAGATTTCAGATTCTCACCCTTCGTGCGGTCCGCTCGCCCCCTTTTTCCTCTTCCTACGAGCAAATCTCATTCACGCCTAGGACAGACCGTGGACCAAGACGGCATCTTAAGTCGTCCGAGTCATGTCTAACTCGGCCCCACGAGTTAACTCGGAGCGCGTCCCTTTCCACGGCTCGCAAACTCCCGAACCAAGGCAGGCATATAAGGTTTAAGGCAACGACTCGTCGACTTGGTGGGACGGGTCGGACGAGGGAGCGAGTTGACTCGGATCTCCACTTGCGTGCATCCATTGAGGGTATTCACGTCATTTAAAATCGATTAATGGCGATTCGTCATTGGGAAATGAGACAGATCAAATGACGTGTTGTCCAGCCGACGTCCCACGTGTTACGCACGACGATGATTATGTGACGTAATTACGTGTTTGTCCCTTGTCATCTTTCGTATACGTTTTCTAACCGGTCACGGAACTCTTAGGGTTCTTGCTGATCTCGGATCCCGGTAACAATTCCGACCGATTTGCTGTAGAAAGCTTGGATTTTTCACAAAATTCTCGGCGTAATTTCTGCATCCGAGCTTAATTTTGGACTTGGAGGAGGACAGCTCTTATCCGGTTGAGGAGGAACTGAATGAAACCCTAGAGAGGATGGCTCCTTTGGATGGAATATGGTGGAGGCATATGAGGGATGAAGTCATGCAAAGATTGTGTTTTGATTAGTTTTCTTTTGAGCAGTCGTCATTCGAACAGTTCTATGAACGTTTTTTCTCTTTGGGGGTGGGTAGAAGATAAGATTAAAAAAAAAAGGATTTTAGGTATAAGCGTATAGATTATAATTATGCTAACGTTATGTGAAAAATTCTAATGTCATAATTTATATCAAATAGTTATGTAAAAAATTCTAATGTCATAATCGATATCTAATAATGATAGATGGAGATTAAATTTTTTTATCTATTTTACAAACATATTGTGATTGGATTTAAAAGTTATAATAACATCAATCTATTCTATAAAAAAAACCAAGCTCGTATTATCTGATCTTCTTATTCTTCGTAATACCATTAAGAGAGATTGAGAATAGATTTATAATATCAAATTTTGTTATTTGATTTTTATATACTCAATAATATCATAATACTGTTAGTTTTTCCTAATATATTTCATAAAAATATTTGTAATTTATCGACAATCATATTATCATATTCAATTATAATATACATAAACACAAATATAAATAGAATAACAAAAATAAATAATATTAATTAAATAAAATATTAATAATAGTATTTTTCTGAATACGTATTACTAGATCTTTTATGGCTTGTTTATAAGCCTCGTTTTAATAACATATTTTTTAAATACTTTAGGATGTAGAGCTTTAATAAATGGATCAACAATCATTAAGGTAGTAGTACTAAGCAAGCCTCATTCCAAAAATATCTTACCTTAATATATTTGGAACTACTAGAATACTTAATATTTATAAAGAACAAAAACTACTACAGTATTATTATAAAATATCTTCAACGACCTGATAATTGAATCGACCATACTAAGTCTTAAGATAAAATTTGACAATTATAAAACTTAATTTGTAGCCTCAAAATATGTCATAAATTTAACTTCTATTGTTAGTGATGCAAGACGTGATTGCTTTATACTTTTTTTAAGAAATTATCCTTTTAACTAACATAAATATAAATCTTGAAGTGGACTTCCTATTAAGGCAACCTACAAAATTAGTATATAAATATCTCATCAATTCAAGAAAATATGATCTCTCATGTGATAATTCAAGATAATTTAAGATAATCTCTTGTATGTAAACATGTAATCCTTTATCCTATACAGATATCTTATTATTTTCTTTATAATTTTTAAATATTTTATTCTTGGGTTGCTATGGTATTTATCTAGCATTCCAACTACAAAACTAATATCTGGTTTTATATAAATTTGAACATATAATAAAGTTTCAATTATGTATGCAAAAGACATATTTTTCATTTGATTCTTTTCTAAGTTCTTTTTAAACATTGATTTTGATCGAATCTTTTACCTATAGTTATAGGCATATTATTAGTTGAACAAAGCTACATGCTAAATCTCTCCAAGACTCGATTAATATATCTTTTTTGAGACAATCTTATGAATCCTTAATATCTATCCCTGAATGTCTCAATGTCAATAACATAAGCTGCCTCATTCATATCAATTATCTTAAAATTCTTAGTGAGAAACTTCTTAATTTTATACAATAAACCAAGATCAATATTGACAAATAAAATATTGTCCACATATAAGACTAATATAATAAACTTGTTTCTACTAACTTTCAAATATATATACTGATCAATAATTTTTTTTAAATTGAAGGAAGTAATAGTATCATAAATTTTATATATCATTATTTGAAAGCTTGTTTTAAGGCCACGGATGGATTTTCTTAGTTTGTAAGTACAATTTTCTTTTTCCTCTTTTATGAATCCTTTAAATTGTTTTGCATAAATTTTCTCATATAGATTATCATTCGAAAATACTATATATATATATATATATTTATTTATTATAAATCAAAATATTATTAATGTCATGATGATTCATAACAAGTTCTTTTTAGAAACTAAAGAAAATATCTCGTTATAATTAATGTCTTTTTTTTATGAAAAATCTTTAACTACACTTAATATCATTTAATATTGGTCCTTGAGTCATGTTTTATCAAATAGACCCATTTACAATCAACTCTTGTATAGTTGTTGGGTAATTCAATGAGTTCCCAAGTATCATTTAGGACTATCGATTTGAACTCTACTTTCATCGCGTTATATCACTTCTCAAAATCATTATGTTTCATGGTTTGTGAAAATGATAAAAGGACTTTTGTTTTCTACGTCATAATTTAATTCTTATAGATATATCATAAAATAATAAAAAATGATAGGTCTCATTTTCTTTTGAGATCTTCTCAAAATTATCAATTATTATTATTCTATAAGATCATTAGCAACGACATTAATATCATGTGAGAGTTTATCAATATTATTTTATTATTTATCCTCATCAATTCTTTTAGTGATATATGGAACAATATTATCTCAAATATAGGAGTATCAACTTATATCTCATCTATATTAAAATTAATCTTTTAAGATTTTTCACAACCACTAATTTCATCTTTTTTTAAGAATATTATATTATCAAAGTTTGTTATTCTCGTACTATGATTAGAGCAATAAAATCTATTTATATCCTTTATTTTTTTAGATGATCCATAAAATACCTAAAAATAATTTTTAGATTTAATTTTTTTTCATATAAATTGAAGACTTTTATCTTATAACCTCAAATATATAGATGTCTTAAACTATATTTTCTATCAATCCATAACTTAAATGGAGTTGTTGGAACTGACTTACTAAGAACCTTATTTAAGATATACATAGTTGTCATAGGAGCTTTAACCCGTATCACCTCAAGTATAGATAAATAACTCATTATGTTCATAATTATAAGAGTATGATTTCACATTTCAATAATGTCATTCTATCTATCGTGGCACACTTGATAAAATATATTAAACACAAATAACTTTTTTTTTAAATCTAATAAAAGGAGTAGGATTCTGACCTGACTCATCATATCTATCATAAAATTTACCACCCCTATCAAATCTAATAATTTTAAATTTTTATTTAGTTATCTCTTTACTTTATTTATATGCACATTAAGAGTATCAATATTTTTATATATTAGATACACATAGTTATATCTTAATAGATTATATATAAATGTTATAAAATATTTCTCATTATTGAAATAAGAAATATAAAGTGGTTTGTAAATATCAGTATAAATAATCTTAATAAGTTTTTTATTTCTTATAGTATTTTTCTTTGTATGCTTAGTTTGATTTCCCTCAATGTAATATAAGCAAATATTAAAATTAATGAAGTATAACTCTTTTAAAATATTATTTTTTACTAATCTTTCAATTCTTTTCTTAAAAATATATCTCAACTCAAGCATTTGTGCCACAATATACAAGATATACTATTATTGTAACTATGTTTCAGTCTAATATTTGATTATAGGTTGTTAGGGAATAAATGTTGTTGATATCTTTATTAATACAATGTGGCCTTTATATGTATGCGAGAAGTGTCTGAAATAGAGTGTAACCTCTCTCTAGACTCATTACATGCACAAAGATCGAGATCGATTAAGTTAGTACAAAGGTCCTCATTTTTTCTCCTTACTAATATAGAGTTAAGGACGTATCTTTATACTAAACTTGAGGAAGAAAAATATCTCATAAAAATTCTACAGGGAAGATAGTTTTGCAACCAACCTAAATTGCCCTCTAGGTTTTCAAAAATATTCTTATGAATATTCCATAGAGGAGTTAGTTCATAATCGACCCGAATTGCCCTCTAGGTTTTTGAGAATATTCCTATGAATATTCTATAAATGAGTCGGTTCGTAATCGACTTTAATTGTCCCCTGGTCTTTTATAAATATTTCTATGAATATTTTACAAAGGAGTTAGTTTATACCGACTCAAATTATCCTTTAAGCTTTCGAGAATATTCTTACAGATATTTCTACGAATATTTCATAGATGTGTTAGTTCATAACAAACCCAAACTGCTCTCTAGTCTTCTAGAAATATTCTTATAAATATTCCATGGGAGAGATAGCTCAGTAACTCGGTAATTGATCTGAGCTATCTTTTGGGCTTCTATCCACATGGGCAGGATGGTGTTGGCCTTACATAGTGTTAATGTGATAAATAATGACTAGCTAATTTTATATTCCCTATCACAAGGTCATCATCATCTTTGTAAACTTAAGATTCAATTAATTATATATAAACAATCATACATAATTTCAAAATTAACTTTTATTGAATCATAAAATATATTAAGTTTACCATTACCTAGAAAAAGATAATATCATAACTAATTAATTTTAGATAGAGAAACAAATTTTTTAGAAATAGTAAAAATAGCATGTGTTTATAAGATCTATCAGATGTCTCATCTTTAGGGATAAGTAATAAGTTTTCATTGCTATCACTTTCGTTTGAAATGATTTCCATAATGATGAATTTTTTATATTCTTTAGTTTCTAAAGGTGAAAGAAATCTATATATATTATTAGTAACATGAGTTGAAGCACTATAATCAATCCATTAAATATAAGAAAGAATATTTATATATTTCGAAATATATAAAGGCTAAGTTTATATATTTCTTTTCAATATTTGATTCGAAATATATAAAGGCTAAGTTTATATATTTCTTTTCAAACTCTTACTTAGTCCTTTTTCATATATTTTTCTTATCACAAAAGAAACACTTTATTATGAAAGTTTTCTTTTCATTAATTTGCTTAGCAATTTTAGACCCGATAAATTTATTTAACGAATGACGTTTCAACATTGTTTTCTTGTTACTAGCTCCTTAAGTAATAGTCATAATATTATGAAACCTTTTTTGCTTTAATCTTTCATTCTTCCTAAACACATATACTAGTTAGGTCATTCAAGTTTTATTTATCCTTGTTTGTATTGTAGTAAATCTTGAATGGGCTAAACTGAGGAAGAGAGTTAAGAATGAACTGTACTAAGAAAATCTTATCTATATTCATGTATCATACTTTAAGTTTCGTAGCCTTGTTAGCCACATTGAAGATGTGATTTTGAATCCCTCAAATGCCATCATATTAGGCTATTAGGCTGTATTTAGTTCCTTCATTAATATATTAGTTAATAACTTAACAACATATTTAAATCTATTTTCTATAATTCTCAAATATTCTCATGTGCTAATTGCAAGCGGTAATAAAGTCTTTATGTTATTTGTAATTGTTATTATAATAAATAATAAACTATTTATTAGATCTTTCTCAAGTATTTATTTTATTAATTTATTACACAATACTTTTATCAATTAAGTCAAGAAATCAAAATACAATCAGGATGAAGTTAAATAAATCAAATTAGTCAATTTTATAATTAAAGACACGAGTCAAAAAAATATTTAATTTTAGAAGGGTAAAACTATAATTTTATAGTGGAAATATATGATTTCTAAAAGGCAAAACTATTAAGAGGATACAAACTAGAATTAAAAGGATTTATAAGTGTAAAACTATAATTTCAATAGATGAAACTTTTTTTTTTTTCTTCTCAGCCTCCATGGTGCGTGGCCATTAGCCACCGCAGTGCATGATTGTTCTCACGTGGTCGACCGACGACTCCATTTGTCGTTGCGCCATGCCACTATGCCAACACGCAACTGTTCTCAACACATGCAAGTTTCCTACGACCATGTGTTGCCAATTGTCATCTAACCATGCGGTTGTGCTCATGCGTCGATCGATGGCCCCACCATCGCCACAGCGTGCGGTTGTGCTTATGCAGCGAATAGCAACCTCATTAGTCGTCATGGATATTCTTGTCCACTTTGTAGCTATTGGGAACCATGGACTCCAACGTCCAGTCGACACTCGTTGGGGCCAGTAAACATCATCGTAGGCAATGACATTGTGTCGTTTGTAGTTGCTTGTGACCAAGGTAGGCTAACCATCGTAGGATCAGTGACTCAAGATTGGTTGTTGCACCCCACCACACTTTAACTATGTACAATAACACCTATACGTGACCGCTACTCATGATTAGGTTAACGACCATTGCTCTTAACAATGCTATTGCCAAATAAACTATTGATGATAGTCCATCGATTAAACACGAGGATCCCTGCATCACCTACAAGCAAGTGATAGGACGAATAAGATAGATCTAAATATAAAACAGATATAAATACAAATGAACAAGATTGACAACACAAATAGATCGTTCAAGTATCATATAATCAAAACTGAATAATATCTTTTCACAAGCAAAGGTGCTAATAAATAGATCTAAATATAAAATAGATCTGACATATTTTTACAATATATATCTTTTCACAAGCAAATGTGCTAATAAATAGATCTAAATATAAAATAGATCTGACATACTTTTACAATATAAGACATTTGATTTAAAAATAGAACTCTGATATCAATTATAAGCATAAAAACTATAATTATACTAGTGTTATGCAAAAGCTTTAAGACTAAAATTGAAATTAAATAAAAATAAATCAAGATTGTATACCATTTGATGTCATTCAAAATATCGATCTATAAGAAAAACTAGAATAGTCGTCTCCTCTCTTCTTATCCTTCACGATACCACTATGAACAATGAGATAAAAACTAAGATATACTAAAAATAGATCTATAATATCAGTTTCTATAGATATATTAAAAAAATCTAAAATGATAATTATGAAAGTATCTTCTATCAACGTAAAATCCAATCAAATCTATAATAAATCTTATCTAATTAGATAAGACTATATAATGTAGTATTGAGATCTATCAATAAATTATTTTCAAAATTTTAGGATCATAATAAGGATTTTGACAACAAACTACTAGAGATGGCAGAATATCAACAAGCAATCAAACCAAAATTCAAGTCAACATAACAAAGATGCCAACTTCAGGCTTTTAGCACAAGAAATAGGTGGTACCTATCCACAGTTCATAACTAGAAAGATCTGAGTACTGAATTCAAGCACAGAGCAGAACTCGATCTTATGACATCAAGAATACTAATTCACACAAGTTCACCAAGATACACAAGCACCAAGTCTGTTTCAAGTCATTGGAACTCCTCACTCCGTGTTCCTTTCCTTTGTCTTCAGCCCATGGCATACTTCTGCGTCCATGACCGTGCTATTTCTTCGTAGCGGGACCTGTGTGTTTTGTATATGTGTGCAATCTCAGGGACAAGAGGGTCATCTGGGTTGGGATCTGTGAGCAGAGATGAGATAGAGAGAAGCACTTTGGATATGGTCAGAGCTGGGCTCCACTGGTCCTTCAGGATATCAAGACAGATGCTTCCATTTGAGTTGATGTTTGGATGGTACACCTGCACAAGTGCAACGAACCTTTCAGCCAAAAGAAAATTGGTAGCTAAAGGTAGATGTAATCCACCACCATTAATGGTGTTTCAGGAGGCAAACTCTGCACATATAAAAGTTGCAGGACTTCTTGGATATGGGATGACTCCATTATATTCATCTTAGCGTGTTCAGAAGATATAGAGAAAAATTATTGATCTAAAAAGACCTACAGTATAGAGTATAGTAATAGTTCAATATGTATCCTGGTGGATATCTTTCCCCGATCTCTATAACATTCACCAAATATGCCTTCTTGAAGTGCAACTCAAAAGCCAACCAAAGTGGAGATTCACTTGATTACCTATTCTCTTCATTTACACGTGAAATCTTAATCATACATCAAAGGTTTGTGAGTCTTGATTGAAATAATGCATAATTTGAATCCTTTGGAATGACATTTCGTATTTTCTAGCAACCAAAAGCATAAGACCTTATAAGTTTTCAGTGGCCACCATCAGT
This sequence comes from Musa balbisiana, assembly GCA_004837865.1. Lineage (NCBI taxonomy): Eukaryota > Viridiplantae > Streptophyta > Magnoliopsida > Zingiberales > Musaceae > Musa > Musa balbisiana. The sequence continues at coordinate 35,433,999 of CM017196.1, forward strand.
GCAGCAGTAATACTACTCGTAATTAAGAGTCAAGTTAGGACTTGAATCAATTTATTCATAATAAAATATGTTATAAAGCCAGATGCTCTGTTCAGGGTAGCAACTGCATAAGGCCTCAAGCACTCATCACTCATCAGCCCACCTCATAAACTGTTTGTCGCTATATCTATTCAAGAAATTTGTTACTTGTGGTGTTCCACATGCAATATTTCTTCTTGTGAAATTCCAATTACTGTACAAAACAAAATCATACATGAAAATTACTATGATGACTATTAACATCTAAATATCCATGAATGTAGAGATGACTGCAAATTGAAATGAAGCAGAAACTCCACGCCCTGCTGCTAGCAAGTTCGCTATTGTGACATCTAAGCCTAGCCTTCCATTTTAGCACTTACATCCTTGTTAATTTTATATCTATAGTTGACACTAAATCTGACTTTTTTAAACATGAAACAAGGTTTTAAATTTCGCCTAGACTGGTATGTGCTAGGCAGGTTTTACTGGTCAGGGCATGAATAGGCTCATGAAGGACCCCATTTCGGGTGGTCCATGACCAATCATTAATTATCGGGTGATCATCCTCATTTTTTATGTTTAGGGTTAAAGCAACTCCCCTGCACTCTTCCCTCAATCTCTTTCGCTCATGCCGCCGAAGGGTTCCAGTACCCAAGATTTTAAATTATGGCATGAACAATCTATAACCTTTTCCAAAGTACGCTGATATTTTCAATGTGCAAAGTAAAACATACCAAGGAACAGTGTTTCATCCTTTAGATGACTAACAAAAAGTTTCAAATATTAGAAATATTATAGTGGTCCATGGATGACGAGTTTTAAGGGCCCCCAACAGACACTAAGACATTCCTTTTGATTTATTAACGTCATTCAGAACTAAAAGATCTACAAAAACTGCCAAACACAATATTTACTTATGACATAACTAGGAAGCAACGTGAGCAACTATAACTATTGTGTTACAACCTGAAACTAACGAACTATAAAGCATGACCATTAAGTGCATGATGGCTGCAAAATCTCGAGCACAAAGGATGAACAGCAGGATATTAGCATTTTCTTAGACTTGGTCAATGTAAATATTACTTAAAAAAATCAAGCATCTCCTATGCTGTAGGTTAGAGGGAATATCTATAACTATCAGATAACATGACCACCCTTGCAATCAATCTATCCTTGCAAAAGATCGGACTATCAATTTATTGAGCTTAGCCTTACAACTAATTTGGTTTAATATCACTTATCATTGTTTACATATATATATATATATATATATAGTCAGCTACCATACTACCTTCATCACACCTATTACCTAAGAATCTTAATGTAATCTAAGCGCAGCAACAACAAAACAAATAAGAAATAAGTATACTATTTTGTTTCTCATAATCCTTCAAAAAGAACGGGGATGTGCTAATGCCAGTTGGGATCAAATGACAGGTGTGAAGAATAACGAGCATAATAATGTGGGTTCCTCTTACCTTGGTCTGAAAGTTGACCTTGGGAGGCTTGAATGGGTAGTCAGCCAGGAAATGAATCATCACAAAAAACACCCCCCCTGCATAGGGACTGTCAGAAGGGCCCATAATTGTTGCTTGCCAGTGAAACAGATCTTCACCAACAGGTCCAGCACTACAGGATGCTGGAGGATCCCTTTGCAAATCCAGAAGTTCCTTTTGAATACGTTTGCTAGCCATAAGGCCTCCTGAACTAGTATAGAAGAAATGAGATGAACTTCAACATCTATAAAATAGAAAAAAAATAAGCCATTATAAGTCATGCAACTCAATATTTGAACATATAAGTGCCAATAAACAATGAGTTAGGCAGCAGGTCAGGAACTTATGAGGATTTATGTGAAATGGAGTTCCTAATCAAACTAAAATATCCAACATTCAACCAGGGTAATGTATTGACAATTCTGTGGATGACAAAATGGTTATTTTGTTTTAGTCCAAATTCTGAAATCAACAAAGAGAAGCAGTCTATGGTAAGCTCAGGAATTATCTGATGCTAGCTTCACCTTCTATATCGTAACATCAAATACACTACAAAATTCATATATAGCCAACAAAGAACACTCACATGTTCTGTACAGGAAATAAATTTACTACTTAGAAAATTCAACAAACCTATGATTTTATCTGACTAAAAAATTTGACAATTTGCAGGATTCCTGCTCAATATCCATATATATATATATATATATATATATATATATATATATATATATATATATATATATATATATATATATATATATATATATATATATATATATATATATATATATATATATATATATATATATATATATATATATATATATATATATATATATATATATATATATATATATATATATATATATATATATATATATATATATATATATATATATATATATATATATATATATATATATATATATATATATATATATATATATATATATATATATATATATATATATATATATATATATATATATATATATATATATATATATATATATATATATATATATATATATATATATATATATATATATATATATATATATATATATATATATATATATATATATATATATATATATATATATATATATATATATATATATATATATATATATATATATATATATATATATATATATATATATATATATATATATATATATATATATATATATATATATATATATATATATATATATATATATATATATATATATATATATATATATATATATATATATATATATATATATATATATATATATATATATATATATATATATATATATATATATATATATATATATATATATATATATATATATATATATATATATATATATATATATATATATATATATATATATATATATATATATATATATATATATATATATATATATATATATATATATATATATATATATATATATATATATATATATATATATATATATATATATATATATATATATATATATATATATATATATATATATATATATATATATATATATATATATATATATATATATATATATATATATATATATATATATATATATATATATATATATATATATATATATATATATATATATATATATATATATATATATATATATATATATATATATATATATATATATATATATATATATATATATATATATATATATATATATATATATATATATATATATATATATATATATATATATATATATATATATATATATATATATATATATATATATATATATATATATATATATATATATATATATATATATATATATATATATATATATATATATATATATATATATATATATATATATATATATATATATATATATATATATATATATATATATATATATATATATATATATATATATATATATATATATATATATATATATATATATATATATATATATATATATATATATATATATATATATATATATATATATATATATATATATATATATATATATATATATATATATATATATATATATATATATATATATATATATATATATATATATATATATATATATATATATATATATATATATATATATATATATATATATATATATATATATATATATATATATATATATATATATATATATATATATATATATATATATATATTATGTCTTTGTTTTTTAACCTGCAGTAACTAATATGTATGTTTGTTCTGGTTTTTATACCCCTGAATGGGAAAGGAAAATAAAGACGAAATCACAACATCAACAGAACAAGTACCATGAACCATTTCATCCATCAATGGAGCTGCTATAATTTTGTAAGAATCGGTATATTTAACTAAGTTGTACTGTCTTAGATGATTCAGAAGCTGAAAAAACATGAATGGTAGAAAATTAACTTATACAGTATCAAGAAAAAACTTACAAATTTATTATGTAATATCAAGTAAAGTGAAATACATTTTCACCTGTTTTCCATAATAGCAAAAATAATATCTATTTATCAAAAGTCTAACTATGAGTGCATCACCACCACATGTAAAGGACCACATTGTCACGGACATAGCTAGAATTGACTAAGTCATGAGGCACTTTTGTAGCAATTGTCATGGACTTAGCTGGAGTTGCCTAAGTCGTGAAGCACCATTGCGCCAACTTCTCAGACTTAGTTGAGATAGGTTAAATCATGAGGTGCCCTTGCGATATATGCATCCGCAAAGGGTTAGCCTAGTTGCAACCTCGTGCAAGTCCCGAAGGACATGTTAAAATTGAAAATGAGCGACGGATAAGTCTCAATGTCTTGCGAAGAGGGAAGCTTTACAAGCAATTCAACAAGCACCTTGAGTGCAAGAGAGAAAGAGAGAAAGGAACAAACAAGGACTTTAAAAGGTTGAACGAACAACTGCAAATCTCCAAACAACTGCTCACCGAGTGTCGGGCGCGAAGGTAAGTTCCTATCAAGTTAATATGCGAACTTGTGAAGAGTGTTCAACGCCCGACACTATCCTGAAGCCTCATCCCCCCTAGTGCCACCCGGAGGGTTTCAGGGTGCTAAAATGACTGACGTTTTGCATGTAGCTACGGTCTGTAGAAAACAGGTCATGACACGTGAAAATGGAGTCATTTTGCGACAGTTTTGCTCGGCACGGTGAGTGATCGTACTACAGCATTGCAACCTGTTCGAGCTTATATTTTTATAAGTAAAAACATATAAAACCAAGACAAAACATACTACCAAGCATCTGTACAAATATGCAAAGGTGACGAACGATTCATTGAACGAAATTGTTGCAGGTGCATGACGACCATTCATGACAACATGACCAAGGAAGAAACAAAAATAAGAACCCAGAGGCAATTTGCTATTTATGATGAACTAGAAACTATCTACATGAAAGAAACATGCACTCATCTACTTTGTCTCCTAATCCGATATGCTTGCAAAGTTCATGACATATGTCTACAGCTGTAAGCACGGCCATCATAAGGATACATCCAGGATGTATCATAAAGTTCTGGGCCCTTGCAAATGATGATTAACCAAAGTTACCCTCTTCATCAACCAAACAAGGAAAAGAAAATAATAGAAAGAGAGAGAGAAAGAGAGATATTTCATTTCATCAAATATGTAAACTGCATGACTTTGTGCTGACTATAATTATTCTCCATCATATTTGGCCTGAAATTTCGATTTCCCCCCCTCATAAGTATAAACAATTTTCACAAACAAAAATGATATAAGCATGCTTGTGATTGCCGTGTCTTTGCTTTATGCTTTCGATATTTTCTTGGGGATTTATTCTTTTGCGGGGTAGTTTGAGGCTCCTTGAACAACTTGTATCATTAGCAGACTGGATCTCAATTTCATGTTGTTCCATTACCTCAGCATTAAGGTTACTATTTTTCGGTAAATGAGTATGCTTTATTCCAGATCAACTGAAAAACATATAAAACCAAGACAAAACATACTACCAAGCATCTGTACAAATATGCAAAGGTGACGAACGATTCATTGAACGAAATTGTTGCAGGTGCATGACGACCATTCATGACAACATGACCAAGGAAGAAACAAAAATAAGAACCCAGAGGCAATTTGCTATTTATGATGAACTAGAAACTATCTACATGAAAGAAACATGCACTCATCTACTTTGTCTCCTAATTCCGATATGCTTGCAAAGTTCATGACATATGTCTACAGCTGTAAGCACGGCCATCATAAGGATACATCCAGGATGTATCATAAAGTTCTGGGCCCTTGCAAATGATGATTAACCAAAGTTACCATCTTCATCAACCAAACAAGGAAAAGAAAATAATAAGAAAGAGAGAGAGAAAGAGAGAGATTTCATTCATCAAATATGTAAAATGCAATTGAACTTTGCTGACTATAATTATTCTCCATCATATTTTGGCCGAAATTTCATTTCTCATAAGTATAAACAATTTTTCACAAACAAAAATGATATAAGCATGCTTGTGATTGCAGTGTCTTTGCTTTATGTTTTCGATATTTTCTGGATTTCTTTTGCGGGGTAGTTTGAGGCTCCTTGAACAACTTGTATCATTAGCAGACTGGATCTCAATTTCATGTTGTTCCATTACCTCAGCATTAAGGTTACTATTTTTCGGTAAATGAGTATGCTTTATTCCAGATCAACTGAAAAACATATATATATACAGATTGTCCAAATAGTATTTAATATTCCTCAGCAAACAGTGAAATCGAACAGTCAAGTAATATGCGTGTTATCATGGATGTTATGATGAATCCATACTAAGAAGCTTCAAATACATGTTTATTGGAGAAAGAGTAGAGACATACATCTATGCATATGAAAAGATTATAAAGGTGAAGTAAACGAAACAAAGCACAACAGCAAATAGGATCAATAGAAACACACAGATTCAATTAACCGAAAGGAACACATCCAAAATCAAGAAGTTTTCAGAAATCAAACCAAGGAAAAAATCCGCTGACCAAAAGTTTCAAACCAGACAAATGATCCCATCTCTCAGCTTAAGAATAACACAACGTAGTACTTAATTCACGCCTAAAGAATCCAAAAAGCCACAAAGACAGCAGCTTAAATTTACTGCTAGAGATGAACATGAGAAAGCAAAAGAGAAGCAGACAAGATTAAACCCTATTAATGAGCAAAAAAACCAATCCAACAACTTAACAAAAGAAAACAAGGCGTCAAACAAAAGACCGTGATACCCATCCAAGTATAAGAGGATCCAGAAATTGAAAGGATTACAAGACAGGAGGAAATCAAGGCCGAGTTCCAAATTACCAAGTCAGCAACTTCCAGGTCTAGAGATCGACTTACCGGCTCAGGTGAAGTCAACGGCGAGGAGCTCTGATGCGGTCGGAAGCGGAATACCTCTCGATCTCCTTGTTGCTGTAGAGGAGGATTGGGATTTCGAGTCCCGAGATCGGGATAAGTGTAGCTGGCGGTCACGTGGTTGTCGGACATGGATGGACCTTAAAAAAATTGCGGCGGATCCTCCCTGCACACGTGGCGATATCTCATTGGCGTTGGCAGAACCTTCCGGTGGTCAGAATCCAAAGCGAGTTGCTCCTGCCATTCTTCGAAAAGTAGCAATAGTGAAACTTAGTCCCGACTTACCCAGAAAATTACCTGAACCTTATTGGAGGAATATGTGGACCCACACCCATGCCTACTTCTAATCACCAGAGAGGTGACGTGGGTAAGTATGAACAAGTAACAATTCATCGCTTCTCATTTCTGCTGTTTTAGGCCGCTAATCACTTCAGTTTACACAATTCAGCAATTATATATTAAAAACTACAAGAATTTATTACACAAGCAGTATTAAACTCTGTAAATAATGTTGATGGAAATGGTACAGACTTTGCCCTGGAGATTAAGACAAACAACATCAATGGCAATTAAGATCTGACTTGCACCAAATATGAGATTGCTCATGGAACTACTCTTAGCCTTTGCCCTCGGTTCTATTGCAACAAAACAAGGGTACATATCAGAACCCAGACATTAGCAGTGTTGTGTAATTAGTGATCATTGATCTCTCATTTATGCCAAAATTAAGGGGGGGCAAACATAAGACACATCATCATCCCATGATATCACTTATCATTGAACCATGCAGATACATTTGCAGGTAGATAGTGATATAAGTGCTAATTAGAGCTGGTCTCCACAACAGGTTCAACACAGGAGAACAGGCAGCTATAGAAATCTGGCAAACAAGAAAACAAGAATGTCATTGAAAATTAAAATTACATCAGAATCAACTCCATCTTGATGGGGAGCAGCTGAACTGAGCAGGGCAATAGCTACACTTTGTTTCTTCAACTCACAGGTTCTGCATCTGAACATTTCTTTTTACACTTGAAAAGTCCAAGTGCATTGAGGTTAACAGGATCAAGACTTGAGACTCATAGAGACTTTTCCCTATAACACCCAGTCTCTAGAAAAGGACTACATCTGGTCTTATTTTTCCTCACTCTATTGCCGCTTCCCCTGGGTCCAAACACAGAATGAACTAGCACATGCATACAGAAGACCGACATACTTGGTACATTAAACAGTGAATCAAGGTACAAGTAATTCCGCAGGCGACTATACTGTAAAAGACTACCATAAGTTCTATCCCATACACCAACAAAAAGAGCTTCTGTATCCGGGCTGAATGACATGCCTGAGATTTCACCAAAGAAGTCCAGCTCTTGTTGCTTGTTGTACCCACTCCCAACATCACTAGAAGTGACACGAAGAACAGAGTAATGGGATATCTACATCAACATCACCAGAAGTCTATGGTTGTTTCACCCTGATTAATAATTAACCAAAACAAAAGCCACTACAAATCAACCAAGCCACTTTCTTATCCAAACAACTTAAAAATAAGGAATAATCACAATAGATGAGGCCACACAAAGAAACACTTGGAACTCACATTCACTGGCCACTGAAAGTGGAAATGCTTGCAAAGCTGACACTTCTCCAAGTCAAAATCTCGTATTCCACAGTCATTATTTGAAGACATGAAGTGAACAGCACCACTGAAAAAAGTTACAGTAATCAATTCAGAAAAAGTACAGATGCAATGAAATCACAGAGTGCCAGGAAAGACAAATTACCTGGAACTATCATAAATGTCCAATGCGTTAGTGATTGCATTGTCATCATATGTTGTACGGCAGCAAAAGCTTATTCCTTTCCGATCTAAAAACTGTTTCCCAAATCATCAAGGTAAAACGATGTGAACAAAATCTGCAGGCTCTGCCATCGCCATAAACCGACATCTGATGTGAAGCGAATTGATCTGATAGCACCAGATTGCCTCTCAATACAGCGACAGACTGAGAGAGATTTCTGACATGCATCCCAGACCCTGCAGGTCTTATCCTGGTTACCAGTGGCAATGTTTGGCCATCGGGATTCCATGCTGATGCAAAAGAGAAGTCCACATGTCCTTGCAATTTATGGACAGTCTGCAAGAACCAAAGGTTACAAACTTACTTTCATTCAAGTCTCAAGTTTCAAATGCTCTTGAAATGTGGTGGCATTAATTATTTTTGGTAATATTTTATTATTGAAGGTTTTCATCTGCTTTTGAATTCAAAAATTACACAAGGAAATTGGTAACAATGCCAGATATAAAATCACAGGAAAATTGTATTTTTGATAGTCTAGGTTGTACTCATGAATCAATAAGCACCTCTTCCTCCAATTTAGAAGTGACAGTTGCCACTTGTAATCACCATGCTATATATATATGTATATATATGTATATATATATATGTATATATGTATATATATATATGTATGTATATGTATACATATATACATATACATATACATATATATATACACACATACACACTCATTTTTGAACTGTCGATGATGGTTCTGGTCATTTTATTCCCAGTTCTGATCTTATCATGAGCAACACTTACAACTAACCTTTCCAGTATGAGCATCCACCAGCATTCCGTCAGGATCATCTCCCACAATTACAAGAAGCTTTCCATCAGGACTAAGTGATGTATGCTGCAAAAACAATAAGACACGAGTACTTAGTGATTGATACAAACAAAATACCCAACATCAAATTCCAGTGTACTAGCATGACAGATATGAACATGGTTTATGTCATCAAAAGTGCAGCACAACTAGAAGTGACACGAAGAACAGAGTAATGGGATATCTACATCAACATCACCAGAAGTCTATGGTTGTTTCACCCTGATTAATAATTAACCAAAACAAAAGCCACTACAAATCAACCAAGCCACTTTCTTATCCAAACAACTTAAAAATAAGGAATAATCACAATAGATGAGGCCACACAAAGAAACACTTGGAACTCACATTCACTGGCCACTGAAAGTGGAAATGCTTGCAAAGCTGACACTTCTCCAAGTCAAAATCTCGTATTCCACAGTCATTATTTGAAGACATGAAGTGAACAGCACCACTGAAAAAAGTTACAGTAATCAATTCAGAAAAAGTACAGATGCAATGAAATCACAGAGTGCCAGGAAAGACAAATTACCTGGAACTATCATAAATGTCCAATGCGTTAGTGATTGCATTGTCATCATATGTTGTACGGCAGCAAAAGCTTATTCCTTTCCGATCTAAAAACTGTTTCCCAAATCATCAAGGTAACATTATCTTTAGAATAATGGTGTAAATATATCAGCAATGTGATGCATCAGATGGAAGGCTACCACATAAAATGCACCTCTGCAATATCAGAAATGATAAGTTTTACACAATTGAAGTTTCAAAAAACAATTTAGATATCTTTCGTTAACTACTAAAGGATATAGGGATCGCACATAAGTGACAAATATCTCACTGGCTAATCTCGGAATATACAAGCTTCTGAGAAAGAAGGCAAATACAGATTATAGCTAGATTTAAACACATTATAAGTTAACAACTATATTAACAACTATAACTACAAAATGAAATCCAACTATTTTACATATGGAAAAAGGATTTAGGAATATAAGTTATTTCCAAACAATTCCAACCTATAGGTATAAAAAATATCCAATAAGATTAAAGGGCACCACACTGATATGCATGTTCAAGATGAATACATGCCATCAAAGTAATAGTAGCTTAAACATTTTTTATCAACAATTAAGAGTTTTAATCATAGATTACTTTTCATTGGCCAACACCAAGACTGCTGTAGCAAAGGCAGGTCTAATCTCTAACACATGTTGCAACACCACTAACACCTCACGAGGCATAGCATAATCCAATTAACTGGATAAGTATAGGTATCAGCTAAACTGTGAACAAGATGGCAGTGAGCACAGTTTCGAAAAAGGTTGTGGCTTAAGTCACATAAAAATCTTCCAACAAAGGATCAAAGAGTAGAGACAAAAGTCTCATGCACACTACACCACACTGGATCGGCGGTACATGATCCATTGAGCCCACCAAAGCCACCCGAAGCACAAGTTTGAGACTATCCATGGCAAGGTTTAAAGTCACTTGTCGCTGATCAGACCAATGCAAGTCTGGTTTATATCGACATATCAACACATGTTATGTCAGTACATGCCACGAAATCGAGAAGGAAGGAAGGCGGAAAGGAGGAGAACAAACACCCAGGTTAGCAAAGGGCAGTTTGAACAGCAGGTGGGCTGGCATTGCAAGGGACGCAAGCATCACAAGAGATAGAGATAGAGAGAAAGAGAGAGAGAGAGAGAGAGGAAAACCTAAATAAAAAAAGAAAAAGAACTTGAATCAGACCACACCAAACTGCCAAAAAAGGGCTGGTCTATGATGGTTCATCGCCGAACTGGCATATACCACCGAGTATGTAAGGGCTGGTCCAACTGATTCATTGTTGAACCACTATATACCACCTGGTATATAAGTGCTGGCCCATGCCGGTTCATCATTGAACTAGTATATACTTCTTATCCAACTTTCCTCGGGCATCATCAATGATTCCATATCACCATGAGAATGGTTTGCAATACCGTACCATACCACTCGATACAGATGGTACGTAACGATCCGATAAAGAACTGGTACGGGTGGTACATCGGTATACCTTAGTGTACCGTGTTGTCACGGACTTAGCTGGTTTTGCCTAAGTCGTGCGGCACCCTTGCGTATCCGTTCGCAAAGGTCAGCCTCTCCGAAACCTCCCATGGTCCCTTAGGACCTACAAAAGAGAAAACAAGTTAGAGAAAGCACCTCACTCAGGATCCATAAGCAATCATCTCCGTAAACACTTCATAAACAATGCAAATTACAAGTAGACTTTACAAGCTCAGAACGGTTGCACAACAAAGGGGCAAAATAGTCCACTGCAGACCGAAAATCTCTCACAAGTGTCCACATGACACAACCTTTATTTACAAGCCTAAAATGGCCACCAAACCCAACTAAAATGAGACTATTAAGCCTTCGACCGTCCCTCTATATGCTGTGCAAAGCATGAACATACCACAAAACACGGACATACATAAGCATAACATCAAACATCCTGTTTAGAAGTTTGTCCGTGACATTCTCCCCCACTTATTCCTTCGACGTCCTCGTCGAAGCCTTTGCCGACACTGCAACTCCTCGCCTTTGCTGAGTCCTCAATCTTTTGCTCCAATTGCAATGCGCCTCTTGGCTCCCCGCTGCTGTTTTTGAGTAGTCGAACCTTTGATCCGCCATGCTGCTTCAACTCGCCCATGACTCTGACTCTAGTGTGGGGTTGGCTGAGTTGTGTTGATCCCTGTTGATTCCTGCGGATCCTCCAAATGAAAGAAAAGACCATCCTTACTATGCGTCAGTCTCTCAAATGCCTCATATTGCTTGAACTAGGTGGATGCTTGTTGGAGCTTTAACGAGCATCGCCTCGCAAACTTCTGAAGTTTTGGGTCCTTCCTCCACAAAAATTGCTCATTGACTCTTCTTTCACTTAGTTGTCACTTCCAAGTAAATTCGCATCACTTTCGCTTTCGATTGGCATTCTGCTAGGAAATGAAGTGAATAATCTACTCTCAATAACACTGATCACCATTGGTAAGGATTTGACAACTATTGTCTTCTAATATCTTCTAATGGTCTTTGAACCTGTGCAGAGCTCCTCTACTGGATAGATAAGAGAATTGGGATACTCGGTTTCGCCCATTCTCTTAAGAGTTGAGAAGGCAATGGTTACTTGACTTCGCTCGCCTCCTCAAGGGTTGTACTCCATCAATCGAGTTGGTTACTGGCCTTCGCCTGCTCTTTGCTCACACTTCTAAAGCACTTGAAGTATTTGCACTCCTTGCATTGAGTTAGCTATTGTGATTCACCTTCTCAATACTATCGAACTTCTGGAATGCAGGAAGTTTTCACCCCAACTTGGAGTAAGTCTCTAATAGTTTTGGTCGCCTCTGGGATTGTACCGTCTTCTTCATCAACCCTACCGCCTACTCCACTGAGTAGCAAAGGTACAGCACCGCGTACTGCCTGCTTTGTTCCTTGGTCGTGCACTCTTGCATGACCCGAAGTCCTTCACTTTCGGCTATCTTGATAAGAAGCTCGTTGACATCGGTCTTACGAAGTTCCTCGGCTTCTGCCCTTCAGCCTTGTCTCAGTACTTGGAGTTTGCCTCTGCATGCTCCACCTCCTCGGCCCCTTTCACGACCAAGTGCTCTCCCTCCATGAGAGCAAGGGATCAATGACTTTCACGGAAGTCTCGCCTCTGCGGTACCATGGCCTTCACTCCTTGAATCCATAGCCCTTCTTGCCGTCGTGTTGTTCACCGAAGTGGAGCTTACAGTAGCTCCTGATCATACCTCCGTATGATAAAGTCCCTCACAACACTAGATTTGTGTGTATCGCATTGCCACGAACTGATAAAGTCCCTCACAACACTAGATTTGTGTGTATCGCATTGCCACGAACTGATAAAGTCCCTCACAACACTAGATTTGTGTGTATCGCATTGCCACGAACTGATAAAGTCCCTCACAACACTAGATTTGTGTGTATCGCATTGCCACGAACTGATAAAGTCCCTCACAACACTAGATTTGTGTGTATCGCATTGCCACGAACTGATAAAGTCCCTCACAACACTAGATTTGTGTGTATCGCATTGCCACGAACTGATAAAGTCCCTCACAACACTAGATTTGTGTGTATCGCATTGCCACGAACTGATAAAGTCCCTCACAACACTAGATTTGTGTGTATCGCATTGCCACGAACTGATAAAGTCCCTCACAACACTAGATTTGTGTGTATCGCATTGCCACGAACTGATAAAGTCCCTCACAACACTAGATTTGTGTGTATCGCATTGCCACGAACTGATAAAGTCCCTCACAACACTAGATTTGTGTGTATCGCATTGCCACGAACTGATAAAGTCCCTCACAACACTAGATTTGTGTGTATCGCATTGCCACGAACTGATAAAGTCCCTCACAACACTAGATTTGTGTGTATCGCATTGCCACGAACTGATAAAGTCCCTCACAACACTAGATTTGTGTGTATCGCATTGCCACGAACTGATAAAGTCCCTCACAACACTAGATTTGTGTGTATCGCATTGCCACGAACTGATAAAGTCCCTCACAACACTAGATTTGTGTGTATCGTAAAGTCCCTCACAACACTAGATTTGTGTGTATCGCATTGCCACGAACTGATAAAGGTCCCTCCATGTCCTGGTGACATCTCCATTGCATTCTAATCCTTGTGGGATGAACTCGAATTATGATCCCTCCATGTGTGGTCCTCTACCAATACATCGCAAGGCCTCTTCCACCTTCGATTGTGTTCGCTCCTTTGGCAGTCGACCTTCGTCCACCTGCTCTCCGGGTCACACCTAGACGAAGTACCGCTCTAGATAGTTCGTCGCCTATTCAACCCCCTGCTTCAACACCTCTATGTTTTCCAAATAGCTCCCTTTGGTCGATGGAAAGACAGACTGCAACTCCTATGCATGGCCTCTGCCATCACGTTATAGTGTTTGCACCGATTCTATCCTCCTTAGCTTCATTGGTAGCAACGTTCGCTTACTCGACCTTGTCCTCTGACTTGCCGGGCTCCCTTAAGCGAATATAGGCTCTGGAGCAGTCCAACTCTCCAGCTGCTTCGATCATACCTCTGCATGATTAAGTCCCTCCCATGGGACTCACTAGTACTTGCATTCGAACTTTTCACTTGGTAGAACACAGCCCCCATATGCTAATGACCAAGGCTTCATTCGATGCACACACGGAAGACCCACCTCTGCGGTACCATGGCCTTCACTCCTTGAATCCATAGCCTTCTTGCCGTCGTGTTGTTCACCGAAGTGGAGCTTACAGTAGCTCCTGATCATACCTCCGTATGATAAAGTCCCTCACAACACTAGATTTGTGTGTATCGCATTGCCACGAACTGATAAAGTCCCTCCATGTCCTGGTGACATCTCCATTGCATTCTAATCCTTGTGGGATGAACTCGAATTATGATCCCTCCATGTGTGGTCTCTACCAATACATCGCAAGGCCTCTTCCACCTTCGATTGTGTTCGCTCCTTTGGCAGTCGACCTTCGTCCACCTGCTCTCGGGTCACACCTAGACGAAGTACCGCTCTAGGATAGTTCGTCGCCTAGTAGCTCCCGAAGTCCACCGATTTCACTAAAATTGGTGCACTATTATCAGGATCCTGGGCCTCTGCCCCTACCAGCACAATCTCCGCTACGCACCGCTCCCTTCATGGCAACTTAAATGGTAGCATTGTGGCATATTCTTCAAGAGTACCGGCCTCCGTCCTCTTGCCCCATGCCAAGGCTTTCTGAACCCAACTTCGCCTCTGCAAGTTGAGTCGCCTCAGTTCCTCCATCAAATGCTTCTTTGAGATAAGGTGCATGTGCCTAGAAGCTCCCTTCATCTTTGGCACCATGCAAGATGAGTCCGCTCCATCAACATGAAGGACCCATAGAACGACATGATCCTGCTCTTGCCTTTACAAGAGTTCATGTCCTTGACCTCTGCCCAAGAAAAGCTCTGTGCCTCTGCTCCATGTTCCATCTTCTTATGTCGACTCCTTTCATGCGGCTTGGGTACTTCGCCAAATTACACCCAAGTTGCACTGCTCCTCGTTTTTGCATTGAGTTAATAGTGGCCCTCGTGCCCACCGTTCCACGGGTCAGCCCTTTGTTGAGTCCGATCTCCCTATCGACTCCAAGTGTGCCTTCATTTGTGTTGCCTTGGATCGCTCCCCCACTTGATCTCGCAATGCATTCCCCAATATATTATCTCAAGCGAGATCATGTGATGACTCCGTGTCGCTCGCTCAGTCCATTGAGCTTTGTGAAGTTTTTTTTTTTTTTTAGGTACTCCTCAACATGTGCGGTCCGTTGCACATGGTTCTCCCTTTAGAGAGCTGGGACTTATCCCTCATGGATATTTATCCCGTTGGAGCAACTTCTCTCTTCGCTTCCTTCTCTTTGAAAGTTTCGGAGACCACTATCCACTTGGACTACTCCGTCTTGCTGAACAAACCGTGCATTATTCTGCCTCCTGCAAACACACTTGCTAGATTGCAACTCCACGTCAATACAGCCCCCGCTGTACCCCTCAAGGCCTAGCAACATGTTGAACTCGCTACACACTTCAACCTCCTACGGACGTATCTTTCACATGCTGAAGAGAAAGTTTCAAAGTTCCATGGTGTCGAGTTTTGGCCGCCTTGGGGATGGTCACAAACACTCCATCATTCGCATACAAGCCTTTGTATGAGTACCGAATTCTTCGAGTTAGCAATTCCCCTCACCTATGTGAGCTTTACACAACTCTTTCGATCACTGAACTCATTCCAACTTACATGGTCTCAGCCTTTATCAAGAGCTTTGCTTGCCTTGAGCACGATCAAGTTTGGTTGCCAACGTTGAGTCGTAGCTCAAACTCAACCATCCCAACCTTTGTGCGTTACGCATTCTTCCCAGCTTGCTTGTCCTCATAGTGCCTCTTGTGCGAAGGGGTTGGTCATTCCTCTGAATGCCAATCTTAGATGCCCGCTCCTCTGAGCGACTCCTTTTCCCTACATCTCCATATCTGTTTTCCCCAAAACGGTCGCGCGTGCCGGCTGCCCTAAACACAGCCCCACTAGGTCCCCTATATTTGCATACCAAGTGTTTCTATGAG
The DNA here is from genome assembly GCA_004837865.1 of Musa balbisiana. Classification (NCBI taxonomy): domain Eukaryota; kingdom Viridiplantae; phylum Streptophyta; class Magnoliopsida; order Zingiberales; family Musaceae; genus Musa; species Musa balbisiana. The sequence continues at coordinate 35,450,703 of CM017196.1, forward strand.
TACTTGTCCCGCTCTGATACCATCTGTCACGGACTTAGCTAGTTTTGCCTAAGTCGTGCGGCACCCTTACGTGTCCGTCCACAAAGGTCAGCCTCCCCAAAACCTCTCATGGTCCCTTAGGACCTATAAAAGAAAAAACGGGTTAAAGAAAGTGCCTCACTCGGGATCCACAAGCAATCATCTCCGTAAACACTTCATAAACAATGCAACTTACAAGTAGACTTTACAAGCTCAAAACGGTTGTACAACAAAAGGGAAAAATGGTCCACTGCAAGTCGAAAATCTCTCACAAGTGTCCACATGACACAACCTTTATTTACAAGCCTAAAATGGCCACCAAACCCAACTAAAATGAGACTATTAAGCCTTCGACCGTCCCTCTACATGTTGTGCAAAGCATGAACATACCACAAGACACGGACATACATAAGCATTACATCAAACATCATGTTTAGAAGTTTGTCCGTGACAGTGTGTCAATATGCTCAGTACAGTTCGATACGTATAGGACCGATAGCTGATCGGTATACTGGTACCGTACGGTATTCAGAACCTTGCATGAGATGACACTTTTTGCTAAACCATAAAGCAATATATTACAAATTAAACTTGCAATCTTTAAAAAGTTAAGGGAAACAGGTTGGTCATATTTGTGCCTCAATAATAATAGCAAAAACTACTCTGATAAAGGACAGCTGAATGGCACCTTAGTCAAAGAATAGCACATAAGTAGAAATATCTCATCATTAATACATCTTCAAGCTACCACAGACTTAAACAAACATAAATGGAGAAGAAAAAGAACAAAGAAAATTACCTTACAGATAAGTTCTCCTTGAAATCCTCCTGCTACAAGCAACTTGTCTTTAACGGCCAGCGTACTAACTTGGATCTGAGAAAATCCTTCCAACAAGCTTCCTGGGAGCCTCTGCAGCCAAAGACAAGAACTTGTGTACGCTTAGCTTTGAAGTGAATCACAGATCAAAATGTTACAAGTAAATATATACAGTTATCAGAAATCATCAATCGAGCATATTAAAAAAAGGATAATAGATGAAGAGAACACACCTCCTCTGGTGCTATGTGTCCTGAAACATTCATAACTTCATATTTCTCACCGCTTAGTGCAGACCAGTGAAGCACAGAAGAGTTTGACATTAAGTACACATCATGCTTTGATGTAGCCCAAACCAAATTTCTCAGCTGCAGTTTTGTAATATATTCAAGCCAGGTAAGTTCAATGTTTGGAAACAAACTTCAACAATAAACAGAACAAAACCTAGGTTCATATGATGCAATAAACTAACAGAGTCTCTCCTGCATAGAGTTAAAGAGCCTAAAACATTAAACTTTTCAAAAGCATACTGTCCAGGATTTATATAGATGGACATAAACAATTAAACATATTCAAGGAACAGTGAGCAAGCAAGGTCATCTTCAACATGCCAGCAACAATCATGTTTCCAACTTGAACTATGATACTTCCACATAGCACAATTGCAAGATTTTGGAGTTTCTTTTTTTATTTATTCTCCAATTGCTCTTACTATCCAGGATGATTGACATCAAACATATCTCCCAGAGTCCAACAGCAAGTTGACATGGATGCATATCTGGATGAATATGGCATTATGCAGTATGACTTCTAAGTCAGGTTCTAAAAAGTTAACCTATAAAGATATTGGCAAGTTGGATAAAGTACCATGCAGGGTCATCCACAAGAACCAGCAACTTTCTCATTCTTTTATGAAAAAGAAAAAAAAGGAACAGGCAGCTTTTATAAAACTAAATACCTGTGTGATGAGCATTTGTCCAATAGTTGTGTCCTAGCTTGCATTGGATAGGATAATAAGAAGCATCATTTATTTCCAACTAGTCAAGGTTGCCATTTAGCCCCATGGAAGATAATGTCTTTCATAATACCTTGCCTTTGTTTCTTAACCAGGTCATCATCATCTTTTTCAGAATCTTATGGAAACTCTAGGTAAATTGTCTGTTTTCTTCTTATAGTTGCGCTCAAGTCATTTTTGTATAAAAACAACAAAAAACGCAACAAAAAACTTCCATCAATCATTTGGCACTCACTTGTTTTCAGAATATTATTAAATAAGTTTGACATTAACCCTCTATGTCTGAAAAGCCTAAAGGATGTGCAGCGCCAGTTGCTTTATTTTCATCTATGCATCTTCATCATTTGACAGTAACTTTAATTTCCAACCTTGCAGTAAGGCCAATATCTAATTATGCTGAAAACTTGCTTAGCTGATCCTACTGAATAACTAATTAAATTAATTCCTCCATCTTTATTAATTTATAACTTATTTCAACTTTTATGATATTTCCTAAATCATTACTTTATTTTTACCTTTAGCAAGCCACCCTCAGTTTCGATGCTCAAATTATTAAAACTAGCAACATAAGCTTCTATTCAAGCATTATTGCATGGAGCTGAATTATAGATCCACTGTTCCAGAACCAACTCCCTATTGGTGAAGCTATTATTGTCAGACTGTTTAATGAATTCTCTTTAATGCAATTAGACACCTCAATCTATGAGCTATTGATGTTGTCTTTTTTGTGTTGGATTTGCTTACCTGCTATGTTATGCACAAAACCAATTAGATTTTGCAAGTTTCTTGAATTCCAACATCTAGTTTCATGTTCCCCTCTAATTGTCTATTGCAATTTCTTACTCAAAACACCATATATCTATGTTCTGAGGGAAACTTAATCACAATGTAAAAACTATTTGCATCTCTACCTTTCATCCAAGCAAGGAAACTCTATTTGCTATGATTTTGACTTCTCTTATTCCTAAACTATATGAACTGCAAACTACAAAAATCATACAACATGACAAAATCCATAACCATCTAAATTTTCCATGTATATCCATATTCTCAATGCACCACTAATCATGAACCTATATATTTTTCTTAACATGTCCATACCATTTTAGATCATTTTCTCTCATTTTATTTTTTGTTGGCGTACAACTAAATCCTTACAACATTCTTTTAGAAATACAAACCATGGTTCCAAAACATCCAATCCCAGCAGTTAATAAAAATGAGAGATGTTTGACAACTTCTAGGTAATAAACATCCAACCAAATAACTTTTTATTATTTCTAGTAAGGTTTTCAAAAGTCTCCCACTATCTCTCTTCTCATGCCCACTAGTACTAATCTCTTTTTGTTGTTTCTACTTGCACTTAGGGCCCTGATTTTTATACCCATGCTGTCTATGTTTCCATCTATTCATGTACAAACACAAAGCAAACAAGGCCTGGAAATTTTGCTGAACCACCAATAGACCAATGACAAAAAATAAAAATAAAAATATTCAGAAGAAGAGAGAGGTAAAGCTCAAAAAGAGCAAAATAAATATTGACATATAATCACACACACACACACAGCACATCACCCTCTTTTGAGAAAAATAAAAATAAAATTATTCAGAAGAAGAGAAAGGGAAAGCTCAAAAAGAGCAAAATAAATATAGACATATAATCACACACACACACACACATAGCACATCACCCTCTTATATAAGGAAAACAAAGGTCACTAAGGGGAGGAAGAACATGACAAGAACAGTGGAAAAAACAAACAGGGACCATCAAATTGGGATTAGAGTCAAGGAACAAGACATTTGCATCATGCTTGAAGAACATGCTTAGCCAAGAAAAAAAAAAGCTAAGAAACCAGATATCAATATTATGCATTGCAAATTATAGATACTGAGAACTTGTAGTCCCTGAAGTCAAAGATCAACAAAATAAACAAGAGCTAGATAATTTGTTGTCCTAAATCATTAATACAAAATAAATAATTATTGTCTTCCATGATGATCGTCGTTTCGCCCAGACCAGTATGAAATAGGTGGCACATACCGGTCTGAGTGTTGACCGATATGCAGACCCACCATGGATCTGTCCGTCATCTAAAAGGGAAGTGGGAAACCCATATTCCCACTTCTCACATGATCTCCACCTCCGCTTCTCACGCGAGTGTAGCCTCCACTTCTCATGTGAACGCCTTCGCTTCTCATGCGAGTGCCGCCTCCACTTCTCACACGATCACTACGAGCCTGCAACTTCTCACCACCACGACCTCCGCTTGCCACGATCGATGTTGCACACTGCCACACATTCGATGCTGCAATCGATGCTTCTCACACAGGCGGCTACCGGTGACCTCCGCTTGCCACAACCTCACTGCACACCGCCATGTCTTAGGTAAGTCTCTTCTCCTCTTCCTCCTTCCCCCTCCTTTGCCACTTCCTCTTCATCCCTCTTTCTTCCTCCCTCCACCGTCCCTTACTCTTCTCCCTTTTTTCTTCCTCTTCGAAACATTGGTACTTACCGAGTTACCGGTGTATTGTGTGTCGATACACTGGTACAAATCAGTACATACCAGCTTGACAAACCACCAAGTCGAGTCCGGTACCCCGTTTGACAAACCTTGGTCTTCCATCACCATAGCATCCACTTCATTCACAATTAAAAAGCAAAAAAAATTGCCTCCTACACACCAAAGAACCCAAATTGAAAAAAATATGCTTTCCAGCAAAACCTATTTGACTTGGCCATTTACAAAGTAATTGTCTTCACCTAATTTAGGTTCTAATCAATAGTCTAAAATAATAATAATGAAACCCTCACAATATAATTAGTGACTAACTAGATTCAAATTAATAGAAAGGTCAAAACCCAGATAAATATAGAGCAAAATATAATTAACAAAATAGAGAAAGGCATTATGAACCACAGGTATAAGCCCAACAATGTACCATATATGCTCACCTGAAAATGAAGAATAGTTGATTTAACAGACCTTGTGTTTCGCTGGAACTCATAATAAATGCCACCTTTATCAGTTGGTTTGCAATCCTACATATATGATAAGCAATTGAGCATATAAAGGAGTGTAACAATAAAATGCAAAAACTAAGCTATTAGTTCATCAAAGCTTCATGCCTTTTCTGATGCTTCTCCAGAATTTAGAACATTTTCATAGTTTTTGTATTGTTCTAATCTGGTTTGCCTGTACCTCTCCCTTGTAATGCTCAGTGTACTCCATGGTATTCCTTGGATATCTTTTCCTTTCCTAGCTTGAGCGGAGGAAATATCAGTTGCCCTTCCGTTCTAACAAAATCAAAATTTCTTCCCAGTAAGTCATGAACAATAATCAGAAACAGAAACAATTTGAAAACAATAACAGCGGCAAACCAAGATATACTGATGAGAAGACCATTCTTAAAACTATTAAAAACATACAGCCGCAAAAAGGTGGTTACAGAACAGATAATAAAAATCTCTAGAAAAAAAACAACTTTGAAATAATGCTGGAAGAGATATAAGCACACCAAAGGGCCATATTCTTCATCGTCAGAATCAGAATCGCCCAGACCCCTCCCTTGAAATTCTTCATACATGTCATCTTCTACATCACCCATGTCATAATCTTCTGCCATTTCATCCATATCATCACCACGATGAGGCTGCATTTAGTCTATGCCTCTGCCAAATCAAATTTCAAGTAAGATTGTTAAAGAGACTTTTCAACACTTCAAAAGGAAAAAGGGAAAATGTCCACTCATTCAGTTTCAATTTTAAAAACTTCTTGTGATCACCAAGATTCTAGCATTATTCCACAAAATGCCAATTTCATGAGATGCAATTTTATTCTCTTTGTCTTTCTTGGTCTATTTGAAGAAAAATTGTGAATAACATTTAGATAGCATATTATGCATCACTCCAAAAGAAGAGATCCTGATATCAATGCCTAATGCTCATTAATAACATGAAACAAAATAAACAAGACTAGTAACTAAGAACTGGAATTAACAGCTTAGTAGAAAATAAATACAAATGAGCATTAAAGTACCTTAGACAAAAAAAATACTACTATCCATCCAGTGAACCAGGAGAAATCACCTAACACTACCTCATCACCTAATATGCAATAAACAGACATTATAAAACAATATATCCCAAAAAAAGAAAAATCAAGAAAAAGGGACCTGTCAAATCTTTCGCAGTTACTCACTATACCTAATAAATTAATTATGCATTTACAGAAATCATTCTCATAGAAAGGAAAAAAATCGTATAAAGAAAATTTATAAAAATGAAGGTTGTAGCATAATCTAATTCCAAAGCTTGGTAATCTAACAAAAAAGGATTGCAAGGATTCAAACGAATAAAGTGTTTCAAGCCATTATATGAAATCAAATACAAGTTAACTCCTTTCTTGAACGCATTTATACAACGAGAAGCCAACCGAGAACGGAGAGCAACAACAAGAAGTGAAAGTCTACAAGCAAACACCCAATCAAAGCCGCTGGCATTTAGACAGATCACTTCATCCAAATCCAAACAAAGATCAAGGGCCTTTTTGGCGTCCGCACCTATTTTAGGGTTCCGGAAGCCTTGAAATCTCGGTCAAGGCGATGATTGACATCAACGTGGGTCACGAATCCGAAGAATTGGACGCCTTCCGGCCGGAAACGGAACGAATCGAGGGAGACAAATATGACCGGCTGAGGGTTACAGTTTTTGTCTTTTCTTCTTGTTGTTATTGTTCTATTTATTTCGACGAGAAACAGAAAGCGAGTGAGAGAAGTAATGGTCGGTATAAGGTACCGATTCGGCCGTCTCCGTTGAAATTACGGGATTGCCATTCTTGGGGTCAAAATAGTAATAGTATGTTTCTTTTTTTTTTTTGAGATTACTATTTACCACCTTTTTGGTTATTTACAATAGGATCTTAGCATTTAGAGTCCTTTCTCACTAATTATTCACAATCTTTTACTATTTATAATTATTTTTAAAAATTAATAAAATAATATTTTATTATTCATGACATCTCTAATTTTACTTTTTTTTCTTTTTTTTTCTTTCCCCATAGCCTCCATAATTGATCTAAAAGATGATATCTTTTACGCTATTACATAATATACATAATTATAAAAATATTAAATTATTATAATAAATATCAAAACTATTTCTCATCTCATCTCATCTTCATCATTTATCTTTTTTTGACATTTTAGGTGATGTTAGGATGAAAAGAAAAAAGAAGGGGAAAAGAGAAAATTAAGTTATTGGGAAGAAATTAAAAGATTTTATTAAAATTAAGTTATTAATTGAGAGAATATATATTTATGCACAAACAGTTAACTTAAGAATATTCAAATTTTTAAGATTATAAATAACAAAAAAAGTTACAAATAATAATCTTCTATTTTAATAATTTTTAATATTTCTAAGTTGCTCTTTATAAATTGATATTTATGCCCTCAATTTATAACTCAATTTCAATAAAATCTTCCCACTCCTTACCTACACTTCTTTTTTCTCTTTTTCTTTTTTTTCTTCTTTTTCTCCTCTCAGCCACTGAAGATAAATAAAATAATAAAAAATATATATATGATGAAATAGGACAATCTAAACATCGAATAGGAGATAAGAAGAGCCGACGAGAGTAGTGTGCGGAGGTGAAAAAGAAAAAAGAGAGGTGAAAATGAAATTAAATGTGTTATAAATAGTAAAATATTATTTTTGTTTATTTTTTAAGGAATTATGAATAGTAAGAAGTGGACTCTAAATAAAAAGCTCTTATTTGTTTCCTTTTAGGGTAAATTTTTAGAAAAAGTTTTTAGTTTTAAGAAATTTTTATAGAGTATTTCGATGTCCAAAAATTTTCTTAAAGCACTTCTTTTCTCATAAAAGATAATTTTACCCTTACTTTCACTCCCACACACCATTACCTCCTTCACCCTTGTTAGTCTCCGCATGTCGATCTCTAGCTATCTTTGCATATAAGCCCCCTGACCCTCTGCTTATTCCCTTATTTCACTCTTAATAACATTTACGCATGGCCCCTAGGGAGGCCAGAGAGACAGTAATAAACAAGTATCAAGTGGTGGCCAGTATAGTTGCCAATATCATGGTGCTATAGTGATTACTTAGACTACCGAGGGATTAAGCACTTAGCTAGTAGGCGTGGTTAGACTCAATAATACCTCATGAGGTAGTTTCAACATATCCGTTTGACATTGGAGATAGTAAGAGATGCAAGTAGCCAAGGAGCTCAAGCATAATGGCAAAATTACATTTCACGAAAGAATGAACGATCCATACTATTTTTAAAAATGGATATATTTTATAAAAAAAATTTAAAATTAATTTTTTTTAAAAAAAATTTACCCTCCCTTTTTTGTGTTAGGGCTGATTGCATGCTTGCTGCGATTGACGTACAATTTTTTACTAGTGGATTAAACTCTAATTTTAGTTGATGAATTCCACATATAAATAATAACTATAATTAAAGTGGCATACACAATACTCACTATATAATTATTGGATTAAGCTCTAATTTTAATTGGTCAATTCCGTGTAACTATAAATTAGAGACTCATACTTTTTATGATTATCTAACATGATCTAGAAAACAGAGTTACCTTATTACATATAACATGGATTTTGTGAGCTACGAATTAGTCTTATGTCATTTGTCGTATAACTATTTTAACTATACGAAGTCAATTTTATATTATATTATCTAAAAAGTATTTGTCTAGATGTCTTGAAGGTTACATTCCTAGCAAAAAACTAATATTTTTATCCATCAATCATCTCCCAACCCATACTATCTCATCCCTCATCCACCATTCCTACTATATTTTCCGTTTAGATGAGATAGGTGTGGGGATGGGTAAATTATGAATTCTCCATATTATTCTAATTAATTCATTTAATCAAAAAAATACTATTAAAATTAATTAATAATATCAAATTTTATAAATAATAATAATTATTAAATATTGAATTCATCCCTCCAACACTTATGCCATAGTGGAGGAGGATGTTACTGATCGAATATTGATATTGTTTTATTTAATTTAATAGAATCAAAAAGTTCAAAAATGACTCAATCAAATCTCAACTGAATCTAATTCGGATCAAACAAGTTAAGAGTCTAGACTTAATGTCTAGACTCATCTATTAATAAGCGAGGACGAGTATGAAAATAGATTGTAGAGTCCTCGACAACCCATTAGGGGTGGATCCTCGTAAGTACCCATACCTATTGATAAAATTGTTACGAAATATATTTTCACAATAGATAACTTAAATATATGATGAGACATAGGAAGAGATAGAATAGACAGATTAATCTTACAATCAGCTAAGCTCATGAAAAGGGTGCCTTGTGAATCATGACATTGGTAGGGTCAAAAGTAACATTGCCATCGAGAAATATCTATTGTCATGGAACCTTACTATTTACGCAAGTATGTCTATGTATGAGTGGAAACAATAAAGATCATTTTTATAAACGAAGAAAAGTTGGGATTCTCCAAAAACCACAAGAAAAAAAATGGTAAATGGGGCGCTTTACGAGAAAGAAGAGTGAAAGTTTTCTAGATAATTTAATATTTCTAAGGACTGAATATATTTAGTAAACAAGGAGTTAAATATGTGGTGAAAGTAGTAAAAATACATCAAGTATTTAAAAGTTTAATATGTTGTAGAATTTCTTGGTATTCATTGTTCTTATTTATGTTACATATGTTACATTAAATTAAAATATGAAGAGACAAGGATGATATTTCCAGCCATTGACAAGGATAGCTATGGAAAACCACTACTACTCATTGCTCGTCCTTGGAAGAATCATGATAGGCTTCAGCCATTGCAGGTGATGTGGTGATGGATAAGCATGAAAGGAAACCCCACAAAAAAGCTGTCTCCGTAGACGTTGGTTTTTCTTGTCTGCAACTCCTTTTCTAACACTTTTTCTGATTCCTTTCACCATTTGCTTTGTGGTCAGCTCATTTCAGGATGGTGAGGCTGAGGCCACAGTCCTTTTGTAGCATATCGTGTCGTAGTAGTCTGTGGAGTTGAGAGGAAAGACACGACTTCCTGGGATAACATGATGGTCTCATATGCTCGCTCATGGTTGTCTGATGACAATACTTGTACGTTACTTGTTGATGCTGACTAATCTAAGGGATAATTGAGCTACTTAGATCTTTGTTATGGTCGAGTATGATATCTATAGGTTTCCTTTGGATATGTTTATATCATATTAAGTCATCCTTTCTAATCATACATCCATCTCATACTAAGAACATGAAATACCATACAGGTGATGATAACATCAACTAAACCTCACTTTTGAATGTATCTATTCAGCTTGTTGAATCACAAGAATTATGAAGTATAATTTAGTCATATTATTGGCATTTTGCTTCTCAGTGTATGTGGGGTTTTGGTGTGAATTATAGATCTTCCAACAATTTCAGCAGTCAAAAAATTGTAATAGAATCTATGATGATACAGAAAGGTATGCATTACTGTGAACTATGGAAGGTTTGAGACATTTCTTTTGTTCATTTTGCAGTAAGTGCATGCTTTTTCATTTCACCTGCTAACTATGTGTGCTGAGACTTAATAAATTCTAATTGAACAATTAATGGCATGGTGAGAGATTAATGTGTTTACACATACAATATTGCATCAAAACCATTTCTGTGCTTGTAAAAATCATAAACCAGACATCTAAAATATATGAAAAGAGCTAAAATAATCACCTGCAATTTCAAATCTCACATTTATTTTGTCTTTTACAACTTTCTAGGAAAACTGAAGAGTATAGTTGAAGGTAACATCACAAACTTATGCCCACTAATTGTGGAAGATTCTATTCCAAAAAAAAAAAGGGAGGAATTTTCTAGAAAGACAAGCACAAATCATACTTTTGCCTAAACTGATGCAGACAGCTTGTTATTTAGGATGTCCGAAAGGATTAGCGATATGAATCTTAATATACAGTAAACGGAACATTAAGGATCCATATTCAAATTAATATATTATACAAACTGATCACACCTACACTTTTTATGCAGCTTACAAAAGTGAATGAGAAGATTGGCCTGAACAAAGTAGCAAATGATGCAAATGCAGAGCCAAAAAAATGTAACCCGAGTTTGTGAAAGGCCTTATTCATCAAGAGGAACCCATTCTAGGACTAGTTGGATCTCTCCACACTCCACATTCTGTAGCTTTAGGAACACCTCTTGTTTTATCTTCCCATCAACAATGTTGACAGTGCTGTCCTTGATGAGTGCATTGTCGCTTGTTTTGAACCACCTGCCAATCTGCATGTTTTCAAGAAGCTCAGCATCCCCAAAAGCCATTGCAGCTGTGATCATAGGCTGGAGATCAACCTCAGCCTCGCCCATTATGTCATCAGCAGAAAACATGTCGTGGTCGTATACTTGCTGTTTGAGAAGCAGAATAAAACAGGTTCATTTTCAGACAGACACAATGCCTACTAATACTACAATAGTTTTAAGTCTCCATTAGAACTGGTAGATCTGATTATTGAGAAGATGCAAAGTGCAAGTCATATGAAACTTAAGACAAATACAACTTATTTAGAAACAAAACGATAATAAAAAGCAAATATGTCATTTATAAAGGTAATCTGCTCCAACTTCCCTATCAGGAAAGCCAACTTATACTCCAAACAGTGGACACTGGTGTAAGAACCATGACAAGATGAATAAACATTCTTACAAAAGTAGACATATATGCAGAGTTTCAGAGCTTTTACTCTGGAAAAATAAAAAATTGACTGTAATTGCAATGTTATTTTCCAGCTTTTGGTTCTGTAAGTCATGTGCTGCCTATGAGATGACAAATATTTGATACAAAAAGGAAGAAAAAAAAATCAAATGACAAATATTTTGGTTGTTTAACTGGAAAGGATCTCATAATGGAAATACATATTTTGTTGGAGAGAGGCAAACGAATGCACGTTGAACCCTAATATTATATAAATATACATCATACGATAAGGAACAAACATGGACTTGTAACTGAACTTAAAGCTATTCTTCATAATACAGGCCTTCCTTAATATAATGAATAAAGAATATCTGAAAATCTGACTTCACTGAACGAATATATAATAACATTAACACATTTAAGAAAAAGGAAAGAACTTTCCTCATCCTATACAAAAGAACAACAACAATAACAACAACAACAACAAACGATTACATTTTACAGTCGTTTATTTGGATTTCTATTGCCATTAGTCTATTAAGGGAAGTGTTTTTGGATGAATCAAGGATCATCATGTCCTTTGTCATATTGTCCAAATCTTGTTTGGCCTTTCTTTTATCTCTCATGGAACTTTGAATCCCACTTGACTCGCTAGCATTACCAATGAATTTTAAATTATATATTGGTACTAATTTATGGTGTACTCTGTTACTCTTAATTCTTGTAAAATATTCAGGATATGAACCTAACCACAGAAGCATGTCTTAATTTCTCAAGGAAAGTATCATAAGAAAGATAACACGGAGGCAGGAAAAGTTTTCCAAGAAGAGTAAAAATAGACACTGTAAGTTAACTCATTTGAATTTACCAGTTTCAAAGCTCCATAACATCGAGGAACTGAAAATTTGAGCTCTTCATTCCATACTGGATTCAAGTTGCTCTTTTTAACTGTAGTTTGGGCCCTCTGTAACAATCAGATGTCCAATGATAATTGGAAGATAGGACAAAAACAGCAACATAAACTCCATGTAACAACTTTGTAATAATCAAAATAGTTTATATGCTAGAGATCAATAGCAAACCTGCTGCCCAAGGCTCAAAATAACATATGGATCACTAGTTAGCATATCTCTAACAGCTAAGTTTGATCCTCTGACTACTTTGACCTTCAACTCTCCAATAAATTTCCTCATATCCGCCTGTGATAATAATCAAAACCTCATTATTTTAGTTACTATTAGATTTACTGTTTGATTGATAGAGTACATTTAGCAGTGTGGCAGGTTGGTTATATCAGATGCATAATTGAGAGTGAGAACATATTTTTGTTGACAACTTCTTTAACTCCAAACAAAGAGTACAAGAATGGCTTACCGCCTTCTTTGAATTGTTGGACATGTAGCTGTGGTCCAAATTCTTTTCAGATTCAAATGTTCTGAAGGACATCTTTGAAGACACAATACGCAAACTTGGTTTCAAGAATTCTTGCAACTCATACTTAGACCTGTGGAAGAAAAGAAGTTCTCTTGAATGAGCAGTGACCCGACAATTTCTAGGCAAAATCCACTGTCTAATATAGTTTACCTTATAAATTGGCTCCGTTCTTCATTATTTGAATCTGGTTTAGGCTTCCGATAACCTTTAGGAAGAAAGGCCTCATAAATTGAGTTAGCATAAGAGTTCCCACCAACTTCAATGATGGAATCAATGTCATTTTCAGTCCATTCATCTGATGTTAAAGGCAGCACCTGAATGTCAACAATAACAAATGAAACGAAAGCAACATCAGGAAACTTCATATTACTACCGGAAAAAAATCCACAAACATGAATCTGACCAAGGTTCAACTATGAATACAGCCAAGTCAAACAACAATCAGCAGACAGAGACTGGGGCATAAGCATATATTAAGTTAAACCCCCACCTATAGACTATTTGGCTTTTACCTTGGACTAACTCACTATATGTAAGTTGAATGTACAGGCATAAGAATCTACACATCTTGTACATCATGCTTCCAAGTTCCATGATTCATGTACAGAACATATACATTCTGAGTCAGTCAAAATTATGCTAGAAACTGTAATCCTACCAATTACTTGCATCACAAAAGAAATGAGATGGAATTAAGGATGAAAATAACTAATATAAGTTCCTACATATTAAAACCTAATGCATGATGCTAATTGCTAAATCAAAGCCACATTTGAACACAGAATGTTGAATTCTGCTGGGAAGGAAAAATAATTGTAAAATCTCCAGAGTTGCAATCACTAAAAAATATGCAGCACCTTAGGAAACATCACATTAGGCATCACTAATAGTACCTTTGATATGTCTGCATCAAGATTCCTATGAACATCACTACATTTCAAGCATATAAAAACCCCAATGTTAGCTGACCTGCACAAACAAATTATTCAGGTCAGACTATGAACACATTGCACATCAGCTACATTAATATTATGCAAATGAAATGCCAGCCTTATGCCCACCTAAGGTCAATGGATATCATAGTCTTAATCATGATTCGTCTTACCGATCCGTATCAGTGTACCGACCAGCTATCAGTACGGTATGTACCAAGTTATACCGAATCGTATCAAGTATACCAACACATGGCACAAGAGGGTGTACCGATGGACCACCCCTACCGGTCCCCTATCGGACCGATACATACCACCCATACTGAGCGGTATGTCACGGTACAGCGAACCTTGGCTCTTAATAATTTACCCAATCAAGTGTTTAATTCTTGTTTAGTATAAAAGGGAAATTTTCAATCATCAAGTTCCTTGCAATAATTATACATGAGATGCATTCAAAACACATCAACTAATATCTGGTCATTTCTGCAACTGTACATGAGACAGATGTTTCTGAACATTCTACAACAACATAGACATCTCAACTATGACAGGATACTAGTACTTACGCCCATTTCGGATCTGGAGCACTACAATCTGCACAAATTCGATTATCACTTTTGAGCATAAGCTCCTTTAGTTTCCTCATTTTACCTGTTATTAGAATAAGGAAGCATAAAACTTAGCTGGTTTCTGAGACAAATACAAAAACTTCACATAGTTTTCAAAATTGTGTTAATGAGTCAACACGAACATAGTAATGAACATAATACAGAAATGCAATGAAGGAATTTATACAGAAGTAATCCAGGTTATGACAAAGCTGCATGAATATGTGTGACTTTGTTGAACAGAATCAGCAATATATGTTAATTTTCAAAAAGCTACAGCATTCCTACTAACTAATAATGACCATTATTCAAGTGGCAGGCCCTTTCAGTTAGGTTCTCCGTGAGAAAGATTGGAGCCATAAAAATAAATGTTACATCAAGCTATAAACATAAGAACCTTGATCTTCTCCTACGAATACAAAGAAAAAGTTGATAGATAGGCCCTAGGCCATATGGATAATAGAAATCCCATGGTCTTCTTAGTCCTACCATTTGCACAAACCAATGCTACTGGTTACTACCAGGAATCATAGATATAGCTTATTTCTTCTCCTTTGTCATCTTCTCACTAATATGTAAATCTTCATCCAAATTCTCTTGATCTAGCAAAACAAGGTGATTGAGACCTTGATCTCAGATACAAATAAGTTGCTAAGATGTCATGTCCTTCCACAATAGCTTCTAAAAATAAGCTGGCACTAGGATCTGACACATGTACAGTAGCATCGGACTTCCTCGTAATGGAACAAATTTCAATTAGGATGAGACTTAGTTCAGATCCAAAATAAGCAGCAAAACAAATAATTACAAAATAAAATCTACCATGGACGAAGAATATCAGATTTACATAACAAATATGATTATCCTTGTAGATTTCTCTATTTAAATTTAGCCTTAAGGAACACACTCTAGTGTGTAAACTACTAATAATCAAAGACGAGCATACGACATAAAGCATCTTCTAATGTGCACCTGAGACAGGCTTCTCAGGCCTGTAATAGCGATTACTCATATCTTCAGCTTGAGAAACTTGATATTCCGCAACAGAGAACTTTATCTGCAACATGAAAAATGAAAAAGAAAATAGTACTGACTAACTAATTTCAGGAATAGTCAACATAACATTTTGAAGTTAATAACATAATTTAACAATAAAACAACACTGCACATCGTTCAATTGTATTGACACTACAAAAGTTTCCTGGTGAACATATATGCTGTTTATGAGAAAACATAAACGTTGCAGAAAAGAAAAAGAAAGATCAACTAATCAGAATCTTCATAAACTTGTGAATCAAACAAAGAAATATTTCGCATTTAATTACATAACAGTGAATCGTATTGGCACTACACAAGTTTCCTGGTGAACACACCTGCTATTTATGAGAAAACATTGCAAAATAGAAAAGAAAAATCAACTAATAGGAGTCTTCATAAAGTTGGGACTCAAACAAATCTACATTAAATTATATAAAAGATACAGATCAACTGGAGTTTTACTAAACCTAAATAGATGATCATGATTAATGGCCCCGAAAGCCGTTTCTGATGCAATCACGAGATTTACAACAACTAAAGGCATAAATGTAGGACTCAACCACCGCTTCTTCCTCGAAAGACATACCACCTTCAACACAGAACCATTATCGCTAAAGAACCACCTATTCCTCAAGTTCAAATCTTTTATATATCATGATCAACTTCCAATGAGGTACTAAAAGAGTAAAAACCATGAAATTTCAATCTCTTCCCCAACAGAAGCGATCAAAACTCAGTAAATGGCTCCAAAAGACAAACTTTAAACATCAAAAGCCAAGTCCCTTCAGTCCAAAGTTCAGAACAAGGATCGGATCATCAACATACAAAAGATCAAATACAGGCCGCCGGGTCTTACCGAAGAAGAGGAGAAACGAGCCGTGTTTACTCCGAAACGAAGGAGATCGAGCAGCAGATGGAACGCAGATCGATCTTCCCGGACAATCTAAATCGTGATTTGATCGACAGCTGTGTCTTCCAGAATCGAGCTTCAGCAGACGCGGATGGTTTGAACTCCGTGTCTCTAGAAGACTTCTCAATGATCGGAAATGACCACCGAATCCACCGTGTATAAACCAGACCGGGCCTGGTTCAAGGCATGTTAAACTGACCGCCCGAACCGCTTCTCGAAGAAACAGATAAATTGAATCGAACCGGGCTGACCCAAACAACTTCTAGGAAGAATTAGATGCAATTTATAATAGAATTAGGAGGAATTATGATCATAAAGCATGGAATTGACTATACAATTTTAAATTGATGAAGTATTTATTATAAATTGTTATTGAATACACTTTAATTTGTTGAAGGTGAACACAAAGATGACAAGGCTAATCGCGAACCAGTTGTGGACCAAACCGGGTCCAGATACCGGGTTGGTACGAATGTAACGTTCTATAAAGTGGGCAATTTAATTAAGGAGGTTGTTTCTTGGCGCATCTGACGACATAAGGTGACATGAACATATTAATTTAGCTGGCTTTTTAGGTAGTGTGACAAAGAATTCTCTAGCAACAATGCGAATTCAATGTTCATCTTATAATGCGCACATAGCATTTGAGAAGGGACTTATGGTCAATTTAGATTGGTCAATTGTGAAGGATGATTAACAATATGGTCCATTTATTACAGCAGATGAGGAGGACTTGTTCTCTATTCTGTATAACTTTGAAGTATGGATTCGTTTCTTTTAATATATTATTATTTTATAAATTTCATTTTATTTTTGAATATAAAAATATTATCTTCATGACTTGATTGGCCCCTAATTCAATAATTTTTAATGAAAATGTCCAAACTTGCATTTGTTAATCCCCATTTAAATTTAAAAATAGTGTATTTAAATATTAGTCTGGAAGTGATTTATTTGTTTCTTTTATTGCAAAATATTGATTTGTTTCTTTTTGAAGCGTTAGCTAATCTAAAATAGTAAAAATTTTATCATATCATTGAAAACCTTATCATCAAAACTCATGTTCATAAAATAATTTCTTATTCCAAGTTTTTGTTCTATCTTATCATCGGGCTAATTACATATTCCTTATAACTAAATACTTTTGGTATTCTAATCTTTATACTTTTAAAAATTACATTCAGATTCTTATACTTATGAAAGTAAAACGTTTAATCTCATTTTTTTTATACTGTCTATTTTACTAAACGAAATATTATAAGATTTATTATTGAATAAAGAGAAATGAGATTAAATATTTTACTTTGGTATATATAGGGATAGTAATATAATTTTTAAAAATATAAATATTAAAATATTAAAAAAAATTAATTATAAAAAAATTGTAATTAATCCACTTTTAATCATACTCTTTGGAATCTCTGTTTTGCTACTTATTGATTTGTATGCTTCACTGAATTCCTGATGTCAGTTGCTCAAAGTCAGGATATTCTCATATCTCACCTGCTTAAATTGCACGCTGGTCATTGATGAAGCTTAAAAATATCAATCAATAAATCCTGTCCAACTTATAGATGGAATGACAGTAATTGAAAATTAAGATAGTAGCAGATAAAATATTGTGTTTTTACATGTAATAATACTGCTATCTTCTGCAACTGGATGCTCCCAAAGAATCATAAATTCCCACCATGATATCAAAACAAGTCCAAGACAGATTTCTACTGGAAATTTTGCTATGGCAAAGCTTTGACCAATATCTGCAATTGACTTCTGTAATTAAAATTCTGCAACTGGTGTCCATCAACCATGGATGGGGCTGACTCCAATTTCTAATCATCAATCCAAGATCAAAGATGTACACATACAGAACACAGAAGAAGAAATCTCAATTCTCAGCTAATTGCAGAATTCATTACAGAATTGATGAAGAGAACAGAGTTATGCTGTACATATTTAATATGTACTATATATATATTTCGTCATCCCCTCTTATTATTATTCCTTACAGAGTTGGTGAGGGAAACAGAGGTTACCACGCGAAGAGATCTTACAGCAGAGCTCAAACTTTGTGGAAAGAGGAAGAAGAAGAAGAGAAAGCAGAAAACATTAGTATAAAGGATGCAGTTTCTTTGGACTTCCCTCATGGCAATCACAGTCCTCAAGAACATGTGCTGCAGACTCCATAGCCCCCGTCGCAGTCGCTGCCGGTGCCGTCACAGAAGCCGGCGGTCCCGATGAAGACCGGGCTCCCACGGCCGCTCCGTCGGCGCTTCTTGGGCCCGTCGGCGTCGTCGACGCAGGTGAATATGATCCAAGAGATGATGGAGAGCCATATGATGATCACACAGTACAAGGCTTCTCCTCCCAAGCCTTCCGTCCCCATCGCTTCGATACCCATATCTCCCTCTCTGCTTAGCTGCCAAGCTCTCCCTCGGCCGAGAGGGTGTATTTATAGGAGGTGGTGCCTATTGGGTTGGTACTCGTGGGAGTGCCGACTCTTGCCGTCTCTCGGACGCTCACCCTGTCAGCGAATTGACCGAGCGTGGCGTGTCGGATGGGGCCAAGCAAGTGTTTGCTTAAGAGCTAAGAGAGGTGATGGATTTCCGAGTGGTAATCAGGCTTGTTATTAAACTCTTTGACCTGATCAAGCTCTTATCCTCTCACAAACTGTTGGCGTTCCACTGGGTTTCTCGGTGTGAGAGCAGAGTTCCTGTGAAGCTACAGAGTCTCAGTCCATTTCATGGAGGTAACAAACACTCGATCGCAGGCTCATTAAACACCAACAACGACAAGCGTCGGATGGCTCCACCGCGCAGATTAATGCCACCGCCTCACCGAAGAAGACGAGTGCTCATGCGGGTCACGCCCCCACCCATTATTGGCCTACGGAGGGAGACCGATGATAATGACATTCTTTATGATCAGCTCCAAATAGCGAGCTTGAACCGATCCAATCCGATTTTTGAGTAAGATGTAAGGAAGGGAAATATTTTCAATATTTAATGTTGAAATTAATTAAGGAAAAAAATAATTTAAAGACCAAACAAAATTTAAGTATGAAAAAAAATCTAAAAATTAAGATTTAATTATTCTTTATTTGTGAAGATACCAAAGTATATAAATTTTACATCGATTATTTATTATTTATATTTGATTATTGATGTCTGGATTATATACTTTGGATCGCACCCTTTTCACGACTCTCAAACACACTGTTTGTCTTGTCGTGTGTTGCTTTCTGAACACCTCATGAAAGACTTCGGGCAACCTTTTTTTCTTTCGGACCAAAGGAAACCCACAACAGCAGTAGGTGGCAGCTGATGCTAGTTTTCTACCCCAATGCATTAATGGAGTAGCTGAGGGGGTGGTGGCCAAAGCCTTGGCCTTGAAGGTGACATTTGACATCTGGTTGTTGCTGCTGGTGTTTCCCTCACCAGAAACTAAAGTCCATACTCATTTGGTCAAACTATTGAACATCATGGAGGTCAAACTATTCAGCATAAATCAGATCCCTCTACTTCATCTATATACTGGTTGGCACGTAGGCTTTCATGATCTATTATTTGGAATGTCAAATTTAAGTTAATAAACTTTTAGAATTAATACGGGTTAATTATAGATTATCTTATTTTTATATTTTTTAAAATTATATTGAGATTTTTATAGTTATGAAAGTAAAATATTTAATTATGTTTATCCTTATGTCGTTGGCTGTGCTAAGAAAAATATCATAGGGTTTACCACTGAATACATATTGACTTTGTCTTACTTCGATTTATCACTGAGCACATACAGTATTTTCATCAATGTAATTTTTTGAAAATGTAAGTAGCGGGATGCTGAGAATAGTTAATTACAGGGGATAATCTATAATCAGTCTACCTGATACTGATTTTTTTTATAAATAAATAATAGATCGACATGCCAAATTCTATAATAAATTTTTTTATTGCAATGATTAGTCATGCTCATTTAGTGTTTTAATCAGGCCAAGAGTACGTACCTAAGCCCAAGCTAAGTCAAGAATATTAAATTCATCTAATCTTATGCAACAAATAAACTTGGTTTTCTTAATGTACAACACCAAAAATAGCATTTGCAATAATTATATACTAATATTTTTTAGGATATGAATATCGTCTGACCACTATCATTATCATCACTATTTTCAGGATGAAGATTTTTGTCAACTCTAATATCTTCAGTCTTAATAGTTACATTGTGAGTGTAATGATCATCCATACTATTTACAATAGTAGTAGAATCTATCACAATAGTCATAATATAATATTTTAAACTTTAATATTGTATTACTATCTAACTATCATCCTATACAAGTAATGATGTTTTATCATCCTCTTTTCATACTATTTTCCTTTTTTTTCTTCTTTAATTGATCGATATCTCCTTCGCTAATTAACCATCATCTTACTGGAATCCATTTTCATTAACAATTATTAAAATTATTTCTTGAAAGGTAATTTATATTCCTCACTTTGTGCCCTTCCATCTATATCTGTAATATATTTTTCCTGAGACAATAACCATCACAATCTAAATCGATGACCAACTCTATAATAGTGACATATGATGATTTCTGATAGCAAGGTGAAATATTAATCATATCTAGAGAAAGAGTCAGTTAGGAAGCAAATGGACATAGTTGCTATAGGATCGTAGCTCTCCTTGGAGCTCACTAATTGTCACTTATGCCTCAGGATTCGTGCCATGACATCAGATTGATGCCAACCACTTCTATTATGTGCATTGAGCTCTCGCATGGTGGGTCTGGTCACACGGTTGTACCTAATCGCTTCATGAAGTAGACACGGCAACCAACCCTGCCACTCCCAAACCCAACCACATATTATATATATATATATATATATATATATATATATATATATATATATATATATATATATATATATATATATATATATATATATATATATAATTTAGCATCAGTTGATCTATAGATGTATACAAAGATTTTTTTTAAAAAAGTTATCTTGTGTTGAAGAATAATTATAAATTTTCTTTTTTTTCTTTGATAATTTTTTTTCTTTTATGATAAGAAAAATAATTCTAAACTTCTTTGTCTTCCTTCGTAAGAAAGAACCGCACATCTTCTTCTTTTCTTTTATCATAGGAAAATTAAGGAGGACTTTCTTTTTTTTAATTACTCAAGCTCATATTTTAGGATTTTGGATTATTAACTTGAGTATTGGATAGACTGGGTTAGGAAACCTCTCCCAACCCTAGCTTTCGTGCAGATACCACCTTGGGAGCATAATAATTCCATCTCATGATTGCAATTCTTCCACCTTAGAGCCATCTCGGAGCCACCTCAAAGCTATCTCGAAGTCACCTCGGACAATCCTAGGTATATAGGTTTGGATCATATCGAGCTAACTAAGACATTAACAACATTTTCCATTAATAGTATAATGCTAGAAGGAGGATCTGATGTTGTATAAATATCTACCTACTAACTCTCTCAACAAACGTTCTAACAAGGAGGCCCCACCTTCCACTTATAACACTTTTAGTCAAGGGACAACTATTATCCTTCCCACAAGTGGATATATCCACTACAATAGGAAAACTTGAGATCCGCTACGGTAGAGAAGGGTCACGAAATTCGTTACGATGAAAAGAAGTTTTGAAGCCCGTCATAACGAGAAAACCCAAGATATGCTATGGTGGAAAATGGATATGAAATTTGTCACGACGAAAAATATATTTTAAGCTCGTCACAATGGGAAGATCTAAGATCCACTATGGTGGAGAAGAGATATATGACAAAAAGAAGATTTGAAGCCCGCCACAATGAGAAGATATGAAATATCCATTACAGTTTGGAGAATGGATATGAAATCCATCATGGCGGAAAGAGGATTTGAAGTCTACTATAGTGGGAAGACCCAAAATTCATTATAGCGGAGAACGCCATAGTGAGAAGACCTATGATCTATCTATTACGATAGAGAAAGGACATGAAATTTGTCATAGTGAAAAGAAGATTTAAAGTCCGCCATGATGGGAAGACTTAAGATTTGCTATGGCGGAGAAGAGATATGAAATCTACCATGACAAAGAAAATTTGAAGCCTGCCACTGTGGGAAGACTCGAGATTCGCTATGATGAAAAAAGGATCTAAAATCCGTCACGACGAAAAGAAAATTTGAAGCGTGCCATGATAGAAAACTCAACCCATGCTAAAATAAATCCGCTATGATGAAGACGCAAGGCCGAATGCTCTCGAGATGTGTAAGTTGAGAAAATCCGATCGATACTGAAATAAATTTGCTTCGACATGATGTGTTCCGAAGGGTCAAACTTTCCTTTGTACATTTCAAGAGTCTAAAACCTTAGGGGATTAGATCTTCATTGATGTTTTGGATGAAAGAAGATCTAAATATGATTCCACTTTTAGCTATTTTGTCTTGCTTGATCTCCTTCCAAATATCTTTCATTTGCCTATCTGTTTTATTAAGTTGATCTCAAACTTTAGTTGGGAGTTTGATTGACTGAGCAATCAACTTGTTAGGAATATTTGGCACAAGTCCCTAAGCTAATGGAGGAGACCATACTTCTTACGGTACTAGTTCTTGGGCTGGGTAGGACTCAATTGCTAAGCTTGGGACAAGGAAAGATGAATCGCTAAGCTTGGGACAAGGAAAGATGGTTGAATGGGTGTAGGGAATGAAATGAATGAAGCAAAGTGGTACTTGTTGAACAAGTTGGGAAAGTTAATGATGGTGAGGGACCATAAATTAGACTACTCTGATCGGCATTTATACTTGTTGAATTATGTGGTTAAAAACTTCGATTAGCACAATAACCATAGTTTGAGTTGGTTATGGATGTGGAAGGGGTTGGAGGAAAATTGAGTCTTGAAAAAGATGGTGGAAGAGATTTAGCTCATATTTGTGATGGTGGGTTCAAGTCGGTCAACACCCAGAGTTAGTTTGGGATCATTGAGATTAGGGGATTCAACATAGACGTATTTGGAGCCTTTAAACTAGAACTATTTTGGGGATTCGATTCCTTAAGATTTGAGTGACTAGGGCTTGTAAAGTTTCTCTAAGACATAATCAACCCTCTTTCTAGTACCAAACAATTATAGTAGATTATGATTATCCAACTTGGGAGTCAAGTCGGATCCAACTTGGTTCTTCTTCAAGCGATCCTCATGAAATTTTACTTTGTTGGACGAGCACTGAATCTTGTAAAATTACGTCGGAGGCACTCTCGACAAATGTTCATCCGAAAGTTTAGTCACTAGCTAGTCAAATAGGTCGGACTAGTTGAAACGAGAGAGTATATCCACATATAGATTTGGAGGCTCATTTTTATAGTGATCACTCGTAATCGTTATGTCTGTTTATTATATAATTAGTACGATAACAGAACGAATGAAATTCACTTAAATCATCACCATCTAGAGTCGAATTCAGAACAATTGTCATCATGTGATGTTCATAAGGATGATCAACTTAACTTATTAATTGATCAATTGTTTAGAGTCTGAATGGCAGGAGGCTACTAACTCACTATGCATATAGAATTAACATGTCTTTCATATCACATAGTAAATATTGATCATTGTGATTAGTAGGTCAATTACATATTCTTAACATGTCGATTGAATAAGATCAACATATTGATTTATGAAGCCGACGTGTTCATCGTGCCAATTCTACCAAATCAAAAAAAGATAAGCCTCTAAGTTAAAATTGATATCACTAAATCAATATTTTATCTATCATAAAATATGTTAGGTTGGATTCGAACCACAACCTTTAAATACCTTCACGTTTTATACAATTACTTAATCATCCAGTCAGATAATTACCGTGACTTACACGATGGATTCAATGTGCGGCCCCACCGCCCCTATGATCCAACCATTAGGTGGGTAAACAAGCGGGTACATTGACCAAGTAACTTTTCACTCCTCACATCTCTCTCTCTCTCTTTAGTCTCGACATGATCCCCTTCTCCGTGCCGTCTCTTCATCCGTCTCCTGTTTCTTCTTTTCTTCGTCCTCCCCAACAACTCCTTTTGCGCATTTGCTCTTCTCGAGATCAATAGCAAGCCGAGGGATTCGATCGATCGGATCAATCATCATGTGCTGCCCGAGCAAGACCTGCTGCTGCTTCTTGCTGGTGCTGGTGATCCTCGTCATCGGGTTCGTCTTCGGCTTCGGCGTTTTCGCCCACGGATTCCACAAGATCAAGGACTCCCTGCACGTGGAATCAGAGAGCGCCGTCCCCCATGGCCGGCCCTTCTTCACCGGTGCCGCCGCCCCCCCTCCATTCTGAACTACTTTCTTCTTCGTCGTAGCTTATTAGACCTCTCTGCATTCTTACCATTTTTTTCCGTGCTTATTGTGACTCGGTATATCATTGGCTTTGAGACGCTTTTCCCCCCCCTCTTTCCAATTACTGTGATCGGATCCCTTATGTATGCTTAATTTGCTATTTGGATCTGCGTCCTAAAAAAAAGTTTTACTTGGATCTTCAAATTAAAATGGTTTTGTGGTTGGATCGGTGGATGTGCCCTGCGAGAATGCAGCTGCCGCCGAGGAGTACTATTATCCTATCCAACTTGTGTGATACAAAAGAGTCATTTTCGCTTGCGAATGAAAGCATAAATGTCAGGTAGCCGTTACTTGACGTCTTTTGTTACTTTAGATGATGAGCAAGATTTAATTATGCATTTCAAATTTCTATGGTTCACAGATTTGAAACACGAGAGAAAAAGAGAAGAACGAATTTTACGACTTTTTTCCCCCTCTTTTTTGTTCTTTTGCCATTGTTTATCGAACAAGCGTTAGATTGCTGCTGTCACCGTACTAGTAGCAGAATTAAGTATGTATGTGGGGTGGGTTAGTTGGGCATTTGAAGACAACATGAAATGGTGAACGGGAAAAATGAGGAGAGAGGGAGACTGACGTACCTGTGAGAAAGTTAAAGCAGCTTTTTGGCTCTCCTATCAAGCAAAATCGAGTATTCTGGGACGCTTGAAGTTGCTGCGTGGAAGCAACTTGCGAGTTTGATCCAACCGCATTCCTATCCTTCATTACCTGTTAGAACAATCATGTACAAGAATATTTAATCTGAATAATCGTCAATATTCTCACGCATGTGTCAAGATTCTTATGTGCCAGTTTTTGTCGAAGGTTAAGAGACTTGGGAAAGTGTCTTCTAACAGTTGAGCAGCGAAACTAAAATAAAAATGAATTCTTGAAGAAAATCTACATGAGAGAAGTGATTTTGGATCTCTTTATATTGGATCCTTGCGAGTTACAAATATTCAGCTAATAATGATTACAAATTAATGAAATGGTAATGTGGCTGATGAATTTAAAATAATAATGAATGTGCGGAGGGGAAAATTTGGGTTTTCCACTCCGAATAAAATTTCCAACTTGACCAATCTCCAGTTTCACCTGTCAGTAAAACGACTGAGAAAACCAATTACAACCAAAGCTTCAACTGTTGATTCAGATCACCCAAAAATCAACCGAAAATTCATAAAAACATCAAAGTTTCTAGGATGTAAATGATCGATAATTTAACACTTCAATCAAATTTGGAAATTGTTTCAGGCACATTAGAAAAAAATGAGTGGGCATTAACTGGTGGATCGCCATGAAAGACGTACATGGGGATGATATAATGTCTACCATGCTGCACATTCAACACTCCAGCATCTAGATGGAACCAACAACCAGCAAACACAGTATGTCAATTAGGAGGATACCGATAACAAATAAGGAATAGTATTGGCTGCAGGATTTCTTTTTCTGATGCAGGAGCTCAACTGCAGCAACCGCCAGCTTGAGCTGAGGACCCATCCCTTCCCCCTGATGGAGCTGCAGTTCCTCCATATCCGACTTTGATTCCGTAGGACTGCAGGAAGAATATATACTGATTAAAAGAGGTGGTGGAATCTTAATTATTTCGACACAAGGTTATCTTAACATGAAAGTAAAGTTTGTGGGCATAGATGTTACACTGCTGATGACACTAGAATGGCATCCTGTTTTTTTTTTTTCCTTCTAAAAGGAAAATTTTTAATTACTTGCAGAAACGAAACAACAATCTCCCCTTATACAGAGATCATCAGTAAAAAAACAAGCAGAGGGCTAGTCTCCTTGCAAAAACTGATTATATTTAGTAGATCTGGCATAATTGGCCAACCAATTAGCCACTCTATTACTTTCCCCAAACACATGCCTACTAGGAAGGATCAAAATTCTGTAAGATTGAGAATGTCTTTGATTACATTCAATATATGCCTAGGAGCTGTACCCAATGTCATTATGTTAATCACCGATTCGCCATGGTGAACAATGAAATAAGATAAACATCTGAAATCACTGCATTGTTATCAAGTGCTCCACTTTCACAATGCTATGATGCTCCATCACAGATGTTAAGACTGCACAATCTAGACTACATATGTTTACCACTTTTTTAGCTTTTTCAAGACAAGAAAACAAGTGACCCGTTTTGTGTCTACTAGGATCAATGATTCTTTGGCTGAATATGTGCATTTAACTTCAACAGGGATAGGAGATATAAATTGATAAAAACCTGTATTTATCAACTGAAAGCAAATACGTGAAACCCACTGACTTATGTCTGCTAGAGTATTATTAGCATTAAGTTTGTCACTTCAAAGTTCAGGTCCAACATTATCAAATTTACCTCATTTGATACATCAAACACGCCATCCTGGATTTTTTTGTATATTGTTGCTGCAGTGCTAATAAAAGCCTGTGACAATGACAGATATTAGAACAAGTACAGAATTAATTGGATGATAAAAGTACTATCAGAGCAACAAGGCTCTATCACCTCCTCAACATTCTGTGCAGTTTTTGCTGAGGCCTCCATGAAGATTAATCCATGCTCTTTGGCAAATTGTTCTCCTTCCTCAGTGCTGACAGCTCTTCTGTGAGCCAGGTCACATTTGTTACCTATTAGCATGATTGTCATATTAGAATTGGCATGTTGCCTTGCTTCTTCCAGCCAGCTTGCAAGATGATTGAATGTCTCCCTCCTGATAATAAATCACGAATGAGCAAATTCACATTAGCAAAGTCTTATAGCAATGCAATCCAAATTACTTAGTACCTAGTGATGTCGTAGACAAGCAGTGCACCAGCTGCACCTCTATAATAGGATCTGGTAATTGACCTAAACGATTCCTGACCTGCCTGAAATTTTCAAAAACTTTGAATCAGGTGAATTATCATGCCAGTTGACGGGGCACATCTTGAATTGATGAAAAGAACAACCAAAACCACACACTCCTATATCTGTAACACTGATCAAGGTTACAAACAATGCCAATTTCTTGATTGACGGATGAAAAAGGCTAACCCTATCAAGCAACAAAACTGACTAATTTTTTAATGTCATTGCGGCTGATGCCAGCATGAAATTTTCATAAAATTTGCATAAAATGAAATGTCATGGCGGTTGACAAGGGACTACTTAAGTTACTGGAAAGAACAGTTATAATCACACTAAGACCAATATCAGTAACAGCAATGATCATAGTTATGATCAATACCAATTTCTTGATTGACTGATGCAAAAACTACACATACAAAACAATAAAATTGACTATAAATTTTTTAAGACACATTAATTTAGTTACAAATCAATCATAGCAGTCAGACACTTTAATTTAACTAAAACTCCACTAAGAGTTTCACTGAGCATTTGGTTCTATCAGACCACCGAACAATCAAGACCATCTAATAGGAATACATCATAAAACTCATTATGACATTTCTGTATTAAGCAACTATTGATGATAAATGTAACATATTGTTTATTACAGTGCTGCATCACGGTTAAAGATGAAAGTATCATAGAGTTTCTAGGAATGTACATAAATTCCAGGGAAACACTGGCCACGTGAGCAAATCTTATAACAAATAGATGTTGGATGGGAAGAAGGTGAACAAGATTGTTGGGCAACAGGGGAAACATGAGGCCTTTCCTGTGTAATTTACATGTCTTTATACCATCTCCAAACACTAAGTCCTCTAACAATCCGAAATAATTGACTTGATAGACAACATTAAGTCAAAAGAAACAAATGTGAAAAATAAGAGAATATGATGATACTAACCGTGTCCCAGATCTGCAACTTGATGGGCTTGTTGTCAATGGTTATCATTCTGGCTCCAAATTCAACACCAATTGTTAAGTCATGTACTGGTTGGAAACGCTTGTCCGTAAATTGCAGAAGAAGACATGATTTCCCCACTCCTACCAAGGTAAAAATTGGAGCATCGGCAAATAAATGTTAAATAGAATTCTATTAAGGTTGATTTATCGAATTTGATATGAAGTAGCAACACACAAAAGGGAAAAAAATAGACTATTCCATAGAATTCATAGAACGAAAACATTGTAATTTGATATGGTGCAATACAATCTTGACAAAAAACATGATCTCAAGATTTTATCTCATAGATCTAGACATCAGAGAAGAACTCCAAGGAACATATCAAAGGAACACCAAAAGGAAAAGCCCACAGTGGTAAAGGGGTGACTAGTAATGCAACCAAAAGAGTAAATCGCAGAATCGAGACAGATCATTACCGACAGAAACCACAAAAATTCACATATAATGAGAAGAAGAAATCGGAAAAATCAAAAGAAATCGCTCCATTTTCACAGTTCACCGACACAAATATTAGATTTTACCATCCAAACACGCATTTAAAAGCACCCAATGCGTAGATGCATCCTTCATATAAAAAACCAGAAAACAAACAGATCGCCGTGTTTTTTTGGCTGTCACCGAAGCCGAAATCGAGAGGAAAGAACCTGTATCGCCGATGATGATGTATTTGAAGAGGTACGCGTACGACATCGCGATGGGATCCCAATTCCCCCCCCCCAAATCTCCCCTCCTAGAATCGACCAAACGAGGCCAAAAGCAGAGATCAGAGATTGAAGCAGATCCAGAGGAGGAGAGGAAGAGAGATCGAATCGATCGAGGGGTAACCTGCCGGGTTTGCGTAGAGAGAGGGGTGAACGCGTCGGCCAGCCTCTCTCGTTCGTATTTTAAGGTTGTTATTTGGCTGTCGCTTACTCCCACCGTGCCAAGGTAACAGAAACCCACCCCACAAGAAACCCAGTGATGGCTCGTCCAGTAACTTCGATTCTCCCATCCACAACCTTCCATCTCACTTGTCCCCTCATCACAGCCGTCTATTGATCCGAGTCCCGTTTACTGATCGTGGGTCCCTGCGCTTCTCGTCTCATGCGATAAATGGAATGGCATACCGAGATAACGAGACATGGAAGGTCGAGATGAGATCCTCCGCCATTTTCGGGAATCCGATCTGCATTTATTTGGATAGGAATTGCCCAAATCTGCAGATTCCGAGTCCAATTGTGGTCAGGGTCACTTCGGATTGGGTTCGCTCTTGATTCGTCGACAGGCGTCGCTCCTCTTCTCGGGTGTAAACGAGGGTTCGCGAGAGTTACCTGCACGACGGGGACGGGGCATAGCTGAAGCAACGGTTCTCCTCCTCCAGCCGTGCTCTTCGAGCAGCTCCCTGTCGTCATGCCTAGGATCGAACTCCTCGTATAATGCCCTAACGCGATTCGATTCGGTCCGTATATTTTCGAAAGTTTTGATCTTTAACGAAGACGGGATGTATAGGGCAATTCTTTTTCCTTGGATGTAGTAGCTTAATACTTAATATTTTCCTTTCTAGCGTGATGTAGATGGGTGTAGATGGAGAGAGTTTGGATGATGGTGGAAGCAGGGCTCGACGGAGGCGACAGTATCGGTGGAGGTTCTGTGATGTGGTCTTGGGAAAGGTGGATGCAAGGTAAAGTTTGACTCTTTTAGTGTCCCACAGTTTATTTGATTGCTTATTGCTACGATTTCGTCCAATGAACTGTGAAAATTATCTGGCTTTTGTTAAGGTTCCTTCAGACGAAGATCGAAGTTTTTCTTGATGTTATGGGTACATTCTTACAAAGTTTAGAAACTTTTTGGTCCACTGGACACCAAAGATCATAACTTCTGTTGAAATTAACAAGTCAAGCAATGTTTTAGATCTGGATTTATCCTTTGCTGGTTGTCAAGGAATTAATAGTTTAGACTGATTTTATGTTCTTTCTAACAATAGTAGCTTATTCGTACACAAAGGCCCTATACCATACAGCTAGCCAAAGCAAAATTTGAAGTTAATAAACATTGAAGGGAAAAAAATCTGTATATTTTCCTGTGTTGTCTCTTACTGTCTTAATAGGGAAAGGTGACTATTAGATAGATTATGCGCCTCCTTCAGAAGCATCATAGTGACTACCCTCTCAGAAGCATCAAAATTCACATTTTCCCCTAAGATTCAATTAGCATTATTTATAGCTTGAAGCAGCCTTTCACCAGATGTTGCAAACTTTGGCTTTTAGATGAGAAAATAAATTTAATTGGATAGCAGCAGCATAAAATCCTCAAGTCCTAACTTTTTTATTTTAGTTACAGGCATTCTTTCGGTTGTTCAGATCTTGGAGGCCATATTCTATTCAAAGGCTCTGATATGTTTTATCTCGCCATTCCAATTATGCTCTAATCTCTCTTTCTCTCTCTCACTCTCTATCATCCATTCACTTACAGCTCATCTGGAATTTGAATGAACCAAATCTACGTGTTGGCCTATTAGGTGACACAATTTTGTGGTTATCACACCTGCCTCACACAATTTTTTTTGTCTCAAAATACTTGTGTTACTTCTGATCTAGTGAACATATAATAAAATCATGTTCCCTTCTATGCCAACATATTCTTCTTAGTTCTTATTATGCCAATTCTCTGGATATATTCTTTATTTCTTGACATTTTGCTTAAAAAGGTTGACTATTATTATCACTGTCTTATACATTTTATGTGGGGCGGCTCAGTGTAAACTCAGCAGAAAACACACAGGAATCACTAGTAATTACCTCAGACTTACGCAGTCTAGTCAAGAGATCTCCCACTTGCATTTGTCAGGAGAGGATTTACCAGGGTAGAGCCAGGATAGTCATGCAGTAGGGCCACGAGTCTAATGGAATTTAATTGAATCATTTGATTGTAGTGATTGCTAGGAAAAAACACATAGTTATATTTACAGGATACATGGTTGTGTTTATGTATCAAAACAGATGCTATCATAGACAACGATTACTGGACATGAGTGAAACAACTCATATACTATAATTCTCTCTCTTATATATTTAAGCACAGATGCTGCATCAAAAATCATTTTGCAGCAAAATACAAAAGCAAAAGATACTATGAATTGTAGAGGTTAAAAAGGATAAAGAAAAGCTTCCTTTCCAGTGATCAAAGAACAACAACTAACTTGGAATATTTATAACATATTTAAATAAAATATTTAGTACAAAGGTAATTGACTGTGTCGGGGAGTTACGAAAACAATCTCTTTATCTCTAGAAGTTAGGTCGTATACATTGGCCATCCCGGATCTTGCATTGGCAAGAGCCTCATACATTAGATTCACCCATTCTTCTTTTTGATAGTTGAATGAAATGTTTAATTCATCGACACAAGACAGCATGACCTTCATTCTCCATAGTTCAAGACAAGCACTACGAAAAGCATGTATCGAAATGCTGTTGATACAGCTCAAGTTTTTGCACCTGAATGATGCGTGCCCACTTCTATGCCTTGTTACATCATTTTTGGTTGATGCGCAAGAAAATTTTATGACGATAAGCCTAGAATTATTTACCAAATTATTCTTCCAGATTGAATTATTGATTAATCAAGATTTTACAACTGCTCTGTATGGCTATTATTGAAGTTTTTGTACTTTGGACTACACTTCTGTACTGCAGTCAATTTTTCATCAGACTTGTTGTCAGCATGGGTTCCTCTTCTCTTTTATTTCCTGTCACTGCAAAGAGCGGCTGATTGAAGACTTTATCTTCTCCTCCATGGTATCACATATGGAGCTCTCAATAATAAACCCGTTTGGCAGTTTCCAGAAAAGAAGTTTATGAAAACGAAGAAACAACAGCTCAATTTTGTTGCCTTTTTTCACTCATTATTTCTCTTTGATGAGATATCTGTCTTATCTTTGTCACTTGTAGTTTTGCTGTCTTCTCTCTTTTTTATGTTTCTTCACAAAAGTCGGATCTCTTGACTTTGAACTCACCCACTTCAAGTCTTGCTTTATTAAACTGTTTGTTTATGCTGGAGAACCTAAAAAATTGCAAGGTTCCATTTAATTTGCACCCATATAAACTACCATGGAAGTCAGCAAATTCATGATTAGCAGTTCTCTGAAAATGAATGATGTCTGGGTTCATGCATGTAACTGCTTCTAGATGGTTTGAACTGGAATAAGTGGTGCAATTAACGATTGCTTTGTTATTTCTAGATCAACTTAGTCTATGGATTCATGCATAGCTCCATGTTTGCTTCTATAATTCATCGCAAGTTACGAAAGTTTTTTTTTTTTCTTCTTTTCTTACACTTCTACCTCTCTTTCCTGCAGCAATTCTTTTTCAGATCACAAGCAGTTGATGCTAACCAACTTCAAATTGGGAATCTCAAAGATTTCCGGATCAATCTGTTGAATGATTAAAAACTCTAATTGGAAACACATGGTGCCTTTGTTTTCCGCCCTCAACTTGGAACCAAGTAGTCATCTCAAACTTGTAGCATGATCCATGTGTGTACCATATTTGAAGAACAAACTATGTTCCAAACAGATGATTGATTACTAGTACAGTGTTGAACTTTGTGCTGCCTTGAAGTTGACAGAAATCTCTGAGTCGTCCTCCCGCAGTCCCCACAGTTGGCAAAAGCTGCTTTCAAAGCTCTTTTTCATATTAGCTCCTCTCCAAGTCATACTTTTCCACTTCTTTTGCCATGACATGAGCAGCTTCTCCTTTCCTATTCATGGAAGGAAATTTTGGGACTGGAACTGGATGAGAACTAAGAATTATTTACCCTTTAAGAATTTGAAATGCCATATCTGCCCTAAAAATTTTGATATAGCGTGCATATAATGTTCCAAAATTGATGTTCCAGTCTTTGACAGAAATTGTCTAAGCTTGTACGCTTAAGATATCAAACTTTCTCAATTAGTTTGTATAGATCAATCATGTTATATTTTGTTATTTAATGTAATGAAATTTTCTTCTATTTTATTAATCGTCTACTCTACCGGTAGATTCTTATTGTAAAAGAAACCATTTGGTTGTAATAATACTGCAAAAGAATTAATGGGAGATTGACTTTGTAAAATAAAGACAGTTGCTGTGCCAAGTCCAACTGAAGTCAATAATAAGATAAATTAGACCTTTTGGATGTCGGAATAATTGGTGGGAGAGATAAAGCCACGTTGCTATTTAAATATTGTGAAGTCAACTTGACTTCAAGAATGCTTTAATGAAAATTACTTGTGAGATTAATTATGATGGAATTGTGTAGAGAGAATTGCATATCATAATATCTGAGTTTAAGATTTAATTTCTGGTGTTATAATCTATCTAATTGTATACTATTAATTCAACCTATTATTGTCCATGTAGAACTATAAAAAAGTTCGCATTCATTTACCAACCTCATTGTCTGTGATTTATGCCTCTCAATCAACACAGCTTTGATTGTGAAGTTGGTGGTGAAGCCAATTCCAAACCAACTTTAATAATTAACATTGGCCACATTTGGTCCTTCAAGACTGACCAATGTTGATGGCAGATAAAAAAGGGATGAGAAAGAAGAAATGAATATTTAGATAATTTTCTCTCATTAAAACAATTCTCAGAACATGTCTTATCTAACATTTACTTGGCAAGAAAATATGATTTTTTTAAGGTATAATTTGAAGCTGATTGTAAGTATGAGGAAAGAATGCCTTCATTGAAGGAAACCTTAAAGGCAAAACTATTTTATGTGTTCAAAACATTGGAAGTCTCCTATTCTAAGGAAAAGGATGAAATTTCAAGCATTCAACCATTGATAAGTTTGATATAAAGTTGATGATACCAAATATTTTTGCTCCCTATTCTCCTCCCAAGAACTGCTCCTTCACACTATTCACAACCAAGGAGACTGCTTTCGGTC
Organism: Musa balbisiana; assembly: GCA_004837865.1. Classification (NCBI taxonomy): domain Eukaryota; kingdom Viridiplantae; phylum Streptophyta; class Magnoliopsida; order Zingiberales; family Musaceae; genus Musa; species Musa balbisiana. Next base: position 35,485,349 of record CM017196.1, read on the forward strand.
TACGGACATGAACAAGACTTGCATACATTGTTACCCGATGACGAAATCAACAGAAACCATTGGCCGCAATCTGACCAATTCCGTGCGCTTCTTGCTTTCTTAACACTCGAGTGTTGTATGTTTGACTTGGTTTCTCTATTTGCTTCTCCGAGTCTTCTCATCCACATCGTCACATTAATGACACCGTGTGTCTATAAGGCACCACAATCTTCTCACTGAACCCAAGACATCAGTTTCTTCTCCTCCAACTTATATAGGCACCGTAATCCTTCTCATTGAAGCCAAGACATCAGTTTCTTCTCCATCCATCAAGAACAGGGAACATGAAGGTATGCAGTTGATTGCTTATTACACGTACTGTTTCCTCTGTTTCGTTCTGAGAGAAAGCAGTATATTTTTTGTGTAGTTAGATTCGATAATCTGCTAACCGAGCAATCATATGCATTCATCTATCCTTGCAGCAGAAGATAGTGATCAGAGTGCAGATAAACTGCGACAAGTGCCGATCCAAAGCCATGCAGCTCGTTGCTGAAGCAGGTGCGCTGCTGAACAGAGAGGAGGATACTGTTGTTCATCATATCATCTCGCATTAAAACCTTTCATGATTGTTGCAGACGGGGTCGATTCAGTTGCGATAGAAGGGGAGAACAAGGATCAACTGGTGGTCGTCGGCGACGGCGTCGATCCCGCCAACGTAACAATACTTCTGAGGAAGAAAGTTGGCCGCGCAACCATAGTGAAGGTGGAGGAAGTGAAGGATGATGCAGAGAAGAAATCAGAAACCACGGTGCAGAAGATTGAGACTATGGTGCAATGGTATCCCAATTACCCTCCATGTCCTCAGGCGGTGTGGTATGATTGTGAAAGCAGCAGCTCTAATCCAAATGCTTGTTCCATCATGTAAATGGATCATGTAAACAATGGATCATGGAGGTCCAAAAACATACCTGCTTTGCTGCTTTGATTTTATGCTAGGAAATGCCAAAGGACATGATGATGCTGTTTGCGATTCGAGGATTTTGTGGTGTGGTCATGTCATGGGAATCTACGTGAAAGCTTTTTCCTTTTTATTTTCTTCTTGCTATGCGTCATCTAATTTGTTTGTTTCCTCATTAAAGTTCGAGTAATATATTCAGATATTATTAATGTCTTTGGAGTTTGTTTACTATTTTATTAAATTCATCACTGTGTTGAATAATTTCATCTTTATCTTCAACGTGTGAGTTTATCAAAAAGAAGATAAGTATATATAATATTTAATTAAAGATTAATTAGTTATACCTTCTTAAAGATTAATTAGTTATAGAATGATATGATCTCGCTCTTGTCTCTATAAGAGTTCATGTCCTTTACCTCTGTCTAAAGAATGCTTTTTACCTTTACTTTATGTTTCATCTTCTATGTTAACCCTCTTAATATGGCTTAAACATTTCACCTAAGTTACTTTATTCCTTAGTTTGCATTGAGCTGATGGTAGCCCTCATATCCATCATTTCACAGGTTAGTCCTCTGTTGAGTTCAATCTCCACGTCAATTCTAAGTATGCCTTCATCTAATATTGTCTACGGTTACTCCACAACTTGATCTCATAATACGTCAACTAAATATTACCTGATACGAGATCATGTAATGACTCTTCGTCACTCATTCAGACCATTGAGTTTTATAGAGTTATCATTTTGAGAGACTCCTCTCAACATATGCGATCAGTTGAACATGATTATCTCTTTGGGGAATTGAGACATATTCTTCTTCGATATATGTCTTATTGGAGTAACTTTTCTCTTTGTATCTTTAATTTTAGAAGTCTCGAAAACCATCATCCCAATAGACTACTTTATCTTACTGAACAAATTGTGCACTATTCCACCGCTACAAATGAACTTGCTAAATTGCAACCGTTCACCAATACAGCCCTTACTATGCCCCTCAAGGCCTAACAACATATTGAATTTACTATATATATTAGCCTCATACAAACATATCATTCTCATGCTAAAGAAAAAGTTTTAATGCTCAATGATACTAAGTTTCGATTGCCTTAGGAAGGCCATGGATAGTCAATCATCTACATATAAGCCCTTGCATGAGAAGTAAATTCTTTGAGTTAACAATTCTCCTCACATTTATGAGTTTTGCACAACTCTTTTAGTCACCGAGCAACCCATCATTCTTTGTACGATATCATCTTTTGCTAAGTGCCTCACTTACCTTGAGCATTGTCAAACTTGGTTGCAAACTTCGAGTCATAGCTCGAACTCAACCATCACAATCTTTGTACGCTATATATTCTTCTACCTCTCTTGTCCTCATGGTTCCTTTCGCTCGAAGGATTGGTCGTTCCTCCGAATATCAATCTCAGATGCCTACTCAATTAAATGACTCATTTCCCTATGTCTCTATGCTCGTTTCTATCAAAATGATTATGCATGCTAGTTATCCTCAACACAACCTCGTTAGGTCCCTTAAATTTACATACCAAGTATTTCTAAGTATGCTTATTTCACTCTGATATCATTTGTTACGAATTTAGCTGATGTTACCTAAGTCATGTGGCACCCTTGCGTGTCTATCCGCAAATGATCAATCTCCTCAAAACCTCTTATGATCCCTTAAAGACTCGCAAAAGAAAAGATATGTTAGAGGAAGCATTTAACTTGGGATCCCACAAACAGACATTTTTATAGAAACTTAATAGGTAATACAAATTATAAATATAAATTTCATAAGCTTTTAATGGGTATACGATAAAGGGTCCAAGATGACCATCATGGCCAAAAGTCTCCACAAGTGTTCATATGATACTACTGTGGAATAAGGCAACGAACTAGCCCTAGACTTTATCTCAAATGCTTATCAAGCCATGTGCCACCCGAGTAGCTTCTATGTACTATGTTGGCTAATACTTTGTACTATCCTACGAAGTTAGAAATATTATAAAATGATTGCTTGGCTAGCTTGTTTGAAAGAAATTATCCTTATACAATAACTATACATAACCTACGTAATAACCATAAAAATAAATCAAAATAGGGTTATTAAGTCTATCATAAGCTATCTATATGTTGTATAATATAAATATATATAAATATTATATTGAATATTCTGTTTATAAATTTGTCCATGACGTAAGGACAATTATGTGATGCAAATGTCTATTGAGATGGAGATGTTCGTGTCTTTACTTCTAGAAAAAATCATTTTATCATCTAGCAGTAGATGGATGATAATAACTCATGAAGTAGACACTTATGTATTGTTAAGTTTTACTATGAGCGTTACCACAACTTGCCTATAGATCACAAAGAATATACCAGTATTTTTATTGCCGATCAAATTAAAGACCTTTGACAACGGTCTGACATGTGACTTTTGACTTGTAATCAATGATTTTTAGTCATAATCCATGCAGAGTTCATAGTGATAGATAGTATTGGTTTCAACCATCGTTTAAACTAATGTAGTTTAACCATAAGAATTATAGTCATAGTTTTAGTTGTACTCAACAAGCTAAAATAGAGGTTTCAATTTGGTATATGTCCACAAATCCATGTTCATCTAACCCCTTCAGCTAAGTAATAATTCCAAACACAGTTGAATTCTTTAAGCTTCTTTGGCTTTATGCCATCCACTAAGCAATGTTTTTTGGGAAAGCCATCCCACTAAGTCATGTTGGTGGCATCAGTAGAGAGCTGAAGGTTCATTCGGAACACAGCTCGTCGCTAGCATCGATCTTACTCTGAGGGGACCTTTGATAAAGTTGCTTGGACTAATAAACAGAGCAGAACTTTCCCAATCTGAACTTTCAGCGGAGCTGTTGCATGATTTAGATGAACACAAATCACAAGTTGTTCTTTCCTATTGCTGTAAGATAAACAAAGATTTGTTCTTCAATGATAAAACTTTTATGAACAAGAAATGAATGTTCATGCTCTGACTACATCATTCAGGTCAAGAAAAAAGGTACCTGACTTCAGTACAATCATCATCAAGTGTACGTATGTTTGATGAAAACCAATGCATGAAAGACCAGGAGAAGAAGAAGAAGAAGAAGAAGGAGGAGGAACTATGCATGTATAATCTTCAAGACTTTATTCTGCAACGTTTTGCCACCAGCACCCCATTTGGAGGAGCACTCAGCTCAACGTCGCAGCGAGGGTAGATCCAGTAAGAGAAGTGGCCTGCGCCCAGACTTGCCTTCACCTTGAAGGTTCCCCTTATACTGTACACGACACTGTTACTTCTCACCTGTTGCTGCAGCTGGAGGGCAAGGCCAGGTGGAAGGGACACCTCGCTGGATACCATGTGCACCGACTCCAGCCTCGACTCGCCTGTCCGCTGAGCGAAAGGCTGCACCGCCTGGACCGCGATGATCCGGTCGTGGAAGTACAGCTCCACGCCCAAGTACTCGAACGTGAAGTCTATCTTGTGGTTTGGGTTGGAGAAGTTGGCGAGGAAGGTGAAGTCGCTATTTAGGTACGTGGAGGAGTCGATGTAGATGGTGTTGAGGCTTGCGGCGGTCAGATCCAGCGAGGGGTTCCTCGGCTTGACGACGAGGAAGATGATGAGCGTGATGACCCCCGCGAGGATGAGGAGAAGACTGAAGACGACGCACACGACTGCACCACACCATATCAAGGGGCTCGTTTTGTGGCGGGGTTGGAGGAGGTGTTGCATCCTCGTTCGCGAGTCGTAGAACTCCGACAACGGTGGCGCCTGCAGCGCCGGTGACCCTGGTTTCATGGGTGTGGCGGCTGACTTAGGAGGTCGGATGCCGTAAGGGGAGCTGAGATGAGGAGGCATCTGCGGAGGAGTGTGGGGGAGAAACACCTTGGGAAGAAGTAATGGGGTGAGATGGTTTCTCAAGGACTATGGATGGCAAAGAGGAAAGAAGCTTTTGAAGGAGGGAATGGGCCATGCTGTGGTTGGTGACTCACAAAGGGAGCTCCGCATTTGAATAAAGTGAGAGGGAGATGGGAGCTTGGAAGAGTCTGCTTTCTCTTTGACAAAGCACTATAGTTAAAATGTTATGATATCATCAAACTAGATAATTATTAAGGGATTAATTATAAATTATCCTTTTAATTAATTATCTTAATCATTTTACTAAAGAAAGTAAAACATTAAAATCTCTATAAGGGATTAATTAATTAAATATTTTATAGAGATATCTTGTAACTTTTAAAAATATAGAACTTGGATGCTATAAGTATTTAATTACAAAGAGTCAATATATAATTAGCCTTAATTATTTTGATTAGGTGATCAATGATTACAAAGACTTGCAATTAAGCTTGATATGTGGAATCACACACAAGTGCATGGTTTAAATTAATTAAGAAAAAAAGATATTGTATAAGTATTGTTTAAATAAAGAGAGGAGACATATTGATTTTGAACACATGATCTACTTCTTTTTCATGACAAATATTTTGAGATCCTATGATTATGATTATCTAATAGAGATCTCATCTTGCATGATACTAAAGGGTAAAAATAATATTTTATATGTTAGATAAGGTTTTGAATACATGCCACTATAAGAAAAAGGAGAGATAGAGAGAAGGAAGAAAAGAATTGCCTTTAATTTTGTTGACCTTTTAAGACATAGTTTCTTGTCTAATGGGGTCTTAATTATATGTCATCAAAAACCAAAATAAGTGTTCTCGAAATTATAAAAAATATTTTTACAATAATTTTAAAGTATTTGGATCCAAGAATCTACTAAGAGAAGATTAGACACTCTAATCACTTATTTTTTATTGATTAATGGAAATTAATAAATTATTTTTTTCTTTCAAAATTGGCACAGAAGATAGATACATTTTATATATTGAAATTATATGTGCACAAACATAATTATCTAAAATTGTGATTTGAGTGTATCTTCTGAGCCAAGGAAATGTGTTCATCAAGTTTGATACCTTATAATTATTTAATGGAGCTCTCATCTTGTATAATACTAGAGGAAAATTAGTATTTCATAAATTGGAAAAGTAACTTGATACCAAAAAAGTATGTGAGATGATGTTTTGAATTCTTATAGATAACTATGATATACAAACATGCTAGCTAAGCATATGCCATTATAAAAAGGAAAAAAAAGAAAGAAAATGATGCCTTTTGTTTTGTTACCATCAATTCTGGTTTTGTTGGCCTATCCCAAGTTGAAAAAATACTTTAAAAATAAATTTAAAATATTTGGATCCAAGAATTTACTAAGAGAAGATTAGGCACTCTAATCAAATTATTTTTTCAAGATCTACATAGAAGATACATTTTATATATTAAAATTTCATGTTATGTAAGCATAATTGCATTGTCATAGAAGATTGAAGTGTGGATAAAGGATTGATACACAAAGATCATATAAAGGTTTATCACATTGAATATCATTTCAACCCAAAAGCATATACACAAGATTTTTCAAAATTTATTTGAAAATATTTCTTATCCTTTTTCAAACTTGATCTTATACCAGAAATATTTTTCGATTTATTTATGGCTCGATCATCCATATAAGGTCTCGGATAATATTTTCCTATTCAGGCCTTTTATCATCGGTTCAAATATCATTTAATCGATATAATAACTAATTCATTTGAATCAATTTTATCGACTTTAAATACATAGTAGTACATCAATCAAATTGAATTTAATTTAATTTTTTTGTAGGGAATGTTACATATGGCAAAACAATGACATATTCTAATTGATTAAAATTTTCTATTCTATCTTCTTAGCATATTTGACAAGCAACATAACAGAGAATATAAACATAAAAATTATGATTATACGATTAAAATATTTGACAAGTATCATAGAAGATAATATAAGTATAAAAATTATAATTATATTATCATCTTTTTATAATACTGACGAGAATAAAAAGTTTAAGATGATAGATAATTAAGAGAATTTCTTTCATCTCTTAAAATTTTTTATTGATCGATAATTATAATCAAAATTTAATCAGATTTATGATACGTTTTATCTAAATAAATAGAATCACATAATCTCAGTCAAATCATTTGGTACACTAAGGTTGGTGTGCATTGAATGATGTTGTGACTGAGACCCACACAGCCACCTCAAATCATCTCAAGCATCCACTAGTTTTCCTTTTCCTTTTTCAATCGATAAGGATATAAACATCAGCGTATCTCTTTCTCTCTCTGAAGCGTGCAAAACAAATGGTAGGCTGCATCTTTTGGTTGACCAATTGAGTAAGCAGCGAGAAGAGAGAAGAATGCCACCCATCAGTAAAATTTTGAATGAGGTGATGTGCGAACTATAAAACATAATCTAAGTTATCCCAAATCAAAACAAAAAATATTCTCTTCAGCCTTTACCAGTGTTGACATTCTAGAAATGCTTCCTCCAAAGATACAAAGGGAGGATCTCTCAATTCAGCCTTCTAATATTCTTTTTTTTTTCTTTTTACTCTGAAATTTTTTCTAAATAAAAATTTATAGGAGGATACCAAAATAATTAGATAGGCTCATATCTTTCATCTTAGATGAATAATCTAAAAATACCAGACAAGCTTATATTGCTTGTTCTATGATACTATATTAAGCTTTCAGAAACAATATTTTCGAGGGTCTGCTAATAGTCTTCAAAAAAATTTAGAATGTTAAAAATAAGATCAAAATCAATCTCGATTTTTTTTACTGAGATTTATACTTTTTTATCCTTAGACGATGAGAGAACCTTTTGAATTCTTAGTTTAAGCTGCTATATATATATATATATTTTATTTACTTTGGAAAGAAAGAAACAATAAATACAATATAATTGCTTCTGTGAAATGCTGGCTTGAGTCTAGAATGCTAATGAATTCATGTAAGTTAATGCTGCACTGCCTCTTTCCACTGCTAATTTTATTTATTGATATGAAAGAAACAGCATCCTAAGTGTACTATATTCATTCATCATAACAATGAGAGGCGACCAAAACTAGCCTTTATTTCCTCTTCTTTCTCGAAAGAAACACAACAGCACTATAAAAACAGTAATTTACATATGATGCACAAATTTGATAAGACCATATGACACATTTTAATGAGCCTTTATATTCATATTACCCAAAAAAATGTAAAATAATATGGATCTTCTAGACAGTCAATATTTGATCATATATGTCATTCTGCTAATACCTTATGTATATTACATATTCAACCATGGTGAAATTTTAAGTTTGTGCTTCTTTTCCTTAATTAAAACCCACACACACATAGATATATATATATATATATCTTATATCTAACTTAATATTTGTCATCACTGTATGAAGCAAAACATCAGTTCCACCTTTGTGAGATATATGGTGAAGCATATGCATATATATCATATATATGGATTATCAGAATCTGTAATAACAAAGTGTGATATATTGAAAGTTCTGAAAGAAAACAAATGTGAAAGGACAAAAAAAAGTATGTTATTTTATAGAATAATGAGTTGTATTCTATGATTTCTTGATAAATACAACAAATGATTATATGCTTCACTAATTAAATTAGCATAGGTGAAGCACTCTCATAATGAAGTATACCTCTTGAAAGGACAAAAAAAAGTATGTTATTTTATAGAATAATGAGTTGTATTCTATGATTTCTTGATAATACAACAAATGATTATATGCTTCACTAATTAAATTAGCATAGGTGAAGCACTCTCATAATGAAGTATACCTCTGTATCACCGCTTGGAATAAAGTCAGCTAATTATATATTACGCTTGTAATTAGTTACTTTTATTATTTTGATCTCTATAATTTTAAAAATTATATTGAGATCTCTATACTTATGAAAGTGAAACATTTAATTGCTCGAATAAAATTTTTCTATCTCAGATCTCAATGTTTTATTTTTCTAAGTTTAGGAATTCTAATATAACTTTTAAAAATGTATAAACCGAAATATTAAAAGTAACTAATTACAGAGGTTAATTTATAATTTTCTTGAATAAAATTGTGCATCCATTTCTTTGAGGTCATAAAAAAAGTGAATATTCTTCCTAGTAAGAAATTAACATAGTATATACATTAAACATTTATAGATTAACTAAAAATCTTCTTCCATTCGGGTTAAGATATAGTACTAAATATTTTGTGAAAATATTAACTCAATAATCATATTAACATCTTTAAGGATTATTGGATACTGTTGGGTTTCTTGTTCTCTAATTGTTGCAAGAAACATTACATGAGACAACATCATGTCCTCAGCAGACTCTTACATGAGACAAATTGTTTACATGATGGAACATGCATTTGTGTCGGAGCTGCAGATTCCATAATCATACAACACCACCTGAGAACACTGTGGGTAATTGGGATACACTTGCACCGCACTCTCAAGCTGGTGCTTCTTCGCTTTCTCCACCTTGAGTATATTTGCATGGCCAACTTTCTTCCTCAGGATGCATGTTAAGTTTGCAGGATCGATGTCGTCGCCGACGATCACCGGATGGTCCTTGTCCTCCCCTTGTATTGCGACTGAATCAACCCCTTCGGCAGCAACATCAGAAAAAAATTTCAATCATATATGTGTGGTCTTATCTAATTAATAAGATATATTATAAATCTGATATATAAATTATGATGAATATTATAATTATTGAGATAGTTTAATTAAATGACATTGATGACGAGACGTACACAAGACATAAATATGAGAAGAGATTACGGTTCCTTTCATATTATTTTTTATTATTAATCTATCGATCAAAGTAATACTATGAGAAAATAGAAAAAGAGAAGAAGGATAAATCTAGTTCTTCTATGGTAGTATTATTTTTCGGATTCAAGGATGGTACCCCGGATAAAAGTTTTTCTAGATGAAATCGAAATGTACGCATCTTAAATATGATATATTGTTATTTGATTTCAATTCTAGCATTAATTTTTTTTTTAAACATAAAAATAATATATATTTAATTTTTATGATTAGATGAATATTATCGACTTGGTCATGTTCATCAGCTCACCTGTTGCGGCAACGAGCTTCATGGCTTTGGAGCGGCATTTGTCGCACTTTATCTGCACTTTGATCACTATCTTCTGCTGCAAAGATAGATGAATGCGTATGCTTGCTTTGTTAGCAGATCATTGAATCTAACCGTGCAATATACTGCTTCTTCTCAGAAGGAAACAGAGGAAATGGTACACGCGACAAGTAATCAACACAGCATAATTCTGATGTGCTTTTGAAGCAATATCATCCTAATTAATTTTTAGGAGGATTTTTGGACCCCTTCGACAGTATACAACAATAATAATCTCGGTATAAGCAGCACCCACACTAAGCTATAAAAAGAGAATGGAGGAAGGGATACCTTCATGTTTCTTGTTCTCGATGGATTGAGAAGAAACTGATGTCTTGGCTTCAATGAGAAGAAGATTGTGGTGCCTATATATACACACAGTGTCATTAGTGTGTTCATGTGAAGGAGAAGACTTGTCGAAGGTGCCTGCAAAACCAAATCAATGCGCAATACTTCAATGCTAAGAACACCGTAACTGTGTCAAATCAGAGACGGTGGTATCTATTGCCATCGTCATCGGGTAACAGTGTAAGTAGGTCTTATTCATGTCACTGGTTGCTTTCATGGTGCCATTCACAAGTATACATTATAAGGAGTGGATTGAATACTGTAGCAGTAGAAACCAACTCTACAGAAGTCATGTTAGATCAGCTCAAATTCTTTGATGTGCATTTCCAATGAATCCAACCAAGTAAAACCTGTAATGTCATCTCAATGGGCTTCAGCTTCTTATCAAAGCTAATCTACCAAAACATCAAGCCATTCCATATGAAGTTGGTTTAATGCATGCGAACCATTTGATCATAGATGAATGGTCATCACTGTACTTGATCAAGTATCTCTGCCCTTATCCTAAACTATGAACAACAGTCAGCCTCTTTACCTGCCCCCATCCCACTTCATGCTGTTCTTGTTGTTTATGATTCTTATCAGTGTTCAATTATTGACTTGGGATCTGAGTTGAGAAGATTTTGGTGCTCTCCTATGTTTTCTCAACGTTCCATCCTTGATTAGCTACGATCCATGGATCTCTACGGCCAGTCTTCTTCTTGGATGGGCTTCCTCGGAGGGATGATCAAGCCTGTGGTCTCGACGGCTGTGGTGGTGATGGCGGTGATCCTGTCCTTCTCTCAAACGCTTGGACTTGAAGGGGAGATGGTTCATGCCACTGTGAGATCCTTCCTCCAGCTCTCTGTTGTTGGTTTTGTGCTTCAGTTCATCTTCGCCCAGAAGAATGCTGGATGGGTTTTGCTTGCCTACTTGTTCATGGTTTGCCCCCTCCTCTCTCTCTCTCTCTCTCTCTCTCTCTCTCTCTCTCTCTCTCGCTGTGTGTTTTAGCTCCAAAGGAAAAAACACAATTTGGGGCTTTGCTCCCAAAACACTGATACAAGGACAAAATATTGCTGTGTGGGACAGAACATATCTTAGAGTGCATGTATTCCCAAGATATGAGAGGATAGACAGGAGCACCCTCCTCTGGGTTGAATCTCACATCAATGTGATGAGGTTTACAGATCAAACAAATAGGAGAAAGGATTGATGAATTATACAGTATGATTCATCTTTTCCTACCGTGTTTGATCCACGAGAGAAGAACAAATGAGCAAAAATGTACTTCCCTTCCCTTCATGGCTTCAGCTAACAATGGTTCTTGGTGGCTGTGTACAGGTATCGGTTGCTGGCTACACCGCAGGAAGGCGGGCGGCACACGTACCTCGCGGGAAGTGGATTGCCGGCGCATCCATCTTGATTGGAACAACGGCGACCATGTTCTTGCCCATCGCATTGGATGTTCTACCTTTCACGCCCCAGTTCTTCATCCCTGTTTCCGGGATGATGGTCGGTCACGCAATGGCCGTCACTGGAGTCACGATGAAGCAGCTCCATGAAGACATCAAGGCCCAGAGGAACCTGGTTGGTCTCAACTCACTCGATGATCCACACAGGACGCTGAATCTCCATTGCCTCTGTGCTTACTTCTTGATACTATCCAGCTCTCGAAAGTTGTGGAGATCTGCAAGAGTGATGAACGGGATAACTCCTTGTGAACAGGTGGAAGCGGCATTGGCTCTCGGCGCAACCCCTCGTCAAGCGACGATGCAGCAGGCGACGAGATCGCTGGTGGTGGCGCTATCGCCGGACCTTGACAGCGTCAAGACCGTCGGCCTCATCACCCTGCCCGGGACCATGACAGGCCTCATAATGGGCGGCGCGTCTCCAATGGAGGCAATCCAGCTGCAGATAGTCATCACCAACATGCTTGTCGGGGCTTGTGTGATGAGCAGCATCCTTTCCACCTACCTGTGCCTGCCTGTGTTCTTCACCAAAGCTTACCAATTGGATCACCATGTGCTTGCTGCTGCAAATTAAAGCCTCTTTGCCTTCTCCACGATGAGCTTGTAGCTTGCAGCCCACAGCTCATGCTATCTAATCATCATGAATTCTTGTACCTGAAATCTTCCAAGAACAACTCAAAATATTACATGCATCGTTGTATATATATGGATCAACCGCAGAGAAACTAGGAGAGAGAGAGGCTTTGGATCTTCTTCCCTATCTTTCTGCTTCCATGCAACGTTTTCTTCCAAAGAACTCAGTGCTTCGAGCAGTCCTTTTTGTTACTATCGATAATTATTTACGGTCCCTCAATTACCAGCGTCAACCTCGACCTCCCTTTTGCCCCTGTGCCTCCCCTGCTCCTCCTCCACCTCCCCTTTTCTCCCCCCACCCCCTCGCCCTCAGCCTCTGCCGTCTCCTACCTCCATATCCTCCCCCACTCTCTCCCCATTGCATGACCTCCGACTCCTCCCCCTCCATCTTCCTCTTTCTCCTCCTCCCCACCCCTGTCGTTTGATATTTACTGTTCTGACCCCCTCCATTGTTTGTCATTGCAACAAAGAAAAAGAAAAAGGTGTTTTTTCATTTCTATTCTCTTCACTGGAGAAAGATGCTATATAAGTGTTTATATATAAGAGAATTTATAATTTCTAATAGTTAAAAAATTAATGTAATCCAGGAATATGGACAAAGGAGAAAATAATTCTTTGAATCATGACAATCATCTTGTTAATTGATCCCCAATGTATCTTTTATGTTGCATAAAAATAATTTTATTTGTGGATGATTTTCTCATATTTTTTATTTATTAATTTAGTTGTCTTCCTTTTTTTTAGCTCCTTGTCAATAGTAATTTTTTTTAGACAAAATAATAATCAATTTCAATATGATTAGACTGTGCATGAAAAACTGGATTATGTGTTATATGTAAGAGGAATTGTGGAGGCTTCTTTAAGTGGATGCTAATATCATGAAGAAGATAGTTGATCCATCAACTTCTATAGTGGTGTTTTATTCATCTTGTTATTGATGAGCATTTTGTTCTTACACTTTCAATATTTTTATATTGATCATTTTCTTATTCAAGATAATAATTAGGTTTTTGAGGTGTTACTTGTATGACTTCATTAGATTGACCTGATATGTTCTTCTTGATTTAGGAAGGTGGTTAATGTGAATTATTATAAATCATTACTAGAGGTTTGCTTAGATATATATATATACATCAAAAACATCATGCCTAGATATATATACCATATTAGTAATAGGGTAAATACATCTATATTCCTTATGACTAGAGCTATATCCAAGAAAACATAAGAACTTTTTTTTAAAAAAAAAAACTTATTTTGACTTTGGTGCCTTAAATAAGGAAAACATTGAAAACTTTTAAGCTATTATAGTTTGGATTTTTAAATAATTTAAAAATAATATTTTCATTTTAATAGAAGAGGAATGTAGTCTATTTATCAAGAAAGTTGTAAAAAAAAAAAAATCTATCCAAAACTTTAAAGGTAAATTAGCATGAAAAATTATTGAAAGACCAGTTTCTACGATATGTTTCTAAGATTCTATTTTGCTCCGATATATCTGAATAATTGTTGAGCTATTTCACAAGTAAGATAGTTAGTAAAAGATATTTGGGGAATTCTCCTCCACCATCACTTTGAAAAATCTTTATTTTTCTATCAAATTAATTTTTTACTAATTTTTGAAATCTCAAGAAATAGTTATAAAAATTAGATTTTTGCTTTAGAGGATAAAACTGTGTATCGAAGTGCAATCATAAATAAAAATAATATAATAGAAAAAATATTGTATGGAAGAGATTACTGCATGCCCCCATAAGTCAGATTTTCTCTAAAAGAAATTGATATATTTTATTAGAATCTTAAAAAGGATGTTTGCATATCTTTCTTGGTTAACAACTAGTACAAATAGAGCATCGATTAACCTGAATAGAAATGTTGATAACCTTTGTAGAAATTTTGAATGAGGGTTTCCCATTCGTTTGGTGTCATAAATCTGAAGAGGCTTTTTGAGTTTTAATGATCGATAAAGCCTCTGTTTGTGTCTCTTCGAGAGCATAAATTTGTCATTTTCATACCCTTTCACTATAATCTAATGGCTTCGAACCTTATCACAAAGATTCTAGTGAAGGGGAAGGGGTATAAGAAATGATAATTTTATGCTCTCAAAGAGACACAAATCTAGGCTTTCCGATAAAACCTCTTTTGGCTTCGATCCTTTGTCATTTCTTACACTAGAAGTTCGTCGTTGTTAGTCATGTCTCGTACTAAGAGTTGCATTGCTTCTTGCGATTCGCCTCTATCGTTTTTTGCTGTTAGGATTTTCTTTGCAAGGTGATTGGGTATCCTAAGATTTCGAATCAAGAGCAAAACCAATATAAAATGACACTTAACTTCATGGCATGAAGTCCTTTCGACATGTCGACTAGTCCTCCGGTCCGATATCCAATTTTCTGACATGATGCTCTCTAATCCAATATATAATTCTTCTACTTTAATCAATTTATATTTACATGATCGAAATTAGTTATACATCACTCAAATCACTCAAATGCTTATTAGATCATAATTTCAATAATTGATTTCATCATCAAATCCGAGATTCAAAAGGTAAGAGAAGCAATGAAAAAGAAATAGTCTCTCTTCACTCTAATTCTCAACGTTGCTACGTAAAGATGTAATAAGACTCTTTATATATAAGAGAATTGATAATTTCTAATCATTAAGAAATTATTCCAATCAAGGAATATGAACAAAGGAG
Source organism: Musa balbisiana (assembly GCA_004837865.1). Lineage (NCBI taxonomy): Eukaryota > Viridiplantae > Streptophyta > Magnoliopsida > Zingiberales > Musaceae > Musa > Musa balbisiana. Next base: position 35,500,526 of record CM017196.1, read on the forward strand.
GAAATAATAATCCCTTGAATCGTGACAATCATTTTGTTAATCGATCCCCCTACATGGAAAAAATCCCCACACATCTTTTATATTGTATTGGAAAGAATTAATTTTTTTCTCCTTTTTAACTCCTTGCCATGGTTAAGTTGATTTTGTGATATCTCATTAACTTCTTCAAGTAGAAGAATGAATGAAAGAAAAGAAAAGGAAAAGAAAAGGACTATTAAAAATTTTAAAATAAAATTATAAATAACAAAAAGAGTTTGTCAATAGAATTTTTTCAAACTTATTTTACTGATATTTAAATGTCATCTAACAGCAACACATTTAGAGTTGGATAATAAATGTATCCAAAGAACACATTTAGTGTATTCTTTTACTAATATTTGGGTGTTATCGATCGCGAGACTCAATTAGGAAACGCAAGCGATGTCTCATCCCCCGTCACTATTGTATCAGAAGAAGAAGAAGAAGAAGCCGAAGCAGTAACAGTGTTTTTACTGACATAAATGAGATCAAAAAATGGATGCGACGAAGAGTTATCGGACCAAAGAGGACGAAGCTTCCAAGTTGAGTGTGACACATGGCATAGAGGGAGCAGCCGTGTCGAGTTTGCGCTCGTTGCATGCAGGTCTCTTCAACGTCAGTCAAACGATTCGAGTTTCCCAGCACTGAAGGGGGAGGGAAAGGTTACGAACCTTATCATCTTCTTCCTGTGATGCAGAACGAGATGGCCATCGCTGCTGTGTCTGATGTGATGGAGGTGGCATCAGGCGATGTGTCGCCCGATCAGACCAAGACGGCGGCCGGCCCTGCGGGCAGTGAGCAATCAGCGGCCACGTAGGGACGAGGTGGAAAGCCTCGCTTGCAGGCCAAGGATGCCATTGCCATAATGTCTCCGATGGAAGACAGGACGTGGTGGGCGCGGATGAACATCGACATGTGTCGTGGCGAAGGCAAGCAGAGACGTGGCCGCCATGGGGTGGAAGAAGACGAAGCATGATGAGCTCTGGTATTTGCTCTGCTGCTGCTGATTGTTCCATCACATGGAAAGGAATATACCCTTTCATGTCTTGTAGCTCAAGGAATTAATTATATATATATATATATATATATATATATATATATATATATATATATATATATATGAGCTAATTTTTTGATATTCATGTGTTTGTGTAAATTATATTTATATATTTAGAATGGAAGGAGAAATATGATACTTACAAACAGTAGACATGTAAAAACACAAAATTAGATAATTAATTATTATCAATTTTGAATTATATTATATTTTGGATCAAAAAGTTAATGAGTATGTTTCTTATTTAGCTTTAAATAGAAATAATATATTTTAAAGTATTTATTTTTCATGAATGAATACAAGTTGATCTAATGTTAAAAAAATACACCCTATTTTGAGTGATTGTTCAACTTTATTCTTATTTATGTATGACTAAAAAAACAAAAATAAGAGACCAGTAATCTAATGATTGGGAAATAATGGAAGCAGGCAAGGAGAGGATGTAAACGTAACCGCTGGTGAGTTTAAGAAATAACCTGCATCACGTAGTCAAGTTGAAGAAGGAGAGGCGGCTCCAGAAAAGCGACAGCGGTAAGCTTACCGAATACGGTCAGTGCGTCTTCCGGAAGATTACATCTATAAATAAACCCAACGCTTTTCGCTTTTCTTCTCACATCACTTATCCTCCTTTTCTCTCTCAAGCAGAAACCCATCGAGTAGAGGGAAGGCTGTCGCAGGTTTGCTGAAGTAAGCGCTTCGGATCTCTTCGCTTCTCTTATTTTAATGCTTGCAGTTCCTCCAATCAGATGGATTTTAGTTCAAAGATCCCTTTTTTTTCTCTTTCTGGAAGTTTGCCTCCGTCGAAAAATTCGATCTTTTTGGTTGTACTGTTAAGATGTTTCAATATCGTGTCGCAGAGGAAGCGAAATGATGTGGTCTGCGATATCTTCGAAGGTAGGGTTGGCGAATGGCTTCGATTGTGTTGGTGGTGTTCTTTTACTATTGCTTCTTTGCGCTGTTCATTGATTTCAAGGCCTCTGCTTTGTCCACAGCATTTACAAAGACTCTCTGAAGTTATCGGGGACTAAAAACTCGGTTTTTGACTGTTCGAAAAATATTCTTATTGTTATTTAGGCTTTACTGTGTCCCGATCCTTTTCGATTCTCCGTTCTGTCTTCACTAATTTCATGTGGGATTTTGGAATAGTTCTGCATATGATCCTTTGATCGAATCTTACTCTGTATTCTGTGTCACAGGTCTAAACAAGCGGACCCTTTGATCGACCGTGCGTTCCTGCAATCCGACAGCCATGGGGCTTTCGAGCCTGCCGACCCCATCGGAGAGCGTTCTCACCCTCGTGCTCGTCAACACTGCCCTCACCGTGTCGATCGTGAAGGAGCTCATCCGCTCCGCCCTCCAAGTGCTCGGCCTTCGGGCCGCCCCGCCGCCGACGACGCCGCCGGAGGGGCCACCCGAGACCAGCTTCACCGACCGGTTTCGTAGCCGGACCAGCCCGGTCCGTTTCGCCTCGGCGATGTCGTGCCGCCGGCCCGGCGCCGCGGACTGCCGGGTCTGCCTTGCCCAGTTCGAGCCGGAGTCGGTGGTGAACCGGCTCCCCTGTGGCCACCTCTTCCATAAGGCATGCCTGGAGACGTGGCTGGATCATCGTCACGCCACGTGTCCTTTGTGCAGGACCCATGTCCTCCAGGGCGTCGACCCGGCCGTCTCGTCCGCTTCCTCGTCGCCGTGGTTTTAGCTCTTTATCACCGTGAATGCCACAGAAAGCCTCGTCTTTCTTTTTTCCCCCCCTTTCTTCTGTGTATTTTCTTTTTTTATTACTTCTTTGTAAATATTGAGGTAGTGTATATATATACTGTTCAATATAACTTACTCTCACCAACAATTTTTTTTCTTAAAAAATTTAGAGATAATTTTTGGTTGCTTTTATCCTGTTATTTATCTCTTGTAAATATATCGGGTTAATTATAGATTATTTCATGTAATTAATTAATTTTGATATTTTAAAATTATATATTGATATTTTTATAGTTATGAAAGTATAATATTTATGTTTATTTATTTATATAATGATATCAATTTATCAATAAAAATATAAAAATAAATAAAAAAAATATAATTTTAATATTTAAGTTTGTGGTAACGAATGGTGTTGGTGGTGACGAATGATAACGTCATTAGCGTTGATGTCAATATAGTTGCTGAGAGGTTCTATCATCGTTTTGTTTTTATGTTGATACTTCGTCGTTACAGAATCGAAATCAGCTACTGAAGTCATCATGAAGATCCGTTGTCTATTAAAGTAGGACTCAGAGATGTATGTCTCTCTCGTCGATGTCAACATTGTGTTTTTATTTGTCGCTTGCCTCCTCAATTACTATCACCATTACTCTTCTACCATCAAGGCTTAAGAACATCATCGTTATCCGTCTCAACCTTTTCATCTTTCGTGAGGTGCTCATGTGCACCTCAGGCATCCTCAACACCCTCGCCACTACCCTCCACCTTCTCTCACTAATCATTGTCCAATACACTATTGTAATTCTTTACAGCCTTCTCTTCGTTGAAACGTACCACTCCATCATCAAGTCAAATAAACCCCTCATCATTGCTCTTATGGACCTCCTCGGTGCTTGTTTCATGTCGATTAGGTTCATCAAGGATGTGCTCAAGACCCTTTTCGCCCTGGCCCTTTACTCACTCAATCGCACCACCCTCGTTAAGCTAAGTGTTCTTCGCACCGATGATGAAGGACGGGTGGAGCAGGGGTAGTAGAGGATGCGACAAGCGTATAGAGGCATTCCGAGGGTGGACAACATCAACATCTTGGTGGATCTAGAGGTTGGGGGGAGTGAGAGCACGAGGGAAAACATTACAATTGCACTGTTGAACCAGATAAAGAGCAACAGGGATAAGACAGTGTGGGACATTAGTGATGTAGATGGGGCGAAGGCAACTATGAGAGCTCTGGACGACAATGACAATAAGGTAAACACGAGGGGTAAGAGCAAGGCAAAGATGATATTGAGGGTTCTGGAAAGTGAGCAAGAGAGTCTAACTAGAGGGTCTTGATGATAATGAGATCGATGCTATTGAGTCCATGCTACAATCGTTACTCTATGATAAAGTCATAAAGCACTTTGTCGTCACTCTACATTCGCCACCAACATTGTCCACCTATCGTTAACTGAAACATTAAAATTATTATTATTATTTTTATATGTTCATTAGTAAAACGAATGATGTTAAAATAAATAATCCTAAATGTTTCACTTTCGTAATATAGATATATCAATATAAATTTTTTAAATATAAGAACCAAGATGCTAAATATAACTAACTACAAATGATACTATAATTAGTTCATATATATCACACTTCTTGCATAGTTTAGTGGATTTGTTATAGTCTTATGAACAGTTCAAATAATAGCTCCATAAGCAAATTATACTCATAATTAGAAACCAGGGTGACACAAGAAGACATGGCACTACATGGAATTGCAGTTTGGACCCTTCATCTCCTGCAATGAACCTTTCACAGGATGACGAGACTCAACATGATGTTTCTTTCCTAGATTCCGTCAGATGTGTCACATAACAAAGTACATCGAGACCAAACTTATACACTGAACCTTTGATTCTTCCACAGCCTATCTTTCCCCGGTTGATGCAACATCATAATGCTTCTTTACCAGATTGTTTGAGATAGTGTGACGTCTCAAAGCGCAACAAGACCAAAGTCATAGGAGGGAGAGACATGCTAAATCCATATGGACCAGATGGACTTCTATGAAATTTGATGCATATATAAAAAGAAAGAAGCATTTTAATGATTATCTGTAAAATAGATAAGAGTTCAAAGAGATAAATTTTACATTTAAAATAATGATTTGTGGTACATCAACTCCACTTACGAAAGAGTAAAGATTTTATTTCACATGAAAAGGTATCTACTTGTTTAAGTTCCATGGTAAAACACTGATTACATTCTCACAAACAGATCCCAAGAAAGCAAATAATAGCAGAAAATTTGGAGGACGAACAGTGGCACACTTGTTTCTTTTTCTCAAGCGCATGAAAAAATATGGGTGCATCAATTCCCATAAAAACAAAAGGATGGTATAAGAGAATAACTCATGTCTCTTTTATGTGAAATGTACAAGTCATGCAAGTCTACAAGAAGATAAATTGACAAAGAGAGAGCACATGCAGAGATAGGAAGGGAGAAAAGGCAAGAATAAAGAGATAAGAATAACAGAAGTTTACATAAGGAATAACATCATAACTTTTTATGTGCAAATCAAGCATCCTCACCTTTATTTTGGCATAGAAGAAGAAAAGTTTAGACCTTTCTTCTTCTAGCAGAATCGGCACAATTTAATTCATCATTGCTTTTATTTGCAAATCACAAATCATGTCTCCAAAAAGTTTTTGACACAATGGCCTAGGATTTCCTTCTTCCACTTTCTTTAAACCTAGCCAAGTTCTTCCAGAATCAGCTCGATTTATGTGAAATGTAGGAGAATACTCGTCACCTAACCTACATTGAGAAGTCATGCAAGTCTACAAGAAGATAAATTGAAAAAGAGAGAGCACATGCAGAAGTAGGAAGGGAGAAAAGGCAAGAATAAAGAGATAAGAACAACAGAAGTTTACATAAGGAATATGATGATCTCAGTGGAAAATTGTGCCATCAAAGTGTGGAGCTTTGTGAATGCATTCCAAGAAACAAGCATGATTATGGACTTCCCTATCATCAAAACCGATAATCCAAGCACTGTCCCACAATCACTCAAGTAACTTTATGTTCAAAAATTTCAGCACTGCTTTTATCTTCCTAAACACAAGTTGGAAGAATAACAGGATGTGTTATTTTACCTTTCCCAAGCTTTTGTTTTGTAGGTTGTAGATGATATCTCATCAACTGAAAATGAAAAGCTTTGGTTGATGAGGCTAAATGGCATCTGTTCTGAAGATTATTTCCTCATGAAGCTAGCATCTGACAAAAGAATCATAAAAAGGTGATGGTAACTTGTACCTACCCTCAAAGGTATAAAGTTAAATGCTATACATTTCCATGTGGTCAAACCTTTGCTGGTTGATTCTCCAGATTATTCGCCATATAACAAGCACCTGCAAAAGTATCATAGATTTAACTCCCGGCTAAAGTTAAAGTTAATCCTATATATTATACTGGCATTTCTAGGTGGTTAATCCATAGTGGCTTATCTTACCAACTACATGTGGGTTAGCAACTGTGGTATCGAAAACCATATAGTATAGATGATTCAGGCCTTACCAGCAGCATCACTAGCACAGGCTGTCGATAAATCTTAGAGAGTCAGGAGGATAAAAACCTCTATGAGTTCAAGAAATAATTTTTTTCTTTTCATAGAACAAATTCTGTCATACTCCCATCTCATGTTCCAGTCTGTTCTGTTATCTAGGAAAACATGTGCAGGAAGCATCAAACTCTGGAATCATTGAACTCCATAATGGTAGCTTTGTTGGAATAAACTAAAAAATTAGAACATCAGACAGACATAGCAGGCATATTCAAAAAGGTCAAGAGACTTGTAAAGTGCGGAACAATTGCTAATACTTCTAACTAAATAAAGTTCTAAACAGATCAGATATACTTATGGTTGACGATCACATTCAACACATCTATTTGTCGACTGGTTTTAACAAGAAACATACTCTATAGCTCGAAATATCAAAATCACATCTTACTCGAACATACCCCTTGTTGTTTTCTGCAAATTCATTTGTTTCAACTAACGCATGAAATATGCAACAAAAAAATCTTCTCAACGAACAATCCCATGCATAATGATAGATCCTCTAGCAATCTAGCAATTAGGTATCTCAATATAGTAAAACTGAATTTTTTTCCACAATCCTACTTGGTTACTGCATTTCTAATGAAAGGAAACCCAATGACTCATTCAGCAGACCATTTTCAGTAGTATAAATAAATAGGAGATGTTCGATGCAAGGAATTACTTACTGGACTGACACTAGTTCAATGGACCATGAAACCAGTATGGTAATAGTATATTGGTGGCACACCAACATGTCAACACTAGAAAAATAATATGGAATTACTTACTGGACCAACACTAGTTCAATACACCATCAAACCAGTATGGTAATAGTATATTGGTGGTATTCCAATGTGTATAACCCAAGAACACTAGAAAAAATAATATGGAATTGCTCAATAGACCATCAAACCGGTAATAGTATATTGGTGGCACACCAACATGTCAACACTAGAAAAAATAATATGGAATTACTTACTGGACTGACACTAGTTCAATGGACCATGAAACCAGTATGGTAATAGTATATTGGTGGTATTCCAATGTGTATAACCCAAGAACACTAGAAAAAATAATATGGAATTGCTCAATAGACCATCAAACCAGTATGGTAATAGTATATTGGTGGTATTCCAATGTGTATAACCCAAGAACACTAGAAAAAATAATATGGAATTGCTCAATAGACCATCAAACCAGTATGGTAATAGTATATTGGTGGCACACCAACATGTCAACACTAGAAAAAATAATATGGAATTACTTACTGGACTGACACTAGTTCAATGGACCATGAAACCAGTATGGTAATAGTATATTGGTGGTATTCCAATGTGTATAACCCAAGAACACTAGAAAAAATAATATGGAATTGCTCAATAGACCATCAAACCAGTATGGTAATAGTATATTGGTAGTATAACATTTACAACCCAACAACACTTGAACAAAATCAAATAATATGAAAACAGATACAAGGCAGTCACCAAGTCTATGAACCGTTACTGGCCTGTTTGGATGGATAAATTCTGGATGGAATGTACTGATCTGACAGGTATTTTCAACCTTAGTTCCATAAATTGTCGTGCCTGCAATATAAGATGACAAATGCATGGTCCATGAGGCTCTGAAACTATACAGAAGCAAGGTCAACATAGGACAATAACTTCATATTCCAACTACTACATAACATCACATGAGATCATCACCCATGTTGCTATAAGGAAAAAAAGGACCAACTTCAGAAGTTTTCTACCCCTTGCGTCATCCAACTCTGAGTCAACCTAGATCTACATGCACCAATAAGCAAAAAAGCTCCATGTGGGGGCCACTGAAGGCAATGCTTGTTTGGAGATAGACAGGTACATGGCATGCAAACTGGTTTTGTGTACACGCATGTTGATGTCCAGCTTTCCTCTTGCTGTAAATGTGTAAACATAGTTGATGTAAACAAAGTTACCCATTATAGCGGCTGACAAATGCACGAAGCTATATATTTTAACTGAAGAAGTGGACAATTGGATCTTCAGGGTTCAGCAGCAGTAGTTATCTAACTTCAGCCTGCTGCAGCCATAAAGTAACCATTATTAAATATTCACATCATGCATATGTTACATTATAGTATATCCAATCTACCTTAGAGCTTCAACATATTAAAAAGATGACTGCACTGTGTAAAATTATGTCTCATGCTATTTGTCCAAGCCAGGTGGAATAAAACAGAATTGGATGCTGTCCCAACAACTATTCCTTTCAGTTTATTTTTAGAATAATACTTTTGGTTCTTTGAAAACTACTTCTCCATATCATGGGCCAAATTTTGATACAAGATTTTTGTCAAGAATTGCTTTGTGTAAATAATTAATTTCTAAAAAATGAATAAATTAATCTGCAGTAAGAGAATGTTTAAAATGAGTATAATCTTATAAAATAGCACAGTCAAAACATAAAATATAAAAAAAAGAGAAGAGTTTACTGCATCTGATGAAAAATACTAGTATCCAGAATGTACATTTTCTCATCACTCAAACACAATGAAAAAAGATTGATATTTTACATAACCACACATTAAGATGATCTAACCATTCTACAAAAGCAAAATTAATAAGAATATAACATACCTAGAGCAAAATCTGGTGAGTAACAGGTGCACTCTTCAATTGATGTGCTCCTGAGTTGCTATTGTAGAAATTAACCACATGACAATAACCAAGGCATGTGGTCATTCAAGTTGCATGTTTAAAAGAACTAATTGCTGTTGTCCTCAGACTCAGCAAGCACAAATTCTGTATATAAAATTTTCAAAGCAATAACAACCGTCATTATTAAAGGACCCATAGTGGCTCCCTGCAGGTAAAGGACAAGAAAACCAATTAGATTCTTCAATAAAATGTCATTCAGGTAAATATCAGTTATCTGAGGTCCAACACAAGCAGTTCTGATTGATATAAGAAGAAACATATTACATGAAACCAGAAAATATGGTTTAAAATTTTAAGAAATATAAATACAAATGAAAAAATGAAGTCATTTATTTTGTATAAGGTTCTTATAAGACAGAAATACCAAGAACAGGCTTATGCATACTTAACTACTACCCTTTTTGGTAGGTGACATAATATTATGTAAGGACCTACTTTAATAATTGGAATATGATTATTGATTTTTCATACCATAAACGGTTTGTTTTATTCAAATATAGCTAGAACCTTTCATGGAGGATTTCTACATATCTATATGTAAATACTTTTAACAGACACTAAAACATCTCTCATGGAAAATTACATCATAGTAAACCTTCAAAATCAAATAATACACAGTGTTGTGAGAATATGGACATATATGCATTTTAATCAATGTGAGAACAAAAGCACTTTAGTCAACAGTTCTATTCATCACCACCTCCTCAGACAGGAAACAAACCACTAGCCCAGTAAGACGCCCTTTGGAGAGCCCGTATGAGAGACAAATAAACAATGTCGAAGGAGATGATATTATGTGTCAAATAAAAAGCAACTCAGGACAGTTTCATTCAATATTCCTTTTGTTTGGTCAATTTCTAGATCCAAGAAAATTGTTGACATGATAACCTTGAAAAAATCATCATAATTAGGAGGCAATTTTAACATATCAAACAACATGAAGAACACAAAATTGGATAAAACCTCTAAAGCATTAGGAAACAATGTCATGCCACCGATGATGCTAAGGCCAGTTAAATAAGCACTATGCCCTGGTATCTCCTCCTGAACCACTGAAGCACCATAGTCCATCAGCATACGATGTATCGCTGCCAATCCTACAGCCCATATGTATCTTCCTTCTATTAATAGCTGAATCACAGCAGGAATTGATGAAAGCCACGGTGGGAATATAGGGACTAAGGCACTGATAAATGCAAGGATGGCCGACGTGTACAAAAAATGCACCAAGAAGAACCTAAATAGCAGCCAGGTAAGGCAACCATGGAAGATGGCAATCTTCGCAGTGGCCAAAAGTACACTGCTTATTGCATGGTCGATCACCTCAACACATCGAACCCTCATAGATTTGGAGATGGGAATCATACCAACGGCTTGTTCCGTAGCTCCACCAGACTCCAATGTGATAAGATAAAACAACACCCAGAGAAAAACCATCAACTGGGAGACAAAATTTAACAATTCCGCCGCGCCTGAGACAAATTTCAGACCAATGGAGAAAATTAAGTTAGCACTGCCACCAAGCACCGAAGTACTACCCAGAAGCACCCGCTTTGAGACCTCAATACCCTGTAAAGCAAGGTCTTTAGCTTTCACCACCAAATCCTCTCTGGTAATCAACAATTCCCTAAAGATGGAATCCAATTCTCTGTATATCACAGCCCACTCATGGTTCTTGACATGCATGCTCAGAGCCTGGAGCTTGACAGTGTAGGGGTGTGGCAGCGATCTTGTCAAACCTGTCCAAGTCTCATCAGAAGGATGTGCCGATCGACCTAACAAGAAATGCCGGAAGCCATTGGCAAAGTCAGTCAGATTATACTGGACAGCCAAATCGTCGATTTGCTGCCAAACAGTATCATAAAGCTTGGCCGAATACTGATCGACGAGGCCCGCTAGATCATTATCATCCATCCACTTCTTGAATCCGATCTTCTCAGCGTAATTGCTCTTCTGAACATGAGATTTCAGTGACATCACGGCATCCTTCCCCTCAACCCCAATCTTATACGAGAAGAAGACTCCGCCAACAATGGCCCCGATGATCATTCCAACGATCAAGCTGATGGCAACGATGGTGTTCAAATGCTTTAGAACGCCAGCCGTGAGGACCCAGCCGCCGCTTGGTATGGATGACCGCCCCGTGGCAAAGCTGGCGTGTTTGACGACAGAGGTGGCGGCTGGGCCAGCGAGGGAGAGGCCAAGGGCGAAGAGGGCAGGACCAGCGGGGCCAAGCCGCTCATAGCAGACAACAAAGGCCCAGAAGGAAACGAGCCAGCGCATGAGGCGGGAGAAGCCGTAGCTACTGTCACGGGAGTGGTGGGCGGGCTTGCTGGGGTGGATGAGAGCAGAGCGGAGGTCGGCGAGGGTGCCGGCGGAGGAGCAGAGGAGGCCAGCAGGGACAGCTAGGAGGGCGGGGAGGAGGCCGAGGCGGAGGGGTGGGGACCAGAAGGCCACAAGTGCGCGCTGGAGCTCACGAAGAGGGATGGAGCAGAGAAACGCCCACTGGAGGGGGCGGACGAAGCCGTGGAGGACGCGGTATAGGCCGTAGAGAAGGAGAAGGGAGAAGGCAAGGCCGGCGTGCGCCATGGCGATGTAGAGGGCGAGGCGGGCGAGGGGATCCTGCGCCAGGACCCCGGCGGACGCGGATGGTCGATCCCTCGGCTGTTCGGCAGCCGGTGGCCGGGGGCGGAGGGAGGCGGAGTGGAACATTTCGGACCAGGAGGGGGTGCTGAAGTCGTTGTCGCTGGTGTTAGAGTCTGGGGAGGTGGAGGGGACGATGAACTCCTCCATTAATGACGCCTTCGAAAGCGGGCTCTTTCACTCGCGCGCTCTCTCTCTCTCTCTCTCTCTCTCGCTCTTAAGAAGAGGACCGGAGGACGTGAAGCTTCATCTCCCCAAATACATGAAATCAGAGCACATTTACTATGATTTGCTAATATGTGTGCCCTTATGCACTTTGACATCATCCAGCTATGGTAATTTCTCACCTCCAAGACATATCATGTACCTACATAGATTATAAGGAGGCATCAGAGATAGAAAGCAAACTCTTACCACTAGTGGTTTCTTTGAATCTTCTTCCAATTCATTAGAGATGGTTTTAAGAGCCAAATCTGATTAGGAGTGACATTGGGAACAGAATTCATAAAATTAGACTAACCATCTTGCGACAAGTTTGTGCTCTCTATCCTCACTGAGACAGACCGGTGATCGTTTGCGAAGGGGACGAGACTCATCAACAGTGAACTTATCGACTCTCCTTTCTCTGGTAGCACACCACAGACTCGGCTGGATTTGGGCAACCGGACTCGAATCTGTTTTGGGTCGAGCCAAATCTGTCCCGATTAGACCCCGAATCCGCGAATTCGAACCGGCCGCGGACTCGTTGGACCGCCACTATTAAGCTCGTTTCTCCCACCACTGAACCCTTAAAACCCTAACCCAGAATGAGAAGACGATGGGCGGTTGCCATCACGGCCAGCAAGCCCACCCTTGGTCTACTCTCAACCTCCTCCTCCTCCTCCTCCATACGATCCTTCTCTTCTCGCTATTCCTCCTCCTCCGCCGTCGCCGCCGAAGACTTACTCACCGAGACCCTGCGGCCAGAGAATCCCAGCACTGGCTCGTTTCTCGTCGCCCGCCTATCCTATATTCTCTCCCGGCCGCACTGGCGCGAGAGCTGGTCTTTGAAACAATTGGCTCGCTCCGTGACCCCGCCCGTGGTCGCCGAGCTGCTCCAGGGCGGTTCCCTCGATGCTAAGTCGGCGCTCGCGTTTTTCAAATGGATCGGCCGGCGTCCAGGATACCGGCACAGTGTAGAGTCCTATGCCTCCCTCGTACACGTACTCCTCCGATCGAAATCTCGCTTCCAGGTTGACAAAGTTGTCACGTTTATGATCAAATCGTGTTATTCCGTCGAGGAAGTGCGCACAGCATTGGAGACATTTAAGTCGGTCAACAGAGCAGGTGGCCGTGTCAGATTCAGCCCCTCTATTGGGTGTTACAATACGCTGTTGATGTCCCTCGGCAGGTATGGAATGATCAAGGAGATGAACGATATGTACCGGCAGATTAATAATGATCAAGTTTTGCCTGACCTTGTTACCTACAATACGATGATCAAGGCCTATTGCAAGGAAGGGAATCTGGCTGAAACAAAACGGTATCTTAGGTGCTTACTGGAATCTGGTTTGGCACCAGATATATTTACGTACAATTTTTTGATCTTAGGGCACTGTCGGAGCAAGAAATTAGACAGGGCTTGTTGGATTTTCTTGATGATGCCACAGATGGGTTGCTGGAGAAACGAATTTTCATACACCATCCTCATCCAAGGGCTCTGTGAGCACTCTAGGGTAAATGAGGCTTTGGGCTTGTTCTTAAAGATGGGAAGTGATGCATGTCACCCTAATGTCAACACGTACACGGTGATGATAGATGGTCTTTGCAAGGTGGGAAAGCTTGATGATGCTGAGAAATTGTTGAATGAGATTTTTTATAGAGGTTTGGTTCCTAGCAATGTGACTTACAATGCTCTGCTGGATGGTTACAGTAAGAGAGGGAAATTTGAAGCTGCTTATGGGGTTATGAAGCTAATGGAATTGAATGGTTGCAAGCTAGATGCATGGACTTATTCGATAGTCATTCAGAGTCTTTGTAAGGAGAATAGGCTTGAGGATGCTGAGGCATTGCTGAATGGGGCCATTGCAAAGGGTTGTGGTCCTAATGTCTTTACATTTAACGCTCTCTTACATAGATATTGCAAGCATGGGAAGATTGCTGATGGTTTGAGAGTTATGAAACTCATGGAATCAAATGGATGTAAACCAGATGCATGGACTTATACAATGATGATTGATGGCCTGTGTAAGGAGAATAGACTAGAAGATGCTGTAAAAATGCTAAGTGAGATGTTTGATAAATGTTTGATTCCAAGTGTTGTCACCTATACTGCTTTGATTGGTGGATTTTGTAAGAGAAGGAAGATGAACGATGCACTATGGGTTGTGGAGATGATGGAGTCATATGGGTGTCAACCAAATTCTTGGACTTATACTGAGCTGATTTATGGATTTTGTCTAGAGAGAAACGTGCACAAGGCGATGAGTTTGTTATCCAAGATGCTTGAACATGGATCAACTCCAAACGTAATCACATACACCAACTTAATTAATGGGCAGTGCCAGGAGGGTTATATAGATGATGCTCTCAGATTACTCAGCTCAATGGAGGCAAAAGGTTTGGTCGCTGATCAGCAGACATATACTATTTTAATAGATGCCCTCTGCAAGGACGGTAGAATTGAGGAAGCTTATGCTTTATTTTCCTCTGTTGTCAGAAAAGATGTAATTCCAAACAAGGTCATGTATACTGCACTAATAGATGGCCTATGCAAATTTGGAAAGACTGATTTTGCTTATTCCCTGCTTGAGAGAATGATTTTAGATGATTGCTTGCCAGACACCTTCACCTACAGTGTCTTAATAGATGGCTTTTGCAAAGAAAGAAAATTGAAAGAAGCCTTGTCACTGCTGGGGACTATGTCCAAAAAAGGTGTAGAGCCTACAGCTGTAACTTTTACGAGTCTTATTGATGAGATGCTCAATATAGGGGACTATGATCATGCTAAAAAGATATTGAACCAAATATTTTCTTCAGGTTGTAAGCCAACTGCACACACTTACACTGCATTCGTCCATGCCTATTGCAGTGAGGGAAGGGTAGAAGAGGCAGAAAGTACAGTAACAAAGATGAAGAATGAAGGAATTCTTCCTGATTTGGTGACATATAACACATTGATTAATGGATTTGGAACTATGGGGTACATGGATCGTGCATTTTCTGCTCTCAAGAACATGATTGATTCTGCATGCCAGCCAAACTACTGGACTTACTCAGTTTTGCTCAAGCATTTCTTGAAAAGCAAGCAGGAAAACATTATCCTTAGTAGTTCAGAATTGTGGGAGAAAATAGATGTAGCAATAGTTCTGGATTTTTTAGGGGAGATTGAAAAGTTTGATTGTGCTCCTGATCTTGTTACATATGGTGCCCTCATATCAGGCTTCTGCAAGGTGGCACGGTTGGAAGAAGCATATCTGATGTTGTCTCATATGAAAAAAGGAGGTTTATTACCCAACGGAGACATCTATAACTCCCTCATTATTTGTTGCTGCAAGTTAAACATGTATATGGAGGCATCAACTTTTATGAACTCCATGTCAGAATGCGGCTATCTTCCTCGGTTGGAATCCTACCAGGTTCTTCTTTCAGGGCTCTGTGATGAAAGAAACTCTGAGCAAGCTAAATTATTTTTCTGTGACTTAATGGGTAAAGGTTATGATCCTGATGAGGTTGTATGGAAAGTTCTCATTGATGGTGTACTTAAAAAAGGTTATGTGAATGAATGTTCTGAGATGTTAACAATCATGAAGGAATTGAACTGCTATCCTACACTTCATACGCTTGCTCTGATGGCCAAGTACACTTCCTGTGGCAACTTTTAAGTGTTCCCTTCCCTTGAATGGATGCTTATTGGTGGAATTACACAGGAAGACTTATGAAGCATCCTTGTGATGCTGTCGGATGTCCTTCAAAGAACAGTCTTGAGACTGATAGTATCCTGTGATAGTAAACCAACCTTGACATCTGAATAGGTTTGTTTTTTTTTTCTGTCACTTACTTATGATTCATTTGGTTGGGAACTTGTCATCTATAGAAACATATTTTGTTAATCAAGCAGTAATTTGCTCTTCCTTGATTTCAGCATCATGTTTTCTGTTCAGAACTTGCTCTGTTTAATTCATTTTTCTGAAGCTTATTTAATCAATTATATTGTAAAAGGCTAAAAGCTTATTTCAAGTAGAATAAAATTCATTGATTGTGCATACAGGTACAAGGGCACAGGTATCTACTCGGACTAAACTTCACAAGTTCCTGCCTAGGCCTTATTTGTATGAGGCTGTTGCAATGTATGGCAACAATTTACAAAGGGGAGTCCAGGAAATGGAATCCACACTGGAGCAGTGTTCATATTTTCCATAATAGGTTGGAAATTGGCCTTCCAAGGCATGAGATGTAAGACCTTCCCACAGATTGACCACGGTCCTTCTTTAATATTACCTAGAGAATCCTCTTCAGATGTAAACCGAAAAGAAAAAAAAAATCCATTAGTCATTATCAAGAATTAATGGATTAGAAGGAAAATTCCAAAGTCAGATCACCGTTGTTCCAATGATTTCTAGCGGTGGTGGTTTCCTCAGAAACCGGTGGCATTCTAAAAGCTATGTGCCTAGTGTCATAAGTCAGTTGGCCATGGATGGCCAGATGTTTAAAGATAGTGTAGTTTGACGGTCATGAATTTTTCCCAAACCTCCAGTTGTGAACCAGGTCAATATAGTTATTGTAAATGCCAGGATGGATCATGTCATATGGCTTAGGCATGGAAATAGGAAATTTGCATGTGAAAATATATCTTCAAAAAGTTTAAATTATTGAAAATCGAGTTTAGGGTTCTCGGTGAGGTATGTGTAAATGTAATACAGTGTTTAGAACTTCAAATTTCTTACTGATTTAGATAATAATACAAATATGCTTATTTTCTTTGTTACATTGGTTTCATTGGTATAGACAAGAATAAGAAAAACTTGCCTAAGAATCAGCATATACATTTCTGTTATCTAATGCTGTCACTGGTATTTCTTTTTACAAAAAAATGTTCCCGTCTTCTCTGAATTTGATAATGTTGGCCATGAGCTACATAATGTGCTTTGGAGGGGTTCTGGTCTGTACAACTAAACTACAAAAATTATACTGATATTTAATTAATGCAGATGCATATGATGGTCACGAGTAGCCAAGATAGATGCATTGGTAGTTGGAAGAAACACAAGCAAACCAAACTCGAAATGGGGTAATGTCTTGACTCAGGTTAGCTGCTCTTCACTCTAAAAAATAAACTGATACATTTGTTATTCCTGAAATGATGACATCATTCCTTCATATGGTCGTTTTCATTTATTTTGGTTTATGTTCAACTCAATTTACAGATGTTCCTTGTGTTCTAGTTGTTATTTCAGATGGGTGGATTATTTTTGCCCTTGTATATTTTAGCTGGTCCAAGAGAGGGAAGGGATGGTAATAAATGTTCTTTTCAAGTCTGTCATAGGAGCTGATAACCTTGTCTTCTTTCTTCTCTTCCCAATATTGGTGTCCATGATTCTTCGGAGCAATTCATTAAATTCTAACAAGTTGATTCTTCAAAAGCTTGTGAATAGCTTAGACTCCTGAATATTTTGTTGTGGCATTGACAGTCTTGCACTGGTTATTATTCTGATTATTGTTAGTAACATGGGCTTTCCCTTTCAAGATATAATTGGAGATGGTGAGAACATATCAGATTCCTTGGAAAATTATGCCTCTTAAATTCTTTGAATTGACTGGTTAAGTTTGTGAGGTTTTGGCTTTGCAAATGAAGAGGTTTAACAATTATCACAATGTGTCCTAGGTTAGTTATTTCTTCTTTGAAGAAGTTTGCTCTGAATGGCACTTGCAAAAAAATTTTAGAAGGAAATAATTTAAACTTTATTTTGAGAAAAAGTATGAGGTGGTAATAGTGGTAATACTCAGTGACTAGGAGCAGTGTTAAATCTTTAAAGGAATACTGAAACGGATGGCCCAAACCATGATAACAAGTAAAATTGCAATGAATGATTTCTTGAAAAGAATCTGTGTTGGGGATTTATAAATGAAATATTCACAAGCAAAGTACCTAGGAGGAAGATAAAAGGGTCTCCTGAAGAAGGCCTTAAGAACAACAGCAGCAATAACAACAACTACTTGTAATGACAGTAGCGATAGAAGGGTCCCATGAAGGTCTTAAGAATAACAGGAGCAATAACAATTAGTTGTAATGACCCAACTATTTGAGATCAGCTATGTAGATCTTTTTTTGTCATTGAGCACCATAAATCTAGAGTGATTACCTTATGTCTGATTAATTGCACATTATCAGGCAATACTAGAGTGATATTGTCATTGAGCTCCATAAAACTAGAGGGATTACCTTATGTCTGATTAATTGCACATTATCAGGCAATACTAGAGTGATAACTTAATTGATCATGCTAAGTATCTATTATCATGAATGCGTGATTCTAGTGCTACCATTAACTTATAGCAGTTCATGCAGGACATAGGACCGACAGACTTTTTCGTAGACCTATTCTTCCTAGAGGGTCCTCACGATCGAGATAAGATTTTTTGGTAGGACATTCAGCTTTGGAAACTTCCATGTTTGATTACAAGAGGAGTATCATCAGGCCAGTTAAGATTCTGATGCCTGTTTGCAGCAGATCTCCTGATACACATCTCGTATCGATTGCAGGAGTTCTCAGTTACTCAACTCAACACTGCACTCACTTCAGCAGCTTGTGCTTCCTCACAACTGCACACTGGAGCTAGTTGGTTTACCGGACAAGATTGAAGACTTTTGACCAAGTAGATTGGAAATACAATATGGATGCAGTTGCCTCCAAGTTATATCATTTATTAGTTCCTTTCTGGCAATGATACAAGATGGGGACCAGCTTGATTGCTTTGGAAAGTTGAACCTCCTCCACAGTCTGCCGTGAAAACTGTGCTTTTTCCTCAAAAAATATATATATATGATGGATAATGGCCAAAGCCTGGATTTCGAACAATTTCTTGTGAATCCTCTCTGCATTGAGCTGTTCGGGACTTCACCAACCATTTCAGTCCTATCAAGTGGTGGGTGTGATGTGATGCTGACATGTGTTTCGGTCCTATCAAGTATGCAATAATATACCAATGAATCCGAATTTATCAATCATCCTTCATTCATAAGCAGTTCAGTGTCCGATGGATTCTTGCTTTTCTGGCTGATACTATGGTGGGAATTAAAACTTTTGTCCAAAAGCTGGACAGCAAATGCAACTACTTTGCTTAACAGCCATGAAGAAGTTCGACATGAAGACTGAGCCACACAATTCCCTCGCTCATATGGCCCAGATGAAGGTAAATCTTTTGTCCTGATGATTCTTTCTGGACTTTAAATGCAACTATTTTGTTTCTTCATGGCTGTTGCAATCGAAGAATCCATCACAACAAGTCTATTAATGACATGTTCCATTTACTCTCTCAAAGTTTTGATTAAGCATGATGATTGTGCTCATCCTTGTGTCAGCAATGCTAATCCTCTTTAGGAGTGTGCTTTATTCACAGATAATCTCACCACTAGTTTGGTTTGCGTTCCAACTCAGTGACCATTCAAATGTTGCTCTCAGTGGCCAAAAGTTCCTAGCCAATGTGTAAGGAGTGGTGCCAAGAAAACCATGACAGATGAAGGATGTTCTTATCAACATCCGAAGTTAGGAAGCCTGATCATCATTGATCTCAAGATTGACGAGAAATATCCCTTAGCTAAGCTGAAATTGACCAGAAAAGGCAGCCTGAAATATGACTGAAACATGAGTCAACAAGAACCAGCAACATTTGGAGTTCTATATCGCAATAGTTTATTATGGATAAAGGTTTTAGCTATTTTGGATACATTCATAAAGTAAAAATGGGATGATTGAAAGATAGAAATTTTGTTTAAGTGATTAAATAAAAACATAAAATGTATGTTAGATTAGTCATGCTTTATTAAATTGAGTACAATTATTTAAAAAAAAAAGATAAATATGTTGAGATAAATACTTACAATTATCCAAAAACTATTTGTGACGAGGCTCTTCAAACACTTATCGAAGCAGGACGAGGAGCAATGAAAAGATATGTGCAGTACAAAATATGATTATGTATATTTTTCGACAAACCTTACGAAGAGCAATGACAAGATATGTGCAGTACAAAATATGATTATGTATATTTTTTGACAAACCTTACGACAAGATTGATTTCAAAGTCAAAGGCTAGAAGTGATGTGTAGTTACAGATGTTCACGAGCGACAGAGGTGGAGTTAGCGCCTAAAAAAAGTAGGAGCTTTAGTTGGTTGGTACCAGAACGGTGGATTAGGTATTATCGTAGTGGAAGAGCAGCTCTACTGTCTTGGACTTAATTGGTTTTGCCTAAATTGTGCGGCACTCTTGCGTGTCCGTCCGTAAAGGTCGACCTCTCCGAAACCTCCCATGGTCCCTTAGGACCTACAAAAGAGAACATGGGTTAGAGAAAACGTCTCACTCGGGATCCACAAGCAATCATCTTCGGAAACACTTCTTAGCTAATGCAAATTACAAACAAACTTTACATGCTCTGAACAGTTGCACAACAAAGGGATAAAATGGTCCACTACAGACCGAAACTAAAATGAGATTGTTAAGCCTTCGGCCGTCCCTCTACATGCTGTTCAAAGCATGAACATACTAAAAGACACGGACATACATAAGCATTATATCAAACATCCTATTTTGAAGTTTGTCCGTGACATTCTCCCTCACTTATTCCTTCGACGTCCTCGTCGAAGCCTTTGCCGACACTGCAACTCCTCGCATTTGCTGAGTCTTCAATCTTCTACGCCAGCTGCAATGCGCCTCTTGGCTCCCAGCTACTCTCCGCTACTGTTTTTGAGTAGTCGAACCTTTGATCCACCATACTACTTCAACTCGCCAATGACTCTGACTTTAGTGTGGGGTTGGCTGAGTTGTATTGATCCCTGTTGGTTCCTGCGGATCCTCCAGATGAAGGAAAAGACCATCCTTACTATGCGCCAGTCTCTCAAATGCCTCATGATGCTTAAACTGGGTGGATGCTTGTTGGAGCTTTAACGAGCATCGCCTCGCAAACTTCTAAAGTTTTGGGTCCTTCCTCCACAAAATTTGTTCATCGACTCTTCTTTCACTTAGTTGTCATTTCCAAGTAGATTCGTATCACTTCCGCTTTCGATTGGCATTCTGTTGGGAAATGAAGCGGATAATCTACTCTCAGTAGCACTAATCACCATTAGTGAGGATTTGACAACTATTGTCTTCTAATATTTTCGAAGGGCCTTTGAACCTGTGTAGAGCTCCTCTACTGGATAGATAAGAGAATTGGGGTACTCGGTTTCACCCATTCTCTTAAGAGTTGAGAAGGCAATGGTTACTTGACTTCGCTCGCCTCCTCAAGGGTTGTACTCCATGCATCAAGCTGGTTACTGGCCTTCGCCTACTCTTTGCTCACACTTCTGAAGCACTCGAAGTGTTTGCACTCCTTGCATTAAGGTAGCTACTGTGATTCACCTTCTCAGTACCATCGAACTTCTAGAATGTAGGAAGTTTTCACCCCAACTTGGAGTAAATCTCTAATAGTTTTGGTCACCTATGGGATTGTACTGTCTTCTCCATCAACCTTACCGCCTACTCCACTGAGTAACAAAGGTACAGCACCATGTACTGCCTGCTTCGTTCCTTGGTCATGCACTCTTACACGACCTGAAGTCCTTCACTTTCGGCTATCTTGATGAGAAGCTCGTTGACACCGGTCTTATGAAGTTCCTTGGCCTTTGCCCTTCAGCCTTGTCTTGGTACTTGGAGTTTGCCTCCACATTCTCCACCTTCTCGGCCCCATTTATGACCAAGCGCTCTCCCTTCATGAGAGCAAGGGATCGATGACCCCACGGAAGTCCCATCTCTGTGGTACCATGGCGCTGTCATGCCCATGGCTCTACTATCCGTTGCCTCACATCTGTATCCCTTTCTTCATGATCGGTAGATATGCCTCTACGGCACTCCTCTGAGTCTACCTCCATTCTAACCGATGCTTGATTTTGGGTAGCTCAGTCCCTCTTGACTCATCGTCGCTTCCTCGCCCCTTTCGACCCCCCCTGCTTCAACACCTTTGTGTTCTTCAAGCAGATCCCTTTGGTCGATGGAAAGACAGACTGCAACTCTCATGCATGGCCTCTGCCATCACGTTATAGGGTTTGCACCGATTCTATTCTCCTTAGCTTCCTTGGTAGCAACGTTCGCTTACTCGACCTTGTCCTCTGACTTGCCGGGCTCCCTTAAGCGAATATGGGCTCTAGAGCAGTCCAACTCTCCAGCTTGCTTCGATCATACCTCTACATGATCAAGTCCCTCTCATGGGACTCACTGGCACTTGTATTCAAACTTTTTCCTTGGTGGAACACAGCCCCCATATGCTGATGGCCAAGGCTTCTATCCAATGCACGTACGGAAGACCCACCTCTGCGGTACCATGGCTTTCACTCCTTGAATTCATAGCCCTTCTTGTCGTCGTGTTGTTCACCGAAGTGGAGCTGCCAGTAGCTCCTGATCATACCTCCGTATGATAAAGTCCCTCACGGGACTCCACCCGTGTGTATCGCATTGCCACGAACTGTTCCACCACGATCCGCTGCATCATGTCGCCGCCTGGTGACATCTCCATTGCCTTCTGATCCTTGTGGAATGAACTAGAATTGTGGTCCCTCAATTTGTGGTCTCTGCCGCCACATTGCAGGGCCTCTTCCACTTTCGATTGTGTTCGCTCCTTTGGTAATCGACTTTCGTCCACTCGCTCTTAGGTCACACCTAGACGAAGCACCGCTCTAGGACAGTCTATCGCCCAGTAGCTCCCGAAGTCCACCGATTTCGCTGCAATTAGTGCACCATGTCTGGATCCTGGGCCTCTGCCCCTACCAGCACAATCTTCGCTGCGCACCGCTCCCTTTCATGGCAACTTGAATGGCAACACTGTGGCATATTCTTCAAGAGTACCCACCTCCGCGTCCTCTTGCCCCATGCCAAGGCCTTCTGAACCTAACTTCACCTCCGCAAGCTAAGTCACCTCAGTTCCTCCATCAAATGCTTCTTCGAGATAAGGTGCATGTGCCCAGAAGCTCCCTTCGTCTTTGGCATCATGCAATATGAGTCCACTCCATCAGAAATGAAGGACCCATGGAACAATATGATCCTGCTCTTGCCTCTACAAGAGTTCATGTCCTTGACCTCTGTCCAAGGAAAGCTCTGCGCCTCCGCTCCATGTTCCATCTTCTATGTCGGCTTACTTCATACGGCTTGGGTACTTTGCCAAGTTACACCCAAGTTGCTCCGCTCCTCGTTTTTGGATTGAGTTGATGGTGGCCCTCGCGCCCACCATTCCACGGGTCAACCCTCCCTTGAGTCTGATATCTATATCGACTCCAAATGTGCCTTCATTTGTGTTGTTTTGGGTCGCTCCCCCACTTGATCTCGCAATGCATCCACCAATGCATTCTCTCAAGCGAGGTCATGCAACGACTCCTCGCCGCTCACTCGATCCATTGAGCTTCATGTAGTTGTTTTTGAGGTACTACTCCTCAACATGTGTGGTCTATTGCACGTGATTCTCCCTTTGGAGAGTCGGGACTTATCCCTCTTGGATATCCATCCCGTTGGAGCAACATCTCTCTTCGTTTCGGAGACCACCATCCCCTTGGACTACTCCGATTTGCTGAACAAACTGCGCATTGTTCTGCCTCCTGCAAACACACTTGCTAGATTGCGACTCAACGTCAATACAGCCCCCACTGCACCACTCAAGGCCTAGCAACATGCTGAACTCGCTACACACTTCAGCCTCCTACGGACGTATCCTTCACATGCCGAAGAGAAAGTTTTAATGCTCTATGGCTCCGAGTTTCGGTCGCCTTGGGATGGTCACGAACATTCCATCGTCCGTATACAAGCCCTTGCATGAGTACCAAATTCTTCGAATTAGCAATTCCGTATAGTTGCCAACGCCTCACATGCCGTATAGTTTACCAAGCGCCTCGCTTGCCTTGAGCACCATCAAGTATAGTTGCCAACGTTGAGCCATAGCTCAAACTCAACCATCCCAACCTTTGTGCGTTTCACATTCTTCCCAGCTTGCTCGTCCTCGTGGTGCCTCTCACGCGAAGAGCTGGCCATTCCTCTGAATGCCAATTTCAGATGCTCTCTCCTCTGAGCGACTCTATTTCCCTACATCACCATGCCCGTTTTCCCCAAAACGGTCGCGTGTGCTGGCTGCCCTCAATGCAGCCCCGCTAGGTCCCCCACGTTTGCATGCCAAGTGTTTCTATGAGTGCTTGTCCCGCTCTGATACCATCTGTCATGGACTTAACTGGTTTTGCCTAAGTCGTGCGGTACCCTTGTGTGTCCGTCCACAAAGGTCAGCCTCCCCGAAACCTCCCATGGTCCCTTAGGACCTACAAAAGAGAACATGGGTTAGAGAAAACGTCTCACTCGGGATCCACAAGCAATCATCTTCGGAAACACTTCTTAGCCAATGCAAATTACAAACAAACTTTACAAGCTCTGAATAGTTGCACAACAAAGGAGTAAAATGGTCCACTACAGATCGAAACTAAAATGAGACTATTAAGCCTTCGACCGTCCCTCTACATGCTGTTCAAAGTATGAATATATCAAGAGACATGAACATACATAAGTATTACATTAAATATCTTATTTTAAAATTTATCCGTGACACTACGGCCAAGATAAAAGCAGAAATAATAAGAACACAAGACTTGCTCATGGCAACCATCTTTAATAGAGTAAAATAACAGCGAATCATCTAAAGTAATAAAAGCATATTCGAAGAAGACCAACAAACGCCGTGATTCTTGTTTTAACTTAGAATATTATTTCATTAAAACAAGGGTGTTTTCTATGCTGTCCAAATCACATTATAATGTTTCTTCTCTTTCCTGCACTGATGCCGTATCTGCTGCTGCGCTCAAGAAAAAGAGGTAGCCATTTATTATCTACCTTCTGGTTGGCTGCCTCTCACCGATTGCCTCTGCCTTCCTGTCGTCATCTACAAAGGGAGAAACTTGGCGGCTGCCTTGGATAAGTTTAAATTGGGTGAAGCGAGATCAAACTTCTCTTCCTCTGGATTGTAACCTACACACTTTTGACCCGGTTGTGCTTGCAAGGACTGGGAGATGAGAAGCAGCAGGTGGTCGATGCACCAGGACAAGAGAGTCATTGTCTTTGGGACTATTCAGCCACCATCGAGTTCGTCCTTCCACAGAGAGAGAGAGAGAGAGAGAGAGAGAGAGAGGGACTGAAGGTTGATACTTGAATTGGTCCGTCAAAGATTTCAATTGGACTTGGTGATGATCATGCTTAATTTGTCAATGCATCGAAAAGAACATGTACTGCAATCAGTGATACCATAGGATGTAAGCAGCTAGAAGATTCATTCTATTTGTCCACAAGAGCGGCTTAAAGATTCATTCTATTTGTCAACAAGATTCATATTTCATAAGTTGATATAAACATAAAATCTATACTTATGCTTATGCGAAATATTTTAATAATAAATTTTAAAATAAAAAAAATAATAGAACTAATTTATGATGGGTACCTTTCGATATCATTCATAAAGTTTTTATCTGATATGCAAATGTACCATCGTTGGATCTGAAAGTTATAGCGATACTGATTTACAAGGAAAACTAGACTTATTTTTTCATCTTTTTATATTTTTTACAGTATCTACTATAAGCAATGGATTACAAACAAAGAAAAGAAGATTTGTAATATCTTAATAATATCGAAAATAAATAAACAAGAGTATAAGGTCTAAAATAAATAATTATGAGAATCTCGCTTCAAGATCAAAATTTAATCATATCTATAATATATTTTATTTGAATCATATAATCTAAAATTTCATTTATATCTCTAAGTGCTTAACTTCACACTAAAGGAGACAATAGGAATTTTTTCATTTTGTCTTTCTTGCTAAAGGTAAAAAGTCATTTGACCTGATCTTTCTATTATTATTTGGCTAATGTATTTTGTGTGTAAAAATTTATCGAATAAGATTTTAAATTTTAATTTTTCATTAAATAAATTTTATACATCATCATAGAATCAATATTTTTAGTATAAAATTTATCGTATGCCGTTTTGAAGCTTTTGACCCTTTTAGGTTTTATATACTATAAAATTCAATTACTCTATATATATATATATATATATATATATATATATATATATATATATATATATAATATTGAGTATAAGACTTGTAGATATTGTGGTTAGAAGATCCGAAATAATTATTATAATTAATACGAAAAAATAAATATTAAAATATTAACTTAGTAAATAATATAATTTTTTACATAGCTCAATGATAATAAGAGATTAATGCAAGTGACTCCAAATAATTCAGAGATTACTATCTTATTATTGTATTAGTGTCGTTGTTGATGAACCAACGTATAATTAATTTCATGCCACTCATCTCTCACCTTTTATCTGACCAATATAAGGAGAGATTCATGTAATCAATTTTAAATAATTGAGTCCTTAAATAATTGAGTTATTATTGGATTGTCGGTGTATCGATGGAGTGACTCATAGGTGACTTCGTGTCACTCATCTCTTTGTATACGGTCAAATTGGCTCTGATCATAGCAGCAAAGAAAGAGAGAGCGTCCGAGAGAGGGAGACGCAGCGAAGGGGAGTGACTATGACCAAATTAGCTCTGAATCATAGCAGCAAAGAAAAAGAGACAGCGTCTAAGAGAGAGAGAGAGAGACGGAGAGAAGGGAAGTAAGTGACTACGGCCAGATTAGCTCTGAATCATAGCAGCAAAGAAAGAGAGACAGCGTACGTGAGAGAGAGAGAGAGAGAGAGAGAGAGAGAGAGAGAGAGAGAGAGACGGAGAGAGAGAAGGGGAGTGACTACGGCCAAATTAGCTCTGAATCATAGCAGCAAAGAAAGAGAGACGGCGTTCGTGAGAGCGAAAGAAGGGGAGTGACTTGTAGTTGATTTCATGCCACTAGTCTCTTTGGATAACCAATCTAACTAGCACTATATCATACACGCAAAGAAAGACACACACAAAGAGAGAGAGAGAGAGAGAGAGAGGAGAGAGAGAGAGAGAGAGAGAGATGGCAGAGAGGAGACTCTTCTCTCTCTTTGGGACAGAGAGAGCAAAGGGAAGGACTGCCTACAAGCTGTTTGCCAGCTCCATGCTTGTGAGCATTTGCCTGGTCTTGTTCTACAGAGCAACTAACATCCCCGGAAGAGGGGAACAAGGGAGGTGGGCATGGATGGGGATGCTTGCAGCAGAGCTCTGGTTCACTTTCTACTGGATCATCACTCAGTCCGTGCGTTGGAATCCCATTTATCGCCACACCTTCAAGGAGAGACTCTCTGAGATGTAAGTCACATCCACTCTCTCTCACTTGGCTCTCTTTCTACCTTGTTTCTTCTACACCGTTCTTCGTAAGAAGTGAATAATTGAATCGATAGGAACAAATGATAGAAAGAGTAAAACAAGGTAAGATTTTTTATCTTTTATTCGAATTTTTTTACTACGATACTGACTCAACTGCACATGTTAGAAAGTAGCTATTAGAACCTCGGAAGATAGATCATAAACTCTATTCAGATGCATGATTCATTTCCATAACCTTGTGAAGTCAGATTCTATTCTTGATTAAGGATTACTGCTTTCCTGGTTGACCAAAACAAAAAAAACATATTTACTGATTATTATGCTGAAAAGAATATTACCATAACCTTGTTTTGTTACACCAACAAGAATAAAAATGTGTACTTCGAAAGTAGGTGAGTGATGCATCGAATGGTTGTTGAGAGTAGTTGCCGAGACAATTATATAAGCTGCAAGTGATCTCCTTATAGAGATTGACATTACCTTCGAGGTTCGATCTACTTATAGAGATAAGATTAATGATAAAGAGATATGATCTGATAGTTGGCATAAAACTTTGGAGGAGTCCCGACTGTAGGTGAATGAGGAGAGCGACAACAAGAGATAAGAGTCTTTCTGCATCTATGTCGATGTCGATCCAAATGCAAAGTGACGAAAAGGTCGTTTGGCAACTACATTAGCATTGATGGATATATAGAGCAGCCTTCATCTCTCATCGTCACTCTCCTTATCTATAATTGTCACCTTGAGCGACGCTTTCGTTGCTCTACATCTGCGTTAGTGTTGACGTAATTGTCGAGTGGTGAAAGGATCGTCAACACAAATATAAAATGAGCTGCTACTCTCCTCATCCACAACAGTCACTCATGGTCCCTAGCGGTGCTACCATCCACTACTACCGACCTCGTTTGGCGCCATCAATTAGAACAGTAAAATTATCTTTTTGTCCTTTGTTTTCATTTTTCCTTCAGCAAGATCGATAATGTTAGAATAAATGAAGTTGGATATTTCACTTTCATAATTATAAAGATTTCAATATAAATTTTTTAAACTTAAAAGACGGATATACTTTTAAGGTCTAACAACTACAAGGGTAACTTGTAATTAGCCTCTCATTTAGGTAATAAATGCTTATCTCACATTTGACATGAAACAATTCAGAAAGGTGTTAGTAAAAATTTATATTTAATTAAACTAAAAAATATTTTAACTATTATTTATAATTAATAAATTTGTCATATAATTAATAATAATAATTTTTATTATTTTTAAAATTTTATTTTATTATTTATCAAAACTATATTTAAAAATAAAATATTTTTTTATTTTTTAAGAATCCGATTCATTCATCCTAACATCATCCAATACAGCAGAGGATCACTTTTATGAATAGAGCCCATACGTTATATGGATTGGGCTTCCAGGGGCCCATGTATGTGATGATAATGACAATAACGGTCATCATTTTGTTGCCACTAAATGCAGAGATGACGCCGAGCTGCCGGGGCTGGACATCTTCGTGTGCACCGCGGACCCCGTGGCAGAGCCGCCTGCGCTGGTGATCTCCACCGTGCTGTCGGTCATGGCGTACGACTACCCGCCGGAGAAGCTGAGCGTGTACCTCTCCGATGACGCCGGATCGGAGCTGACGTTCTACGCTCTCTGGGAGGCAGCACAGTTCGCGAGGCATTGGCTCCCCTTCTGCAGGCGGCACAAGGTCGAGCCACGGTCACCGGCAGCCTACTTCTCATCCCGTTCCCACCCTTGCGATACCTGCAACGACACGGAGCGGTCCTACATGAAGGTAGCAATTGTCAATGTGAAGGAGCGGTCGACGACATGATAGTTAATGATTGACACAAATTCTTGCAGAACCTTTACAAAGAAATGGAAAGCCGCATAGATGCCGTTGTCATGCTTGGGAAGGTACATGAAGATCTCAGAGCACGGAAAGGCTTTTCAGAGTGGAAATCTGGGATGACATCCAGGAATCATCAGCCTATTGTTCAGGTACAGTCGTCCTCAGCAGCACGATCAAGATGAGTCTACTGCCATCTTGTCATTGTTATTCTTTGGTTTCCCTCGTAGATCTTGACAGATAGCAGTGACAAAAGTTCGGTCGACGATCATGGCATTACGTTACCAACATTGGTGTACATGGCACGCGAGAAGAGACCGCAGCACCATCACAACTTCAAAGCTGGCGCCATGAACGCTTTGGTAACCTAACCTTGATTGCTTTACCTTCTTGCACTGCAACCTGCTCAGGTAAAGACTCGAGCAATTACTGTACATGCCCTAACGTGCAGATAAGGGTGTCTTCAGTGATAAGCAATAGCCCGGTCATCCTCAACGTGGACTGCGACATGTACTCCAACAACGTGGAGTCCATCAGAGACGCACTGTGCTTCTTCCTGGATGAAGAGAAGGGTCATGACATTGGCTTTGTGCAGTTCCCTCAGAACTTTGAGAACACCACCAAGAATGATCTTTATGGCAATGCCTTTAAGGTGATCAATGCGGTAAGAGCTACATGCAGATCGAATGTTTGAAACGCTACGTATTCTTCATAGCATCAAATAGATGTCGGGCAAGAGCTAAATTGTGTGCAATGTGGATGGGCTACAAGGTGGAACTTGGCGGCTTGGATAGCTGGGGAGGACCTTTGTACATCGGCACTGGATGCTTCCACAGAAGAGAGGTCCTCTGTGGGAGAAAGTACAGCAAGGACTACAAGGAAGACTGGAAAAGAGAAACTAAGAGGAAGAAGGAAGATACTGCCTTCATCTTGGAAGAGCGAGCCAAGTCTCTTGCCACTTGCACCTATGAGCACAACACTCCATGGGGCAAAGAGGTCTCTCTCTCTCTCTCTCTCTCTCTCTCTCTCTCTCTCTCTCTCTCTCATGTTTTCAAATGAATAAGCTGCATCTCTGGGATGACAGATGGGATTGCAGTATGGATGTCCGGTAGAGGATGTGATCACAGGATTAGCAATTCAATGCAGAGGTTGGAGATCCGTCTACTTCAATCCTCCAAGGGAAGGTTTCTTGGGTGTTGCTCCGTCGACACTGGCAGAAACGCTGGTGCAGCACAAGAGATGGAGTGAAGGGAACTTCCAAATCTTCCTCTCCAAGTACTGCTCTTTCCTACAAGGCCATGGGAAGCTAAAGCTAGGACTGCAGATGGCCTACTGCATCTATTGCTTGTGGGCACCAAATTCCATCCCAACTCTCTACTACGTAACGATCCCTTCCCTGTCCCTCCTCAAAGGCATCTCCTTATTCCCAAAGGTAGGCCACAGTGGATTCTCCATCAATTCCACCGTTGCATGCCCCAGGACTAACTTAAGCTGATTTCTTTACGTCGAACTTAGGTCTCCAGTCCATGGATCATCCCCTTTGCCTACGTCGCCATAGCCAAGAATGCGTATGGCTTGGTTGAATCCCTAGCAAGTGGTGATACCTTAATTGGGTGGTGGAACATACAAAGGATGTGGTTGCTGAAGAGGATCACCTCGTATCTCTACGGCACGGTTGATGCCATCCTCAAGGTGATGGGGTTCTCCAAGACAGGGTTCACGATCACGGCGAAGATGGTGGACGCGGACGCCTCCAAGAGGTACGAGCAGGAGATCATGGAGTTCGGCTCGTCATCGTCATCGCCGATGTTCGTCGTGATCGCCACGACGGCGTTGCTCAACCTTCTCTGTTTGGTGGTTGGGTTGCAGAGGCTGGTAGCAGATTGGGATTCTGGAGGTCTTGACCAATTCTTGATCCAAGTTCTTCTCTGTGGAGTGGTAGTGGCTCTCAATCTTCCCATCTATGAGGCACTCTTCTTGAGGAAGGACACGGGAAGGATGGCTCCTGCTGTCACATACATCTCTCTTGGAGTCACTGCTGTGGCTTATCTACTTGTTATAGTGTAGTCTTCTAAGACCTTTAGGTTACACGATAGTATCTAAACATGTCAAAGACTCTCAATGTCATTACTGCGGTTTCATTGGCCTCTCTTGCTGCTCCTATCTCCTGGTGGTAAACGTCGGTACTGCGGTTCGTAGACTAGTCTGAAGCTTTGGATTTAGATTCTGTCATTGTTGTTTTCTTCGTTATATTGATAATACCACAATATAAGATCTCAGGAACTTTACTGGATTGGCATTTCTATCTTAGTAGTCAAATTGATCAATGAGATCAAACTATCTTAGTAGATGAATTGGTCAACGAGATCAAACTTGGATCTCATTGACCAAGTCCCAACGAAGGCACACCTCAAGACGCTCAACTATAAGTGAGCCATACACGACTAGAAGATGGGAATCACTATAAAGAAACTTGATCCCTGACTTGTCCTATAAAACACAAGAGGAATATATGAATGTATGAATACTGATGTTGCTATGGTGGCTTCTCACCAGATGACACATGAAAAAGTGCGAGCAGGAGTAGGAGTCTGTCATCAAGCTTGACGCGTGTTGGTATGTTGACGCATCTTCCTCCACCTCCGAGTCAGGGTCCTCGGCCTTTACGCGTGCAATGGCCAACTTATACTCATGCTAGAGGTAACACCGCACGAAGGGAGTCCTTTCTTGACGCCAGTTGATTTCTTATACTCAACCATCGTGTCCTTTGGCACGGTACAGGGAAAGAGTAACCTCGGCTCGGATAGTGCATCCATCTCTGATCACATCTCCCCCAATTTTTCCACAGGATTCTTAATGCACCAGCACAGCTATTGTCTCTCATCATGTAGTCATCGATTCTCGTAATAAAACTTCGATTATATATTTTTATATACACTTTAGATAACAATAAAATGAATATAATATCAAATATGATATTTAAGTTTATGTTTCATATTTGTTTTTTAGATATGCTTCGAAATGTTTCATATGTCATTGATATATTTCGAAATACTTTTTATTTCATTGATATGATATAATTAATCTCTACTCCCATAAAATATGCTTCGATTAAAATAACATTGTGATTCTATATTCGATTAGTGGATATCTAAAAATTCTTATATCCTACCTTATAATTTGATATTGTTTAAAACCGTTTTCTTTCATCGGATATGTTGGTTATTTGCTAAACTTTATAGCTCACTCTATTGCTATATAAAATTTTCAAGTTAATTTGTCATTCATTGAAATGTTGAATTGGGTTAAGACAATGAAAAGCTATTTAGATTTTAGACAAATCTTTTTAGTTGACATGTTATTGTTGTGTAAGTATATTTTGCATATAATAAAATGTTATCGATAAATTTGGATTGATGTATCATGAAAAAACCTCAAAAGTCCTCTTATGTTTGGAATTTTAAAATGTTAAGTTAGTTTTACGATGATATAAATTTATGATAAATGGTTAGAGTTCTGATTGTATAAATTCTTATACTTATACATTTATAAGTGTGGTTAATGTTTTATTAAGTTAGCTTAGGTTTTCATAAATGTTTGAGTGATGCGATGTATGATTATAAACTGTATAGGTTTTATGGATGTGAATTATGATAATTGAATGTTTTTCATTATCCTCGAATGTTAGTTTGGATTTTGGATTATTGATTTTAAGATAGGTTATTATGATTATCGATTATTGATGAATTATAATATTATTCATTTTAATATAGGTTCACACCTCCTAAATATGATAATTTAGGGGGCATGACACTACTCCTTTGAATGTTATTATAATCATAACAATCAAGGTGATAAGATAAATTTTGTTGAAAAAAAAGAGAAGAATGAAAATCATATTTTGTTAATGACTTATTATAATTTTAAAAAAGATCAACCTATGACATGATATCCAGGAGCTTCAAATCACATGTGTGGCACCAAAAAACTATTTTTGAAAATGTATACAAGTTATTATGAGAAGATTACATTTAGTAATCTATCTCAAAGACTAATACATGGAAAAGATAATTTTTTTCTTAAAAATAATAGATGATGCTAATGGAGAAAATATTTGATATCTTAAATTGGTAAGATGATTAGAAGATTTCTTTTGCCACCTTTATGTTGAAAGGAGCGATGAGCAATAATAAAAAATAATAAAGAGATAGGAATAACAAGGACAAGTTTATCAACAAAAAATAAGAGAGAAAATATATTGTAAAATGATAACAAGAGGGTCCAGACATCTAGATTTAGAAAGAGAACCCACCATAGAGGACTCGATCATGAGCAAAATATGAGTTAAATTATGAAATAATTTAGTATTTTTAGGTGACTAGAGCCTACTTTATTTATGGGAAGTTGAATCAGAAAATAAAAAATTACCGTTTGAACAAGAAGAAAGAGCCACTGTCTCATAAATCATCAACTCATTTCAAAGTATATGCTATCACTGAATAAGATTCCAAAGTTTTTGAATTAGTGGTTGAAGGTATTATTTACATTTTAATAGAAATACAAAAGTTTTGTTTGACCCTGGTTCCAATTTATATTTTGTTTCATAATATTTTGCCTAACATAATTCAACAATCTATAATCAATATAAAGCTTCAATATTTCATCCTTTTTCTTAACTAATATTAGAGTATCCAATGGTGAGATATTGGGCTGAATAAAACCCTTACCTAATAGTTTTTATAGTTGCCTTTTCAATTCCACTAACTTGAGTAGTGTCATTCTATAAGGAGGCTTAGATATTGAGGTTGTCCTAGGGATCAAATCAATATCAAATTTTCTTTCTTTATCTAGAGGTAATCCAGTCAAGTCTTTAAGAATATATTAGGGAACTCTCTAACCATAAAAATTTTATTTAGATTTAGTTTCTTAATCTGATTGCTTCTATATATATATAAGATAACTAAAATAATTCTTCTGTATCAAACGATGAGTTTGAAGTGATATCTAACAAGAAGGTAAATCATGCTTAATGCTCTCAAAATAAAAAATGGACTGATTTGGTATGCAAAAAGTGATCATTTTTATATATTAATCTATACTAGCACGAGAGGAAGATAATCAATCCATATCAAGTATAATATCAAAACTTTAAATCTCTAAGCGAACCAAATTAGCAAGAAATTCATGTTCTCCAATATAAATTAGACGAGGTGAACAAATTAAGTTTGTAGTCAAAGAATCTCCAATAGTTATATATAACATATAATCCAATAGTCTAGGTTAAATACCTAAGTAAAAGTATTCTTTACCCAGAATTAATAATTTGTTTGATTAATTATAGGATGCATATGTTTTTTTCAAGATTGATCTGAGGTCGAGTCACTATCAATTTTTAGGAATATCTTTTGGCGAGTCACTATCAATTTTTAAGAATACCTTTTGATTTTATTAATGCCTCTGTAACTTTTATGTATAATGAATATGATATTTTAGCCCATTGATCTATAAATGAAATATTCACAAGTAAGGTACCTAAGAGGATGATAAAAAGGGTCTTATGAAGAAGGCCTTAAGAACAACAGCGGCAATAACAACAACTTGTTGCAATGACAGTATAGAAAAATGGATCCCATGAAGGTTTTAAGAATAACAGTAGCAATAACAACTAGTTGTAATGACTCAACTATTTGAGATCAGCTATGTAGATCTTTTATTATCATTGAGCTCCATAAAACTAGAGGGATTAATTACACTATTACTAGAGTGATAACTTAATTGATCATGCTAAGTATCTATAGCAGTTCACGCAGGACACAGGACCAACAGACTTTTTGGTAGACCTATTCTTCCTAGAGGGTCCTCACGATCGAGATAAGATTTTTTGGTAGGACATGATGGGAATATATCGCAGAAATAATCTTTGTATAGGAACAAATACTAGAAGACTGGAATACGCAGCGGAATTAAATGGAAACACAATCAAACAGAACACCAAGATATACGTGGAAAACCCCTTCAATGTGAAGGGTAAAAACCACGGGGCAAACTAGAGATAATCCACTATGAGAATAATGAATATACAAATCTCAATCTCTTGCCCAAAACCCTAGCAACAACCACAAGAGAATAACTGGGATACAAGGATCACGTCACTGCTCACAATATCTAAAACCTCCCTAAGTAATCACAGTAAGAGTCTACTGTAGATTCGATCTAACCTGAGATGAGAACACTGCTAGATGATTGAGAACAGTCTCTCTGCGTTGTCCTTGTCTTCTTCCCTTTCTCTCTCTTATTTTTCTGCCCTTCTTCTCCTCTTTGCTGCTGCGAGGATGATCTGCGTTGCTGCCCTCGTTGCTGCCTCTTTCTGTGTTTTTTCCGCCCCTAAAACGCAACCACCACACCCCCCTAATCTTAATTAGGGTTAGGTTAAGAGGGGGTGTGGGCTGTGGGCTGCCCAAGCCCACTATGGGCTGAATATGTGGGCTGCCAGCCCAACAACCTCCCCCTTCAGCCCATAAGGGAGGCTGTCCCATGACTCCTCAATGTGAAGCCATGCCGACCAGCTGTCGGCATATCTCCTGTCTTTCTTTTGGTAAGGTCTTCGTCAACATGTCTGCTCCGTTATCATCTGTATGAACTTTCTGAAGCTGCAACTGCTTCTCTTCAAATACATTTCGAATCCAGTGGTATCTGACATCTATATGCTTTGACTTGGAATGAAACATTGGGTTCTTACATAAATGAATGGCATTCTGGCTGTCACAATGCACCACATAATTTTCCTGTTTCAGCCCCAATTCTTGTAAGAATTCTTTCATCCATAACATTTCTTTGCATACCTCTGTAGCAGCAATATATTCTGCTTCTGTGGTAGAGAGAGCAATACACCTTTGCAACCTGGATTGCCAAGACACAGCTCCCCCTGCAAAAGTAAGTACATAACCTGAAGTAGACTTCCTCGTATCTATATCTCTTGCCATATCTGCATCTGTGTAACCTGTCAACACAGGTGGTCCACCTCCAAAGCTTAAACAAACCTTAGAGCTCCCTTTGAGATATCTAAAAATCCACTTCACTGCTGCCCAGTGCTCTTTACCTGGATTTGCAAGAAATCTGCTAGTAACACCCACTGCATATGCGATGTCCGGCCTCGTACATACCATCGCGTACATTAAACTTTCAACTGCTGAAGCATAAGGAATCTTTTGCATTTTCTCCTTCTCCTCATCACTTGACGGACTCTGTTCTGAGCACAACTTGAAGTGACCTGCAAGAGGAGAACCAACTGGTTTTGCATTGCTCATACTGAATCTTTCCAATACCTTTTCAATGTACTTCTCCTGTGACAACCAAATCTTCTTATTTTTCCTATCACGAGAAATCTGCATACCCAGTATTTGCTTTGCTGGCCCCATGTCCTTCATTGCAAAAGACTCACTCAGTTCCTTCTTCAACCTGTCAATGTTAGACATATCTTTTCCAAGAATAACATGTCATCAACATAAAGTAAGAGAATAATAAAATCCTCACCAAACCATTTGATATACACACAATGATCTGAAGCCGTTCTTTTGTATCCATTTTCTATCATAAATGAATCAAACTTTCTGTACCACTGTCTTGGAGCTTGCTTCAGCCCATACAAGCTCTTCTTCAACTTACAGACAAAGTTCTCTTTACCTTTGACTTTGAAGCCTTCTGGTTGCTCCATATAAATTTCCTCCTCCAAATCCCCATGAAGGAAAGCTGTCTTCACATCTAACTGCTCAACCTCCAAGTCCTGGCTAGCAGCAATACCAAGAGCAACACGAATAGAAGACATTTTAACAACAGGAGAAAATATCTCTTCAAAGTCAATACCTTTCTTTTGACCAAAGCCTTTTCACAACCAATCTAGCTTTGTACTTTGGTTGAGAACAATATTCTTGAGTCTTCAACCTGAAAACCCACTTGTTCTTCAAGGCCTTCATTCCATTTGGTAGCAGTACCAATCATAAGTGTGGTTCTTCTGAAGAGCATCCATCTCTTCCTGCATAGCAACTAACCACTTCTCTTTCTGCTCACCTTCAATTGCTTCCTGGTAACACTCTGGTCACCTGCATCAGTAAGCATCACATACTCATCTGTAGAGTATCTTCTGGAAGGTTGACGTTGTCTAGAAGATCTTCTCAACTGAGGTTCTGGTGGAACTTGCTCTCCAACTTCTTCTTGCTCAACATGTCCTGCAGGTAGATCAACATTAGGCTCTACACTATCTTCCTGCACATCTCCCCCATCACCCTGATATACTGGAGGAGTAACTGGGTCACAATCTGCTAATCCTTCTGCAGAAGTCTGGCCGGTGTCTTCTTCTTCAAATCCTCAAAGGTTTGATCCTCAAAGAAGACCACATCTCTGCTCCTGAACACCTTCTGTTTTTCTAGATCCCAAAGCCTGTAACCAAAATGATCGTGTGAGTAGCCAAGAAAAATACATTCTTTAGACTTACCATCCAGCTTGGACCTCTCATTATCTGGAACATGTGCAAATGCACGACAACCAAACACTCTCAAATGCTTGTAGGAAACATCTTTTCCTGACCATACGTGCTCTGCAACATCACCATCTAGGGCTGTACACGGTGATAAGTTGATCACATCAACTGCAGTCCTCAAAGCCTCATCCCAAAACCTTTTGGGTAGCTTGGCCTGTGAAAGCATACATCTGATCTTTTCCATGATGGTACGGTCATCCTCTCTGCAATAGCATTATGCTGAGGTGTACCAGGAACTGTCATCTCATGTTGAATCCCATGTGACCTGCAAGAGGAGAACCAACTGGTTTTGCATTGCTCATACTGAATCTTTCCAATACCTTTTCAATGTACTTCTCCTGTGACAACCAAATCTTCTTATTTTTCCTATCACGAGAAATCTGCATACCCAGTATTTGCTTTGCTGGCCCCATGTCCTTCATTGCAAAAGACTCACTCAGTTCCTTCTTCAACCTGTCAATGTTAGACATATCTTTTCCAAGAATAAACATGTCATCAACATAAAGTAAGAGAATAATAAAATCCTCACCAAACCATTTGATATACACACAATGATCTGAA
Source organism: Musa balbisiana (assembly GCA_004837865.1). Taxonomy (NCBI): domain Eukaryota; kingdom Viridiplantae; phylum Streptophyta; class Magnoliopsida; order Zingiberales; family Musaceae; genus Musa; species Musa balbisiana. The sequence continues at coordinate 35,538,705 of CM017196.1, forward strand.
GCCGTTCTTTTGTATCCATTTTCTATCATAAATGAATCAAACTTTCTGTACCACTGTCTTGGAGCTTGCTTCAGCCCATACAAGCTCTTCTTCAACTTACAGACAAAGTTCTCTTTACCTTTGACTTTGAAGCCTTCTGGTTGCTCCATATAAATTTCCTCCTCCAAATCCCCATGAAGGAAAGCTGTCTTCACATCTAACTGCTCAACCTCCAAGTCCTGGCTAGCAGCAATACCAAGAGCAACACGAATAGAAGACATTTTAACAACAGGAGAAATATCTCTTCAAAGTCAATACCTTTCTTTTGACCAAAGCCTTTCACAACCAATCTAGCTTTGTACTTTGGTTGAGAACAATATTCTTGAGTCTTCAACCTGAAAACCCACTGTTCTTCAAGGCCTTCATTCCATTTGGTAGCAGTACCAAATCATAAGTGTGGTTCTTCTGAAGAGCATCCATCTCTTCCTGCATAGCAACTAACCACTTCTCTTTCTGCTCACCTTCAATTGCTTCCTGGTAACACTCTGGTTCACCTGCATCAGTAAGCATCACATACTCATCTGTAGAGTATCTTCTGGAAGGTTGACGTTGTCTAGAAGATCTTCTCAACTGAGGTTCTGTTGGAACTTGCTCTCCAACTTCTTCTTGCTCAACATGTCCTGCAGGTAGATCAACATTAGGCTCTACACTATCTTCCTGCACATCTCCCCCATCACCCTGATATACTGGAGGAGTAACTGGGTCACAATCTGCTAATCCTTCTGCAGAAGTCTTGGCCGGTGTCTTCTTCTTCAAATCCTCAAAGGTTTGATCCTCAAAGAAGACCACATCTCTGCTCCTGAACACCTTCTGTTTTTCTAGATCCCAAAGCCTGTAACCAAAATGATCGTGTGAGTAGCCAAGAAAATACATTCTTTAGACTTACCATCCAGCTTGGACCTCTCATTATCTGGAACATGTGCAAATGCACGACAACCAAACACTCTCAAATGCTTGTAGGAAACATCTTTTCCTGACCATACGTGCTCTGCAACATCACCATCTAGGGCTGTACACGGTGATAAGTTGATCACATCAACTGCAGTCCTCAAAGCCTCATCCCAAAACCTTTTGGGTAGCTTGGCCTGTGAAAGCATACATCTGATCTTTTCCATGATGGTACGGTTCATCCTCTCTGCAATAGCATTATGCTGAGGTGTACCAGGAACTGTCATCTCATGTTGAATCCCATGTGACCTGCAATAATCATTAAACAATCCTGTATACTCACCACCATTATCTGATCTTATGCATTTCAATTGTCTTTCTGTCTCCCTTTCAACCCTAGCATGAAACTCTTTGAAGACATTAATCACCTGATCTTTGGTCTTCAAAGCATAGGCCCAAACTTTCTTGGAAAAATCATCTATAAAAGTGACAAAATAAAGTGCACCACTGATACCAATAACATCAACAGATCCACTAGGAGTTTTTGTCCTCAAAGGACCACATACATCTGTATAAACACGGTCTAAGGCATGCATTTTTCTAGACAAAGCAGGACTAGCAAATGAAACTCTATGTTGTTTACCAGCCAAATAATCAATATAAGGGTTTAGATGTATACCTCTGAGATCTGGTAATACCTCTCTCTTGGAAAGAGCTTGCAGCCCCTTCTCGCTCATGTGTCCCAATCGCCTATGCCACAACTCCATACTGAAGTCTTTCTCTGTAGCATTTAACTGCTCACCATAAGCTTTAGCCTGCAACCTGTACAAAGTATGACATTTCTTTCCACTAGCTATAACAAGAGAACCCTTACTGAGCTTCCATTGCCCTCTATGAAATCTGCTTTCATAGTCTTCATCATCTAGTCTTCCAACTGAAATTAAATTCAGCCTCAAGTCAACCACATGCCTCACATCCTTAAGCACCAACTTGCAGCCAAGGTTGGTCTTTAAATGGATATCACCCATGCCAATGATGTCTGCTGTGCCATAGTTACCCATCTTGACAACACCAAAATTTCCAGACCTGTATGTAGAAAAAAAACTCCCTCCGTGGTGTAGCATGATAAGAAGCACCTGTGTCAATCACCCACTCAAGATCCTGACACACACAAGAAAAAATATCATCAGAAGGAGACAAAATCAAATAATCACCACCCTGCACTGTAGCTGTAGTATTATCTTTTGACTTTGTAGACTCCACTTCTTTTCCCTTTTTCTTGCTCTTCTTAGGTTGCTTACATTGGTTCTTGTAATGTCCTTTCTCACCACAGTTATAGCAAACAATATCTTTTCTTGATCTTGACTTGCTCTACCATGCGTGAACTACTGCTAGACTTTGACCTTCTCGTCTCTGAGATAAGTGCCTGTGAATCATTCTGAGATGTTGCTGAACTCTTCCTTCTCAACTCCTCATTCAACAAACTACTTGTTACTTGACTCATGGTGACACACCCTCTGGCGCAGAATTACTGAGGGAAACCACCAGTGTCTCCCAACTTTTGGTAATGAACTGAGAAGTACAATCGCTACAACTCATCATCAAAAGACATTTTCATAGAGGATAACTGGTTAGTAATACTCTGCATTTCATTCAAATGCTCAGCATAGAAGCACCCTCTCTATATTTAGGTTCACAAGTTTCTGATCAAAAAAGCTTTGTTCCCAGCTGTTTTTCTTTCATATAGACTTTCCAACTTTTTCTCAAGCCACTGTCGAATAAACCCAACTGTTTTTCGATCTAACCTGAGATGAGAACACTGCTAGATGATTGAGAACAGTCTCTCTGCGTTATCCTTGTCTTCTTCCCTTTCTCTCTCTTATTTTTCTGCCCTTCTTCTCCTCTTTGCTGCTGCGAGGATGATCTGCGTTGCTGCCCTCGTTGCTGCTGCGTTTTTTCCGCCCCTAAAACGCAGTCATCACACCCCCCTAATCTTAATTAGGGTTAGGTTAAGAGGGGGTGTGGGCTGTGGGCTGCCCAAGCCCACTATGGGCTGAATATGTGGGCTGCCCAAGCCCACTATGGGCTGAATATGTGGGCTGCCCAAGCCCACTATGGGCTGAATATGTGGGCTGCCCAAGCCCACTATGGGCTGAATATGTGGGCTGCCCAAGCCCACTATGGGCTGAATATGTGGGCTGCCCAAGCCCACTATGGGCTGAATATGTGGGCTGCCCAAGCCCACTATGGGCTGAATATGTGGGCTGCCCAAGCCCACTATGGGCTGAATATGTGGGCTGCCCAAGCCCACTATGGGCTGAATATGTGGGCTGCCCAAGCCCACTATGGGCTGAATATGTGGGCTGCCCAAGCCCACTATGGGCTGAATATGTGGGCTGCCCAAGCCCACTATGGGCTGAATATGTGGGCTGCCCAAGCCCACTATGGGCTGAATATGTGGGCTGCCCAAGCCCACTATGGGCTGAATATGTGGGCTGCCCAAGCCCACTATGGGCTGAATATGTGGGCTGCCCAAGCCCACTATGGGCTGAATATGTGGGCTGCCCAAGCCCACTATGGGCTGAATATGTGGGCTGCCCAAGCCCACTATGGGCTGAATATGTGGGCTGCCCAAGCCCACTATGGGCTGAATATGTGGGCTGCCCAAGCCCACTATGGGCTGAATATGTGGGCTGCCCAAGCCCACTATGGGCTGAATATGTGGGCTGCCCAAGCCCACTATGGGCTGAATATGTGGGCTGCAATTTTTCCAAAGAAATATGCAGAATTTTCAGTAGAACATGGTGAAAGACACTATCATCAAGCCACTGTCGAATAAACCCAACTGTTTTTCGATCTAACCTCTTTCACTCATCATCTGTCATAGTTGTGGGTTTTGCACTATCCCCTTGCAAAGGTCCATACAAATCTTTGCAATACAAGAGATCTTCCATTCTTGGTTTCCATATCATCCAATTATTTCCATTTAAACTAATCATGCGAGAAACATTACTAGCCTCCATATTCAAATACAAAAATTAAATCACCAAAACCTCGCTCTGATACCAGTTGATGGGAATATATCGCAGAAATAACCTTTGTATAGGAACAAATACTAGAAGACTGGAATACGCAGCGGAATTAAATGGAAACACAATCAAACAGAACACAAAGATATACGTGGAAAACCCCTTCAATGTGAAGGGTAAAAACCACGGGACAAACTAGAGATAATCCACTATGAGAATAATGAATATACAAATCTCAATCTCTTGCCCAAAACCCTAGCAACAACCACAAGAGAATAACTGGGATACAAGGATCACGTCACTGCTCACAATATCTAAAACCTCCCTAAGTAATCACAGCAAGAGTCTACTGTAGATTCGATCTAACCTGAGATGAGAACACTGCTAGATGATTGAGAACAGTCTCTCTGCGTTATCCTTGTCTTCTTCCCTTTCTCTCTCTTATTTTTCTGCCCTTCTTCTCCTCTTTGCTGCTGCGAGGATGATCTGCGTTGCTGCCCTCGTTGCTGCTGCGTTTTTTCCGCCCCTAAAACGCAGTCATCACACCCCCCTAATCTTAATTAGGGTTAGGTTAAGAGGGGGTGTGGGCTGTGGGCTGCCCAAGCCCACTATGGGCTGAATATGTGGGCTGCCCAAGCCCACTATGGGCTGAATATGTGGGCTGCCCAAGCCCACTATGGGCTGAATATGTGGGCTGCCCAAGCCCACTATGGGCTGAATATGTGGGCTGCCAGCCCAACAGGACATTCAGCTTTGGAAACTTCCATGTTTGATTACAAGAGGAGTATCATCAGGCCAGTTAAGATTCTGATGCCTGTTTGCAGCAGATCTCCTGATACACATCTCGTATCGATTGCAGGAGTTCTCAGTTACTCAACTCAACACTGCACTCACTTCAGCAGCTTGTGCTTCCTCACAACTGCACACTGGAGCTAGTTGGTTTACCGGACAAGATTGAAGACTTTTGACCAAGTAGATTGGAAATACAATATGGATGCAGTTGCCTCCAAGTTATATCATTTATTAGTTCCTTTCTGGCAATGATACAAGATGGGGACCAGCTTGATTGCTTTGGAAAGTTGAACCTCCTCCACAGTCTGCCGTGAAAACTGTGCTTTTTCCTCAAAATATATATATATATGATGGATAATGGCCAAAGCCTGGATTTCGAACAATTTCTTGTGAATCCTCTCTGCGTTATCCTTGTCTTCTTCCCTTTCTCTCTCTTATTTTTCTGCCCTTCTTCTCCTCTTTGCTGCTGCGAGGATGATCTGCGTTGCTGCCCTCGTTGCTGCTGCGTTTTTTCCGCCCCTAAAACGCAGTCATCACACCCCCCTAATCTTAATTAGGGTTAGGTTAAGAGGGGGTGTGGGCTGTGGGCTGCCCAAGCCCACTATGGGCTGAATATGTGGGCTGCCCAAGCCCACTATGGGCTGAATATGTGGGCTGCCCAAGCCCACTATGGGCTGAATATGTGGGCTGCCCAAGCCCACTATGGGCTGAATATGTGGGCTGCCCAAGCCCACTATGGGCTGAATATGTGGGCTGCCCAAGCCCACTATGGGCTGAATATGTGGGCTGCCCAAGCCCACTATGGGCTGAATATGTGGGCTGCCCAAGCCCACTATGGGCTGAATATGTGGGCTGCCCAAGCCCACTATGGGCTGAATATGTGGGCTGCCCAAGCCCACTATGGGCTGAATATGTGGGCTGCCCAAGCCCACTATGGGCTGAATATGTGGGCTGCCCAAGCCCACTATGGGCTGAATATGTGGGCTGCCCAAGCCCACTGGCTGAATATGTGGGCTGCCCAAGCCCACTATGGGCTGAATATGTGGGCTGCCAGCCCAACAGGACATTCAGCTTTGGAAACTTCCATGTTTGATTACAAGAGGAGTATCATCAGGCCAGTTAAGATTCTGATGCCTGTTTGCAGCAGATCTCCTGATACACATCTCGTATCGATTGCAGGAGTTCTCAGTTACTCAACTCAACACTGCACTCACTTCAGCAGCTTGTGCTTCCTCACAACTGCACACTGGAGCTAGTTGGTTTACCGGACAAGATTGAAGACTTTTGACCAAGTAGATTGGAAATACAATATGGATGCAGTTGCCTCCAAGTTATATCATTTATTAGTTCCTTTCTGGCAATGATACAAGATGGGGACCAGCTTGATTGCTTTGGAAAGTTGAACCTCCTCCACAGTCTGCCGTGAAAACTGTGCTTTTTCCTCAAAATATATATATATATATATGATGGATAATGGCCAAAGCCTGGATTTCGAACAATTTCTTGTGAATCCTCTCTGCGTTGAGCTGTTCGGGACTTCACCAACCATTTCGGTCCTATCAAGTGGTGGGTGTGATGTGATGTGATGCTCACATGTGGTTCGGTCCTATCAAGTATGCAATAATATACCAATGAATCCGAATTTATCAATCATCCTTCGTTCATAAGAAGTTCAGTGTCCGATGGATTCTTGTTTTTCTAGCTGATACTATGGAGGGAATTAAAGCTTTTGTCCAAAAGCTGGACAGCAGATGCAACTATGTTGCTTCTTCATGGCTGTTGCAATCCAAGTATCCATCACAAGAAGTCCAAAATGAACAAGTTCGACATGAAGACTGAGCCACACAGTTCCCTCCCTCATATGGCCCAGATGAAGGTAAATCTTTTGTCCTGAAGATTCTTTCTTTCTGGACTTCAAATGCAACTATTTTGTTTCTTCATGGCTGTTGCAATCGAAGAATCCATCACAACAAGTCTATTAATGACATGTTCCATTTACTATCTCAAAGTTTTGATTAAGCATGATGATTGTGCTCATCCTTGTGTCAGCAATGCTAATCCTCTTTAGGAGTGTGCTTTATTCACAGATAATCTCACCACTAGTTTGGTTTGCGTTCCAACTCAGTGACCATTCAAATGTTGCTCTCAGTGACGCACAAAGTTCCAAGCCAATGTGTCAGGAGTGGTGCCAAGAAAACCATGACAGATGAAGAATGTTCTTATCAGCATCCGAAGTTAGGAAGCCTGATCATCATTGATCTCAAGATTGACGAGAAATATCCCTTAGCTAAGCTGAAATTGACCAGAAAAGGCAGCCTGAAATATGACTGAAACATGAGTCAACAAGAACCAGCAATAGTTTATTATGGATAAAGGTTTTAGCTATTTTGGATAAATTCATAAAGTAAAAATGGGGTGATTGAAAGATAGAAATTTTGTTTAAGTGATTAAATAAAAACAAAAAATGAATGTTAGATTAGTCATGCTTTATTAAATTGAGTACAATTATTTTAAAAAATAGATAAATATGTTGAGATGAATACTTACAATTATCCAAAAACTATTTGTGATGAGGCTCTTCAGACACTTATGGAAGCAGGACGAGGAGCAATGACACGATATGTGCAGTACAAAATATGATTATGTATATTTTCCGACAAACCTTACGACAAGATTGATTTCAAAGTCAAAGGCTAGAAGTGATGTGTAGTTACAGATGTTCACAAGCGACAGAGGTGGAGTTAGCGCCTAAAAAAAGTAGGAGCTTTAGTTGGTTGATACCAGAATGGTGGATTAGGTATTATCGTAGTGGAAGAGCAGCCCTACGGCCATGATGAAAGCAGAAATAATAAGAACACAGGACTTGCTCATGGCAACCATCTTTAATAGAGTAAAATAACAGCGAATCATCTAAAGTAATAAAAGCATATTCGAAGAAGACCAACGAACGCCGTGATTCTTGCTTTAACTTAGAATATTACTTCATTAAAACAAGGGTGTTTCCTATGCTTTCCATATCACATTATAATGTTTCTTCTCTTTCTGCACTGATGCCGTATCTGCTGCCGCGCTCAAGAAAAAGAGGTAGCCATTTATTATCTACCTTCTGGTTGGCTGCCTCTCACCGATTGCCTCTGCCTTCCTGTCATCATCCACAAATGCCTTGGATAAGTTTAAATTGGGTGAAGCGAGATCAAACTTCTCTTCCTCTGGATTGTAACCTACACACTTTTGACCCGGTTGTGCTTGCAAGGACTGGGAGATGAGAAGCAGCAGGTGGTCGATGCACCAGGACAAGAGAGTCATTGTCTTTGGGACTATTCAGCCACCATCGAGTTCGTCCTTCCAGAGAGAGAGAGAGAGAGGGACTGAAGGTTGATACTTGAATTGGTCCATCAAAGATTTCAATTGGACTTGGTGATGATCATGCTTAATTTGTCAATGCATCGAAAAGAACATGTACTGCAATCAGTGATACCATAGGATGTAAGCAGCTAGAAGATTCATTCTATTTGTCCACAAGAGCGGCTTAAAGATTCATTCTATTTGTCAACAAGATTCATATTTCATAAGTTGATCTAAACATAAAATCTATACTTATGCTTATGCGAAATATTTTAATAATAAATTTTAAAATAAAAAATAATATATCTAATTTATGATGGGTACCTTTCAATATCATTCATAAAGTTTTTATCTGATATGCAAATGTATCATCGTTGGATCTGAAAGTTATAGTAATACTGATTTACAAGAAAAACTAGACTTGTTTTTTCATCTTTTTATATATTTTATAGTGTCTGCTATGAGCAATGGATTACGGACAAAGAGAAGAAGATTTGTAATCTCTTAATAATATCGAAAATAAATAAACAAGAGTATAAGGTCTAAAATAAATAATTATGAGAATCTCGCTTCAAGATCAAAATTAATCATATCTATAATATATTTTATTTGAATCATATAATCTAAAATTTCATTTATATCTCTAAGTGTTTAAGTTCACATAAAGGAGACAACTGGAATTTTTTCATTTTGTCTTTCTTGCTAAAGGTAAAAAGTCATTTGACGTGATCTTTCTATTATTATTTGACTAATGTATTTTGTGTGTAAAAATTTATCGAATAAGATTTTAAATTTTAAATTTTTATTAAATAAATTTTATACATCGTCATAGAATCAATATTTTAAGTATAAAATTTATCGTTTTGAAACTTTTGACCCTTTTAGGTTTTATATACTATAAAATTCAATTACTATATATATATATATAATATTGAGTATAAGACTTGTAGATATTGTGGTTAGAAGATACGAAATAATTATTATAGTTAATACGAAAAAATAAATATTAAAATATTAAAATTTTAACTTAGTAAATAATATAATTTTTTACATAACTCAATGATAATAAGAGATTAATGCAAGTGACTCCAAATAATTCAGAGATTACTATCATATTATTGTATTAGTGTCGTTGTTGATGAACCAACGTATAATTAATTTCATGCCACTCATCTCTCACCTCTTTATCTGACCAATCTAACACTATAATCATGCACGCAAAGACCACTAAAAATAAGGAGAGATTCATGTAATCAATTTTAAATAATTGAGTTATTATTGGATTGTCGGTGTCCGATGGAGTGACTCATTGGTGACTTCGTGCCACTCATCTCTTTGTATACGGTCAAATTGGCTCTGAATCATTGCAGCAAAGAAAGAGAGCGTACGAGAGAGGGAGACAGCGAAGGGGAGTGACTACGACCAAATTAGCTCTGAATCATAGCAGCAAAGAAAAAGAGACAGCGTCTAACAAGAGAGAGACGGAGAGACGGGAAGTAAGTGACTACGGCCAGATTAGCTCTGAATCATAGCAGCAAAGAAAGAGAGACAGCGTACGTGAGAGAGAGAGAGAGAGAGAGAGAGAGAGAGAGAGAGAGAGAGAGAGAAGGGGAGTGACTACGGCCAAAGTAGCTCTGAATCATAGCAGAAAAGAAAGAGAGACAGCGTTCGTGAGAGCGAAAGAAGGGGAGTGACTTGTAGTTGATTTCATGCCACTAGTCTCTTTGGATAACCAATATAACTAGCACTATATCATACACGCAAAGAAAGACACATACAAAGAAAGAGAGAGAGAGAGAGAGAGAGAGAGAGAGAGAGAGAGAGAGATGGCAGAGAGGAGACTCTTCTCTCTCTTTGGGACAGAGAGAGCAAAGGGAAGGACTGCCTACAAGCTGTTTGCCAGCTCCATGCTTGTGAGCATTTGCCTGGTCTTGTTCTACAGAGCAACTAACATCCCCGGAAGAGGGGAACAAGGGAGGTGGGCATGGATGGGGATGCTTGCATCAGAGCTCTGGTTCACTTTCTACTGGATCATCACTCAGTCCGTGCGTTGGAATCCCATTTATCGCCACACCTTCAAGGAGAGACTCTCTGAGATGTAAGTCACATCCACTCTCTCTCACTTGGCTCTCTTTCTACCTTGTTTCTTCTATACTGTTCTTCGTAAGAAGTGAATAATTGAATCGATAGGAACAAATGATAGAAAGAGTAAAACAAGGTAAGATTTTTTATCTTTTATTCGAATTTTTTTACTACGATACTGACTCAACTGCACATGTTAGAAAGTAGCTATTAGAACCTCGGAAGATAGATCATAAACTCTATTCAGATGCATGATTCATTTCCATAACCTTGTGAAGTCAGATTCTATTCTTGATTAAGGATTACTGTTTTCCTGGTTGACCAAAACAAAAAAAACATATTTACTGATTATTATGCTGAAAAGAATATTACCATAACCTTGTTTTGTTACACCAACAAGAATAAAAATGTGTACTTCGAAAGTAGGTGAGTGATGCATCGAATGGTTGTTGAGAGTAGTTGCCGAGACAATTATATAAGCTGCAAGTGATCTCCTTGACATTATCTTCGAGGTTCGATCTACTTATAGAGATAAGATTAATGATAAAGAGATATGATCTGATAGTTGGCATAAAACTTTAGAGGAGTCCCGACTGCAGGTGAATGAGGAGAGCGACAACAGGAGATAAGAGCCTCTCTGCATTTATGTCGATGTCGATGCAAATGCAAAGTGACGAAAAGGTCGTTTGACAACTACATTAGCATTGATGGATATATAGAGCAGCCTTCATCTCTCGTCGTCACTCTCCTTATCTATAATTGTCACCTTGAGCGACGCTTTCGTTGTTCTATATCTACATTAGTGTCGACGTAATTGTCTGAGTGGTAAAATGATCACCAACATAAATATAGAGTATGCTGTTACTCTCCTCGTCTACAACAACCACTCATAGTCTCTAGCGGTGCTAGCATCCGCTACCACCGACGTTGTTTGTTGCCATCAATTAGATTAATAAATTTATCTTTTTGTCCTTTGTTTTCATTTTTCCTTCAGCAAGATCGATAATGTTAGAATAAATGAAGTTGACTGTTTTACTTTTTAATTATAAAGATTTCAATATAAAATTTTTAAAATTGAAGACCGATATACTTATAAGGTCTAACTACAAGGGTAACTTGTAATTAGCCACTCATTTAAGTAATAAATGCTTATCTCACGTTTAACATGAAACAATTCAGAAAAGCATTACAGGTCAATTTCTACTCCATATTTATATTTTATACTGTGTTAGTAAAAATTTATATTTAATTAAACTAAAAAATATTTTAACTATTATTTATAATTAATAAATTTGTAATATAATTAATAATGATAATTTTTATTATTTTAAAATTTTATTTTATTATTTATTAAAACTATATTTAAAAATAAATATTTTTCTATTTTTTAAGAATCCGATTCATTCATCCTAACATTATCCAATACAGCAGAGGATCACTTTTATGAATAGAGCCCATACGTTATATGGATTGGGCTTCCAGGGGCCCATGTATGTGATGATAATGACAATAACGGTCATCATTTTGTTGCCACTAAATGCAGAGATGACGCCGAGCTGCCGGGGCTGGACATCTTCGTGTGCACCGCGGACCCCGTGGCAGAGCCGCCTGCGCTGGTGATCTCCACCGTGCTGTCGGTCATGGCGTACGACTACCCGCCGGAGAAGCTGAGCGTGTACCTCTCCGATGACGCCGGATCGGAGCTGACGTTCTACGCTCTCTGGGAGGCAGCACAGTTCGCGAGGCATTGGCTCCCCTTCTGCAGGCGGCACAAGGTCGAGCCACGGTCACCGGCAGCCTACTTCTCATCCCGTTCCCACCCTTGCGATACCTGCAACGACACGGAGCGGTCCTACATGAAGGTAGCAATTGTCAATGTGAAGGAGCGGTCGACGACATGATAGTTAGTGATTGACACAAATTCTTGCAGAACCTTTACAAAGAAATGGAAAGCCGCATAGATGCCGTTGTCATGCTTGGGAAGGTACATGAAGATCTCAGAGCACGGAAAGGCTTTTCAGAATGGAAATCTGGGATGACATCCAGGAATCATCAGCCTATTGTTCAGGTACAGTTGTCCTCAGCAGCACGATCAAGATGAGTCTACTGCCATCTTGTTATTCTTTGGTTTCCCTCGTAGATCTTGACAGATAGCAGTGACAAAAGTTCGGTCGACGATGATGGCACTGCGTTACCAACATTGGTGTACATGGCACGCGAGAAGAGACCGCAGCACCATCACAACTTCAAAGCTGGCGCCATGAACGCTTTGGTAACCTAACCTTGATTGCTTTACCTTCTTGCACTGCAACCTGCTCAGGTAAAGACTCGAGCAATTACTGTACATGCCCTAACGTGCAGATAAGGGTGTCTTCAGTGATAAGCAATAGCCCGGCCATCCTCAACGTGGACTGCGACATGTACTCCAACAACGTGGAGTCCATCAGAGACGCACTGTGCTTCTTCCTGGATGAAGAGAAGGGTCATGACATTGGCTTTGTGCAGTTCCCTCAGATCTTTGAGAACAACACCAAGAATGATATTTATGGCAATGCCTTTAAGGTGATCAATGCGGTAAGAGCTACATGCAGATCGAGTGTTTGAAACGCTACGTATTCTTCATAGCATCAAATAGATGTCGGGCAAGAGCTAAATTGTGTGCAATGTGGATGGGCTACAAGGTGGAGCTTGCCGGCTTAGATAGCTGGGGAGGACCTTTGTACATCGGCACGGGATGCTTCCACAGAAGAGAGGTACTCTGTGGGAGAAAGTACAGCAAGGACTACAAGGAAGACTGGAAAAGAGAAACTAAGAGGAAGAAGGAAGATACTGCCTTCATCTTGGAAGAGCGAGCCAAGTCTCTTGCCACTTGCACCTATGAGCACAACACTCCATGGGGCAAAGAGGTCTCTCTCTCTCTCTCTCTCTCTCTCTCTCTCTCATGTTTTCAAATGAATAAGCTGCATCTCTGGGATGACAGATGGGATTGCAGTATGGATGTCCGGTAGAGGATGTGATCACAGGATTAGCAATTCAATGCAGAGGTTGGAGATCCGTCTACTTCAATCCTCCAAGGGAAGGTTTCTTGGGTGTTGCTCCGTCGACACTGGTAGAGACACTGGTGCAGCACAAGAGATGGAGTGAAGGGAACTTCCAAATCTTCCTCTCCAAGTACTGCAAGATAAAGCTAGGACTGCAGATGAGCTACTGCATCTATGGCTTGTGGGCACCAAATTCCATCCCAACTCTCTACTACGTTATGATCCCATCCCTGTCCCTCCTCAAAGGCATCTCCTTATTCCCAAAGGTAGGCCACATTGGATTCTCCATCAATTCCAGCGTTGCATGTCCCGGTACTAACTTAAGCTGATTTCTTTACGCCGAACTTAGGTCTCCAGTCCATGGATCATCCCCTTTGCCTACGTCGCCATAGCCAAGAATGCGTATGGCTTGGTTGAATCCCTAGCATGTGGTGATACCTTAATTGGGTGGTGGAACATACAAAGGATGTGGTTGCTGAAGAGGATCACCTCGTATCTCTACGGCACGGTTGATGCCATCCTCAAGGTGATGGGGTTCTCCAAGACAGGGTTCACGATCACGGCGAAGATGGCGGACGCGGACGCCTCCAAGAGGTACGAGCAGGAGATCATGGAGTTCGGCTCGTCATCGTCGTCAATGGCGGACGCGGACGCCTCCAAGAGGTACGAGCAGGAGATCATGGAGTTCGGCTCGTCATCGTCGTCGCCGATGTTTGTCGTGATCGCCACGACGGCGTTGGTCAACCTTCTCTGTTTGGTGGTTGGGTTGCAGAGGCTGGTCGCAGATTGGGATTTTGGAGTCCAGTTCTTGATCCAACTTCTTCTTTGTGGAGTGGTAGTGGCTCTGAATCTTCCCATCTATGAAGCACTCTTCTTGAGGAAGGACAAGGGAAGGATGGCTCCTGCTGTCACATACATCTCTGTTGGATTCACTGCTGTGGCTTATCTACTTCCTATTGTGTAGTCTTTTAAGACCTTTACGTTACACGAAAGTATCTAAGCATGTCAAAGACTCTCAATGTCATTACTGCGGTTTCATGAGCCTCTCTTTCTTCTCATATCACCTGGTGGTAAACGTCAGTACTGCGGTTCGTAGACTAGTCTGAAGCTTTGGATTTAGATTCTGTCATTGTTGTATTCTTCCTTATATTGATAATCCCACAATATAAGATCTCAGGAACTTTACTGGATTGGCATTTCAATCTTAGTAGAAAAATTGGTCAATGAGATCAAACTTGGATCTCATTGACCAAGTCCCAACTAAGGCACACCTCAAGACGCTCAACTATAAGTGAGCCATACACGACTAGAAGATCCCTGGCTGGTCATATAAAACACGAATGGAATATATGAATACTGATGTTGCTACGGTGGCTTCTCTCTCACCAGCGGACACTTGAAAAGTGCGAGCAGGAGGAGGAGTCTGTCATCAAGCTTGACCCTTTTTGGCATGTTGACGCATCTTCCTCTCACCAGTTGATTTCTTATGCTCAGCCATCGTCTCCTTTGGCACAGTACAGGCAAAGAGTAACCTCGGCTCGGGTAGCGCATGATCACATCTCCCCCACTTTTTCCTCAGGATTCTTAATGCACCTGCACAGCTGTAGGCTCTCATCACGTAGCCGTCGATTCTCCAAACAAAAGTTGTGGTATTGTTTAGAAAAATTATTATAACAGAATAATTTTTTATATCAAAATGAGTTTTTCTATCGAAATATCAATTTATTACTAAAAATAAATATTAATCAGAGCAATATAAACAATAAAACAATAAATCAATCACAAAGTAAGACATCAAATTTTTACATCAATGTGAAAAAAATCATCGGATCATAGTCCACTTCAAATCTCTACTATCACCAATAATAATAATATGTTTATAATAAATCTTTTCTAAAATAAGTATAGGATCACAACAATATTAAAAACACATATCTTAGTTCAACAATAATATATCATCATCCCATAGACGGATTTTATCAAATTAAATTAAACTCAATGCTTAAGTCATCCATCCTATCCAAACCAACCTATGGGCTGGCCCCAACAGGTATGAGTCTCTGGTGTTGCTTCAGATAACTCATCCCAGGTGTTTGTGATGCTTAGTCTGAAAGAGCTCAAGAACATGTGTTTAGCTCCAAGACTCTCGGGTGTTCAGAGATAATGCGCATATACCAAGAGAGATTACCTGAAAGACCCTTTTATATATACATAGAAAATATCTCCTCATACAGCCTCAGGTTATGGTACCAGAAAGTGTATTTAATTTCGAATGTGCATGCTTGTGTGGTGTCCAAACAATCATCTATAGGTGAGACAAGGTGGCACCATGTCATTGCCTTGCTAAGTGAGCCCTCGTGGCCTATTAGGCGCCACGTTTCAAACTTTAACTATTTTATTACCGTTTAACTGTATACCACATGTCGATTGACCGTTAAATCTAGTCATATTATTTGACCCCTTTGATCCCATTATGCTTAGAAAAATAATTTGCTCATAGGGCACCGTACATAATTTGAGAACTCGAAAACTATTTATTATATCAAAAATAGTTTAGTGTCTAAATGATGTACCAAATGCATGAGGTTGTGTCAACTTAAATTGCTTGTATAAGTAATGTTGGATGGTTAGGATGCTATGACGTGTCGATTTGAATTGTCTATATAGAAAGCATTAGATTCATGATAAACATAAACGTATTTGGGCATTCCAACTTGAACCGTCTATATAGCAAGTATTAAATGTATATAACCACACGGGAGGGCATCATGGCATATCGAGTTGAGATGTCCATGTAAGGGTTGTTGGATGGATAAAATATATAAGAGCATTAATACACATTAACTTGAGTCACCCATATATAGAATGTCAAACACATATGACATATGAGAGTCTGCCAACTTGTACCTCATATATATATATATGAGGTGTTAGATGCATGAGATGCACAAGAGTATCAAAATGCTCCAACCTGAACAACCCATGTGGGAGTGTCAAGCGCATGTAACACACAAAGGTATTAGGGCATGCCACCGGGTTTCTTAGATGCATTAGATGCATGAGAGAGATGAGACAAACTAGCTTTCCACTCATATAAAGGATGTCGGATCTATGAGATGCATGAGTGCATCTAGGCATATTAACGTGTAGGGGATGTTGTATGCATGATACATACTAGAACGTTTAGTTATGTCGATTTGAATCACTCATGTAGCTAATGTGAGGTACATAAGACACGAGAGAACATTGGAGCATGTCAAGTTGAACTGCACAAGGGAGTCAAGAATGCATAAGACAAACAATGATATTGGGGTATGCATACTAAAATAACTTGTCTAGGGGATCCAACACATGAGATTGTTGGTGTGAGCTAACTTGAATCACCTACATAAGATATGTGAGAGTATCACCAATTTGAATTGCTCATGTAAGACTATTAGATGCATATGGATATTAGGGAGAAACAATATTAACCACTTATTTAAGGGTTGTAAGACACATACAATGTATGAGAGCGTTGGGACATGCCAACTTCAATCTCTTGCATCTGAGTTATAATGAATTGAAACCTTCATGTAAGGTTGTCAAATAAATTAGAAACACAAGAGTATCAAGTCATGCTAACTTAAACTACTCATGCAGGTAGTTTTAGATATGTAAGATGTAAGGGTGTCGAGTATACCGACTTTGAACTATCATTATCATTATATCGAGGTTATTGGACACTAAGAGATGCATGAGTGCTTTCAAACTTGCCAACTTGAATCACCAGGAGGATTATGAGGCATAAAGAACCTTTAAGACACTAATTCATCAGCTTATTTGAGCTCACAGGGAATTCTTGTCCCCTTCTCCTTCGTGCTCTTACCATCATCTCGATGTTCCAAAGCCAAACCATCAAATCAAGCAAAATGGTGTAAGATCAAAAGGACAAATCCAGAAAATGGTTGAGGGGACTATGCAATCAGACAGACGTAAACTTCGTCTGTGATGTCACCTTACTGAGTCGAATCCACTAAACTACAATCGTAATTCTACTAAACCTTCCCATATAAGAGTTTAATTTGCACTCCACATGAAGCTTCTCTCTCAGACTCCAATTTACTTGGTGAACTCCAACACCGACATACCCGCAAACGTAGCAGCAGCATTGAATCCGGCGAAGCCGGCTTCCGTTGCCAAGGCCCGGAACTCCTCCTCAGTTCTCTCCTTCCCTCCGATGCAGTGAGCCAACATGACGAGGTCCAACTGGAAGACGAATTGGGCTTGTGCAGTTGCCGCCGGAGCCACCGGACGGATGTATTCCACCACCAACACCTTCCCATTCTCCGGGAGACTCTTCCAGCAATTCTTCAGCAACGTCACGCAGAGATCGTCACTCCAATCATGAAGAATCCACTGCACCCTCAGAATAACTCGACGTTAGCATTTTTGGAAACCAATGCTCAATCAATAAAAGTCTACGTCGACCTAACCTTCAAGAAAATGGCGTCTCCAGAGGGAACACTGTCGAACATGTCTCCACTGACGTGCTGCACTCCTGCAACCAAACCATACCACGAAAGAATGATTAGACGCCTGTTGATGATGATTACAGAGACTGATGGAAACGCACCTGGAATCGGTTGTGCGGTGGAGATGACTTGGGGGAGGTCGAAGTTGATGCCCTTGACGTGGGGGTGCTGGGAGGTGATCATGCGGAGGGTGGCGCCGTCGTTGCCGCCGACATCGACGAGCACATTGATCCCGGCGAAGCCGTTGTAGTTGCGGAGCAGCTGCTTGATCATGATGCCGGAGTGGCTCAGCATCCCCTCGTTGAACACCTTGCTGAACCGTGTATCGGTGCCCATGTACTCGAACGCCGACATGCCGTAGGCGGCCTCCACAGGGTGAACACCGCCCAACACCGATTCCTTTACGTGGTGCCTGCCAGCAAAATCTTTAACTAAGAAAGACTTCCAATTACACTTTAATCTTAATAAATTAAAATTTCAATATACTATCTTAAAAAATCATAAAGTTTATATTAAATCATGAAAAATAAATCATAAATTTAATTTAATATTTCAATGTACCATATATCGATGTTGATCTTGTCGTGCTCCAACAAAGCATACTTCGCGATAGAGGCATCCTCGTTCGTAGTCAAGTACTTGCAGACGGGCGTCATGCTGTACTTCCGCAAACTACGACCATCGGCGGAGACGACGGTGCAGGTGATGACATCGTTGGCAGCGAGTAAGCAGAGAAGCCGGTCCACCCAGTTGGCCGCCTGTGGGTTCTTGGCCGGCAGCTCGGCAGCGATTTCCTCCGCGCTCAGTGCACCGCCTGGTCCAGCTCCGACGATGATCTCGAAGAGGCCGAGCTCGATGGCTGCCTTGAGGGTCATGGGGAAGATGACGACCGACGACAGTTGCAGTGCGCGCATGCATGCCTCTTCCTCCTCCTCGGGGGTCACCCGCAGCACCTCCTTCGTGGCCGCCATTAGGAGTTTGCTATCGCAGGACGAGTACGTGATCTGTGTGTTTAGGTGGAGGAGAGCGAGGAGGTTCGTGCTGACTTTATAGTGTGCTAATAATCCTCCAACGACTTCAATTGAATCTTATCTCCTTAATATTATATCTTGCTAAACGCTCACATACTCCATATAGAGAAAGTATTTTTGCATCCTAATTATGTAGAGTAGGATAGCATGCATGACATAGTTATAATCCGATCGTCTATAGCTTTGTTAACGGTATGCCTGTTTCGAATAATAAGTAAAAATTGATTTTTGTAGAACCAATTACTATGGAGAGAGCATTATAACCTTCCCATGCAATGTGGCCAAGACAAAATATGCATTGGATTTGGAAGGGATCTTTAGAATTTTCTTTTGTTGGAATTAAAGATGTTCATAGTATCCAGAGGTAAAATACACTCAAAACCTATAGAAGGATAATATAAATTAACTATTAGTTTTTGAAAGAGTTATTTTGGAAACAGTGATTCATATTAAATGTAACAAATATAATATACGTATGGAGGTTATATAAATTACATGTGTTGGGTCATGAAATATAGAAATTTTTTGACTGAAACATAAAATATTTTGCCTTGTCCTATTCTTTCTTTGTGTGATAGCTTTATCTCTTCTCCCTATCTAGTTCAATACCTTCTTGGGGTAACCTTGCGTAAACCAACTTACTATTTATTCATTATACGTTGATCATTCACTAATTTGATTGAGACAAAAAGAAAACTTTGAAATGTACTTGCTCTCTCTCTTCTCTTGCTTATTTAGTTATTGTACACTTAATTAGTTTGCAAAATATTTTAAATAACTAATTTTAGCCCCCACTTCACCATGGACCCTCTTGAGTTCATAGACTCTATCGTTCTCGTCCAAATAGCTGACCTCTTAGGTAAATCTTTAAAATTTATTGACGTAATTGTTAAAGGAGACCGAGGCAAAATCACTCTCATGTCATTATGTACTTGACTTCTTTGTCCCCTCGAGGTGTTTGGTTTAAGGTCGATCAATTTCATTTTTTTCAAGTCACACGTAGCCTTTGAAAATATCTTTAATTTCTACTAGTCTATTGGTTACATGGGCATAAAGAACCTTTGGCCAATATCACCACCATCTCCTCGTCACCTGCTCTCTTCTCCTATGCTTCTTAGGGAAGATGATTCTCTCAATGGGTTATGTATCATCATCATCCAACAAGGTCGACTCAAACTCAAATATATTATTAATATTTAATTAGATAAGATATATTATAGTTTTGATTAAATTTTGATTAGAGTTATTAATCAATCATAAGAAAGTCTAATTATAATATGATTTTTTATTGAGATATCTTAATGTGAGGGACTCTCCTAATTGTTTATCTTAAATTTTTTGCTCTCGTTCGATCTCTTAGAGACTATATATAGAAAATAGATTATTGATCTCTTTTTTATATAGAAAGGAGGAGAATGTGAGTTTAGTTCTTTTTATAGATTACCGAATTAGAACATTTACGGATCATAAGAAAAGTATTTTGAATGACATCAAGGAGTATGCAACCTAGATTAATCTATTGTTATATGATTTTAAATTCTAACATTAAAGTTTTTCTGAATAATAAACTATAGTTTTTATACTTACAAAATCTATTGGGTCTAGATCAATCGAGTCTAGCTTGACTCACTCGTCGATTAAAAGACTAACTCTATTCACATTAGAGTATCTTGATTATCGTATAAAAGACTAACTCTATTCACATTGTATTTCTCTTTGAAATCATATGTAAAAAGATGCAACTTCGTAGACTCAATGAGGCTAAAGGGAAGTCGTATCACTGTGCTAGGGTTTGACTTTATTAGGTATAGGAACTACTCCATCATGATTAGCTATAAGGATCACGAGACACTTATGCTAAACTAATGCAGGCTAATCATAGGGTTTTCCAATAATACGCTCGTTAGCTTATTCACCATGTCGAGAGAGAAACTACGAAACATAACTATAGATGGAGGATAGGTAAAGAAGCAAAAGCAAGTGAGGTTTGGATGCAAAAATTTTGATTTGGAAGGATTTTGTTCTTAACATTTATCTCTTGATGTTACCCTCTATTGCCACTTAACTCGTACACCAAAAAAATTATATCTTCTTTTAAAATCTATTTTACAGAACTACACAAATTTATTTCTAAACATACTGTTCAAGTATGATACCAAAAAAAAAAATAAAATCCAATGATCATATATTTATGCTCAATGCATCAACGATTAGACTATATAAGTTTATAAAATAATTAATACGATAGTGATAGGGATAATTTTATCCCATACCAGCTCATCTGTCATAAATACCTAAACAGGGCTCCAGGTTATCGGCTCCAAAATGACATGATATTGCATCTCGATATGTCCTGCATCAATGATTAGCAATAATCGTCCTACTTTATCAAGATCAGATAATGATCAGGTGGTTCACCTAATCTTATCTCAACTCAGCCAGTAAAAAAGCCTAGGGATTAGAAGGATATATATAAATATATATATATATATATATATATATATATATATATATATATATATATATATATATATATATATATATATATATATATATATATATATATATATATAAAACAAGTCGGCGTCACTAAGTTAGTATATATATATATATATATATATATACTAACTTAGTCTACGCTAGGTAACCCCTGATGCCGACTTGTTATGCAGGATTATTAGTCGCCCAATGACATATAGACGACCCAGCCCCATAGAGAAACCTTACAACCAAGAAAGATCATGGTTCGCCTACCCGACCATTTCGAATTGGGTCCTCACCAACAAAATAGCTTCTGACTGGATAGCCTATGCAATCTCACCACTCTAAGGCCAAATCGACCCTAGCGAATCTCCTCGCTTGCGAACCCCCCCCCCCCCCACGTCAGTTTACCAGGCAACCAAGTCTCCCACGACAACCAGGAAGAAGCATATGGATGAGCTTACACCTTTGGCACACCCTTCTACCACTCTTCCTAGTGAACGCCATAGACAAGAAGGGCCCCTCCTCCCTTTCCCATAGATCAGAGGTGAGCCTCATGCTTACCTCGTTAGAAGCGCCCCTCAGTCTTCGACGTTAAGAAGTCAGGCATCCGTGGCTTTGCACTATTACCACACCCTTGGCAACACCATCCCCTGACCCCTTTAAGCCAACAACCAGCATTCCTCGCTAGCGAGAGAGCCAGAGCCAGACCCTTGATGACTCCCTAGGAGATGCCTCGACAATAACCGAGACTTAGGGGCTCCTGCCCAGCAAAGTAGTAATGTAAAGTGAGGGAAAAATATTCCAAACAAACCTGACCCCCCTGACCCCACTCAAAAATCATTTCAAAGGTGAACAATACATTCCAAAGAGGTTTTCATTAAACCAGACAAAATGAGTTACAAAAGCGAATACCGTCCCAGAGGGGAGGCTATAAAATAAGAGCAAACAAAAATAAAAAGGAGGGTCACCAAGATTCAACTACATCAAGTTGGAGGAGGCAGAACCAGAGGAGACTAAATAGAACCTCCGCAGGAGTAGGCACTTCGATGTCTGAGGGAAGCTTTGCATAAGGATCCTCATTGACCTCAACTCCGAGATACCTCGCCTTGAAGCGACCAGTGGCGATTTGGTACCCAAACTCATAGGTAGCTTGGCTAAAGTGCTGGAGGCCACATTAGAACCCTTCGGATTCCTTGTAGAAGGCCATGACCCTCCTCTCCAGCTTGAAGGCCTAGTTCTTCTCTTCCTCCCAAGCCCCTTTCGCCTCATCAACTACTAGACGAGCAACCACTAGCTCATCAGTGGCCAACAATTGCTCCCTCAACTACCTACCCTCCTCGATGGCCTTGCTTAGCTACCATGAAGCATTCTTCAACTCCCAACGTAGGACTTAGACTCGCTCCTCGGCCTCTACCACACTCTTTCCAACCTCGTCTATAGCAGCAATTGTTGCGTCCCAAACCTCCTCCACTTATGCCTTAACTTCTTTGGCACAGTGGATAGCCAAGCCTAGGTCTCGACCTTTGTCCTCTTGCATGTATTTGTGAGGCACTACTTTGCCTCCTCAACTTGAAGGTGGGTTCGAGTCAGCTATGAGGATAACTCTATAACTCGAGCCTCCGCCACCCTCCTCTCTTCTTCAGGCCACTTTGCCTAAGCCCATAAGGCAGAGTTGGCCTGGGAGAGTTGACTAATCAGTGCCCCCACATCCTACAAATAGTTGACAGGTGCCATCATGTAGTGATGGTGCTGCAAGAGCAAGATGGTTAAAGAAGAAGATCAAAGAAAATAATAGATATACTCAAGGGGCTTTACTAGGACTTCATTTCGAGAGCAAAGGTTAGCTAGTACCCATGGCGGGTAGCTATATATTAGGGTAGCCAGGGCGGGGCTAAGTAAACCCTGATAGTAGGTGGTGGTTGGCCTGGCCTCCTCCCACAATTGATGTTCCTTGGTCAGCCCCTCCCAATGCGACTTCAGGAGGGCACTCGGGGATGGAGCCAAGCGGCCAAGCATAGTAGCAACGGACGATTTGAATGCGAGGAAGCTCTAATCCATCGAAGGATTATTAGACAGAGGAGGCGAATGTACGTCCTATGGGCCTTTGGTGGCGTCATCCTCCCAAGGGGTGGAGGGCTCCTCAGCCACCTCCTCACGCGACGGCACCATCACAAGTGAACCTAAAGATGGGCCCGAAGAAGCTACAAGAGGATCCTCTCTCGCCGGAAACAATTACATGTTAGGGAGTTCCTTAGTGGATGGCTCCATATATGGAGCCAAGCGGCCAAGCATAGTAGCAACGGACGATTTGAATGCGAGGAAGCTCTAATCCATCGAAGGATTATTAGACAGAGGAGGCGAATGTACGTCCTATGGGCCTTTGGTGGCGTCATCCTCCCAAGGGGTGGAGGGCTCCTCAGCCACCTCCTCACGCGACGGCACCATCACAAGTGAACCTAAAGATGGGCCCGAAGAAGCTACAAGAGGATCCTCTCTCGCCGGAAACAATTACATGTTAGGGAGTTCCTTAGTGGATGGCTCCATATATGGAGCCAAGCGGCCAAGCATAGTAGCACGGACGATTTGAATGCGAGGAAGCTCTAATCCATCGAAGGATTATTAGACAGAGGAGGCGAATGTACGTCCTATGGGCCTTTGGTGGCGTCATCCCTCCCAAGGGGTGGAGGGCTCCTCAGCCACCTCCTCACGCGACGGCACCATCACAAGTGAACCTAAAGATGGCCCGAAGAAGCTACAAGAGGATCCTCTCTCGCCGGAAACAATTACATGCGCCCCAAGGGATGGAGCACTGTGGGGCTGGAGTGGCGACATTAGTTGCTTGGAGATAGCCTCTCAAATGGCTTTGGGGTTAGCCCAGGTAGTGACCCTAGAGAAGTAATAGCAATAAGATCCGAACTTCTAACAAGGGGCCTCCACAAGAGAGATAGGGGGTGGCCCTTGCCCCCTTAGGCAATCCTTGCTAGTTATAGGTGTCTTGCAAACCAATCATGTGAGTGATAGCACGTGTGATATAACACGCAGACTTATTATTATTATTATTATTATTATTATTATTATTATTATTATTATTATTATTATTACTACTACTACTACTACTACTACTACTACTACTACTATTATTATTATTATTATTATTATTATTATTATTATTATTATTATTATTATTATTATTATTTATCATTTTATATTGCTTATTGCATACATATATTATTATGTTTATGGATTTGTGCAATATGAATTAAATCGTGATAAGATCATGATAATGAAACCGATTCGTCTTTAAATACAGATCCTAAATAATGCCAATCATAGGTTACTCGAGAGGGACATCAGGATAACTGGATAGACCGATTTACTATGTATTCATCCATGTGATGGAGGTGGCTAGTCTTATAATTGCTCGTATGGGGACACTAGGGATATAGTGCAAGTACTTATTGGAAAATGAGTTCACTGATTGATTCACTCATGGGATACTGGATGGTTTTGCTAGTCATAGGTGCCCTATAAGCCAATCACGTGAGTGATGACATGTGTGACTTGATACGTAGTTTTTTTATTTATTATTATATTTTTAATATTTTAATATTTTATATTTACTATTGCTTGAATATATTGTGATGTCCATGGGTCTGTGCAATGGGAATCAGATCATGATAAGATCTTGATAATGAGACTAATTCGTCTTTAAATACAGATCCTAAATAATGCCAATCATAGGTTACTATTATTGGAAAAGGAGTTCACTGATTGATTCCTCATGGGATACTGGATGGTTTTGCTAGTCATAGGTGCCCTATAAAGCCAATCACGTGAGTGATGACATGTGTGACTTGATACGTAGTTTTTTTATTTATTATTATATTTTAATATTTTAATATTTTATATTTACTATTGCTTGAATATATTGTGATGTCCATGGTCTGTGCAATGGGAATCAGATCATGATAGATCTTGATAATGAGACTAATTCGTCTTTAAACACATATCCTAAATAATCCTGATAATAGTTTACTCGAGAGAGACATCGAGATAACTGGACAGACTGATGTACTATATACCCGTCTATATGATGGATGTAGTTGGTTTCATAACTGCTCATGTGGGGACACTAGGGATATAGTACAAGTGTTTATTAGGGAATGAGTTCACTGATTGATCCGCTTACAAAATGCTGGATGATTGATAATGCCTTATTGTCAGACAACGATTTCATAGTCCTAGTAGTGTATCCGGTCCTTAGACTTAAAATACCAAGGATGTTCTATATGAATACTTCACTCTTTGATACCAGACTTATAAGTCTTGAGGTTCTAGATTTAGCACAGTCGGTTATCGAGAGTGATAGACAATCTTACGAGGACTATTGAGTAGTATTATTATTATTATTATTATTATTATATTATTATTATTAGTATTATTATTATTATTATTATTATTATATTATTATTATTATATTATTATTATTAGTATTATTATTATTAGTATTATTATTATTATTAGTATTATTATTATTATATTATTATTATTTATTATTATTATATTATTATTATTAGTATTATTATTATTAGTATTATTATTATTAGTATTATTATTATTAGTATTATTATTATTATTATTATATTATTATTATTAGTATTATTATTATTATATTATTATTATTAGTATTATTATTATTAGTATTATTATTATTAGTATTATTATTATTAGTATTATTATTATTATTATTATTATTAGTATTATTATTATTATTATTATATTATTATTATTAGTATTATTATTATTAGTATTATTATTATTATATTATTATTATTAGTATTATTATTATTATATTATTATTATTATATTATTATTATTAGTATTATTATTATTATTATTATTATATTATTATTATTATATTATTATTATTATTAGTATTATTATTATTATATTATTATTATTAGTATTATTATTATTAGTATTATTATTATTATATTATTATTATTAGTATTATTATTATTATTAGTATTATTATTATTATTATTATTAGTATTATTATTATTAGTATTATTATTATTATTATTTATTATTATTATATTATTATTATTAGTATTATTATTATTAGTATTATTATTATTAGTATTATTATTATTATTATTATATTATTATTATTAGTATTATTATTATTTATTATTATTATTATTATTATTATTATTATTATTATTATTAGTATTATTATTATTATTATTATTATTATATTATTATTATTAGTATTATTATTATTAGTATTATTATTATTATTAGTATTATTATTATTAGTATTATTATTATTATTATTATTATTATTAGTATTATTATTATTAGTATTATTATTATTATTAGTATTATTATTACTATAGTACAAGTGCTTTATTAGGAATGAGTTCACTGATGATTGACCGCTTACAAAATGCTGGCTGATTGATTTAACTGCCCTTATTGTCAGACAACGATTTCATAGTCCTAGTTAGTTGTATCCGGTGTCCTTAGACTTAAATTACCAAGGGATGTCTTTATATGAATACTTCACTCTTTGCATACCGACTTCTACAGTCTTGAGGTCTAGCTTAGCCCAATCGGCTTATTGCAGAGTGATAGACAATCTTACGAAGGACTATGGAGTTTGTCGATAGAGGCTCATCCTATTCTTAGTCGTTGCATGAGGAGACATATACACATGTGTTCTTGCATTAGGTAAATCCCTAGCCAAAGTCATTTCGATTGAGAGAGAAAGAGTTCTCTAAGAGAATTTGATTAGAGCGAGACTCGAGTAGAAACCATATGGGTCTGACAGCACCATGCCCGATATACGATCTTTGGGATATTAAATGGATGATGGACTATACGTACATGGTAACTAATGATAAATATGTCCAATAGATTGGATTCTTCTATATCGTCTAAGGACTATGGCGTAGTGGCCTAGTACGTTCACAATCAATGAATCTAGTGAATTATTATGAAGATAATAATTCACTGAACCAGAAGGAATTCTGATAGGTATGACTCACGACCAGCTTGATATTGGGCCTAGAGGGTCACAAACATATGGTAGGCATTGCGATAAGTGGAGGCTCGAATATAAGATATCCGTCGGAGCCCATATCTTATTGGATATTCAATAAGCCCCTAAATTATTAGATCTTATGAATGAGATCCAATAAAAGCCAATGAGAGAATATTGGATAGAGATTTACTAATCTAAGAGGCTCGGGTAGTTGGATGAAGATCTAATACCCAATAAGGCATAATCCATTAGGGTTAAGTTGATAAGGGGCTTCTATAAATAGGAGAGAACCAATGGTTCATAGACTAGAGCCTTTTTGGGTTGTCTCTCATATTCTCCTCCCCTTCTCCTCCTTAGATAGCATGCCTTAAAGTTTGAGGAGTATCGTTGTATCTCTGCTGTGTGGATCACTACTAGAGATGACACATGACCCCTTTCACCCTCTCCTAGAGATCTATAGGGATTCAG
The DNA here is from genome assembly GCA_004837865.1 of Musa balbisiana. Classification (NCBI taxonomy): domain Eukaryota; kingdom Viridiplantae; phylum Streptophyta; class Magnoliopsida; order Zingiberales; family Musaceae; genus Musa; species Musa balbisiana. Next base: position 35,566,464 of record CM017196.1, read on the forward strand.
GGATATACGATCTCCCTATGTAACATAATCTTTAATATATGCAGTTTTAAATTTTAAGGTTTTTGTACATCAATCTTCGCACGATGACGAACATATCTTTAAGAAATTGGGGATTTTGTTTTTAATGTTCTTCCGCTAGGCATGTGATGTCGCCCATAAATTTCCTAATAGGTTGATGATGTCTTATTATCAAATAATGATTCCATCATCCTAGTGGTATATCTGATCCTTAGACTTGAGACACTAATGATGTCTTGTATGAGTACTCGACTCTTTGATATCGAACTTATAGGTCTCGAAGTTTCAGATCTAATACAACTAGTTATCGGAAGTGACAACCAACCTTATAAGGGTTATTAAGTGTTTATTTAGGATTATCCACTTTTGATATTATGAGAGGAATATCTTATATTTTCTTACTTAGAAAAATCCCAAGCTAGGGTTATTCGGATTGAGAGAGAAAGAGTTTTTCGGGAGAATCCGATTAGAGCGAGACTCGAGTGAAAACTGTATAGGTCTAACAACACTATATTCGGTATATAATTTCTGGGATATTAAATAGATGAGAGACTATAGATACATAGTAATTGAGGATAGATAGGTCCAATGGATTGGATTCTCCTGTATCGTTTAAAGACTACGACATAGTGGCATAGTACGTCCGTAGTCGATGAGTCGAGTGAATTATTATGGAGATAATAATTTACTAAGCTAGAAGGAATTTTGATATGCATGACTCACGGCTAGTTCAATATTGGACTTAGAGGGTCACAAATATGGTAGGTATTGCGATGAGTAGAGGTTCGGATATAAGATATCCGTTGAAGCTCGTATCTTATTCGATATCTAATAAGCCCCTGAATTATTGGATCCTATCGATGAGATCTAAAAGGAGCTAATGAGAGATTATGGGTGGAGATCTACTAATCTAAGAGGTTTGGGTAGTTGGATAAAGATCCGATACCCAATAAGGTAGTATCCATTATGGTTAAATTGATAGGAGACATTTATAAATAGAAGGAAACCAAATGGCCATAGGTTATGCCTTTTTGGTTGCCACCTCCTATTCTTTTTTCCCCTTTTCCTCCTCAGCCAACAACCATTATTTGAAACTTGTGGAGATTTGGGCAACGATTCGAGGAGCGTCTTCGTAGCTCCTACCATGTGGATCACCACTAGAGAGGAGGACAATTGACCTCATTCATCCTCTCCCACAGATCTGTAGAAATTCAAGGATATACGATCTCCTTAGGTAATACAACTATCTCATACATTGTTTTCAATTTTATGGGTTTTTGTGCATCAATCTTCGCACAATGATGAAATTTTTTTATGAAAATCTAAGTTTTTTTTTGTTCTTCCATTGCGCATGTGATGTCGCCCCTAGATTTTCCTGCACCATGCACCTCAACGTGAAGTCCCGAGGACCACACTTAGGCTGAGCCTACATGCTCCCTAGTCATGCACCTCGGTGTGAAGCTTTGAGAGCTACACCTAGGTCGAGCCTATATACTCCTTAGTCATGCACTCAGTATAAAGACCCTAGGATCATACCTCGACCAAATCGACACACTCTCGACACCCCAGCCATTAGACTTCCTTCAAAGCATGTACCCCACAAAAGAGCACACAAGTCCACCCTCCAAGCAAAGGCTCCAAAGAATGACTTTCCGAGGAGAGGCAAATGATAGGGATGATTTTGCCTCATGTCAGCTTATTTGCCATAGAGGTTAACACCTAAGTAAGGCTCCAGGTCATCAACTCCAAAATGGCATCACACTGCATCCGGTTGTGCGTCGCATCAATAACTAGCAATAACTACCCTACCTTATTAAGATTAGAGAATGATAATAAAATTCACCTAATTTTATCTTAGGCCAGCCAATAAAAAATCTAGGGATCAAATATAAAAAGAACCCACTAGTTCACGTTGAGGCGTTGAGGGGCTCTCTCTCTCTCTCTCTCTCTCTCTCTCTCTCTTTCTCTTAGTCTCTCTACATACTAACTTAGTCAACAGCTTATACTATCGTCTTCTCCCTTTTGTTGACTTAAGCATTGGAGGGGCCGTATCAGGTAACCCCCGACGTTGGCCTGTCATCCAGGATCACCGGCTGCCAGAGGATACCTGAACGACCTAGCCCTAGGGAGGAACCTAGTGACCAGGAAAGACCTCGGTCCACCTACCCAACCATCTCCAATCGGGTCCTCATCAATAGAACAGCTTTGGACCGAACAGCCTATGCGGTCTCACCACTCCAAGGCTAGATCAACCCCCATAAACTGCCTCCCTTATGAACCTCCTACATCGATTCATCACATCACTATGTCTCTCACGTCAGTCAGGAAAAAACACTTGAATAAACCTGCACTTTAATAATAGACCAATCATATCAACCATTTAGTCGACAATACTCATGACACCATCAGATGATATATTTTATTTGGTAATATTAGCCTTCTCAATAGTAAGATTGTTTCTTTGCGACGTAAGAGACCAATGTTTGAATTACGAAAATAACCTCCTTAAATATTTGAAAGATTATTTATAAAAATAATCTTTTTAAATATTTAAAATAACCTCTTTAAAGGAAAATATTCTATTGCTTTAGAGTTGTGTTACAAAATGTAAAACTTAAGGATCACCAGCAGAAAAATATAAAACGAGAGACATTTGATCTACCAAAATGTGCTAGCGATTGGCTTACAAAATTACTCAACCGGGAAAATGGATAATATGAGTGCCATAAAGTGATCCAAAAAGAAAGAAAATGTCATGGAACAAGTTTCTCAAACTCCAGGGAATAGCAGTGATTTCCTTGGTTATGTGGACAATTTCCAGTCAGTCAATATTGATCTTGATAGAAGATAATAAAAGATCTTTTATAGCTACACGACCCTCCAAAAGAGCAAAGATTCCAGCCATTTAGTGGGCTTCAACCTTTGCAGCAGCTACCACACGAACAAAGTTAGTCATTCATTTCCAACCCATACAAAGGGGATGGAAGAGAGTGTCCAACTTATGCGAATTCCATTGAACATTAAATATGATATCAGAAAGTAGTACCTCTTTTCACTTTTCCTAATGAGTCTTCTAAACCCATCCTTTAGATTGAAAGAAATTTAGAAATGGATTTGCAAGAGGCTGAAGCTATGGTGATAGAAGTTCCCCGAAAACAACCATATTTAGATAGAAATATGTTAACCCGAAAAAATTTATTTGAAATCTAGAAAAAATCTGAAGTCACTTTAGATATCCTTAGGAGAAGCTTGTCTGAAATCTAGGAGCTTAGAAGGATATGCACAAGTAGATTGTTAATTAGTGAGTTAATGAGAATCGGAAAGTATAATTCACTCAGTGGAAGGATCACAATCACTGAATCCTTAACCCAATCACATCATATTTAATTTATTTCTTATTTTTTAATATCATGATAGTAAATGATTTATTTAATTCATATTTAAGAATAAATCTAATATAGAGGAAATATTCTGTCTCGTATCTAATATAAACTCGGGCAAAGACCCCTCTACTTTCACTGGTCTTGGAGGAATTTGACAGATATGGAGACTAGATGGTGTTCACCACTCTTAGAAGATTGTAGGTTCTCCATTTTAATCCTATCATTGCAAGTTTTAAAATAATTAATCAATGCTTTTTCTTAATATTACATTTTTTATATTTATTAATTTTAGATTTTAAAAGTAAAGTTATACATGTTTCCATATTCTAATATTTTAATATTAATTTAATTTTTTTGAATATTATATCATGATGTAAAAGAGTTTGTAAATCATGTTTTCTTAACCTTAGTTTAATGGGCCCTATGTAGCCTATCTCAAATCACAATGATCTTAAGTGATTCTAAATTTTTACAAATAAGTTTAAAGCTGATTTTTGGTGATTCTAAATAGGTGTGAGTTTGATCAGGTGAATCCAAGTTGGTACAGCTTCAAATCAAATTGGTTCAACATAGGTGCATGCCAATCTTAGGATATAGTGAGGTTGGTATCCCTTCATCTCTTGGTTTAGACAATTTAAGAGGTTTTATTTGATGTTGTTGATGACTTTTGACAATTATTTAGGTATTAATCAAAATTTTAAATTTCATTGTTGAGAATGGGTTTGAGTGTATTTGTTTAATATGATTTTTACCATATTTATGAGGTATATTTAGAAGTGCCCCTTGAAAGGAGCTAAGGGCCTATCACATTTTTGACATGCCATATGCCAAAAATAATTTATTCTAACATTTTTGACATTTATCTTAATATCTCATTAAATGCATGAATGATTGCATTTATAAAATATAATGTCTCTATTGAGACTATCTAGTGGTTTATGCATTATTGCATAGTTGGTAGGTCTTGAGTGCACATAAAATTATCTTGTACACTCTTTAATGAATAAAACTTATTTTAAAAAATATAAAATATAATATTTTATAATATATGAGGATATTATTTTCCTACCAAGAGGACATAGGCTAATACTGATAATGTTATAGGACATTATTTCTCTATAACATTATTTGCTTAGAAAGACATTATTTATCTTTGAGAATTAGCAGGCCAACACGGTGGTTTGATAATTTATTGCTCTATTATTTGAAAATTTATATTACTATGTTGGTAGATAAGAGACATCACTCAATTTATCGGGGGGCTCCGATATAAGTTTTCTTAATAAAAAACTTGTCTAGTTGAGTAAAGCATTTTGTTAAGTGCATAATTTAGTATTATATCTACTCCAATGTGTTAATGGAATTGTTATATATATATTATATATATATATATATATATATATATATATATATATATATATATATATATATATATATATATATATATATATATATATATATATATATATATATATATATATATATATATATATATATATATATATATATAATTTTTTATGTTTGAACTATACTATTATGATTCATATTTATATTATCTTGATATTACTCATATATTTTTAAATAAAGTTTGATATATGTATATTTATATTTTTAGAACTTAATTATGGAGATTTCTATCCAACATGATTGCTCAAATGTTTTGGTATATTATTTATTGTGGTAGTAACCTTCTACAAGTTACAAATTGGAGACTTAAGTGAGAAAGACCTGTTTGACATTTTCTTCTCTTGTGATGGTGGATTAGTCAGAGTTCCATGTCTTAGGTCTGATCCATGAGAAATTCTCTATTCTTGATTACATACAATTTGGAATTGTCTACAAGCAATGGAACTTGGTCATCAAATTCATAGGCATTTTAGATAGAATATTGGGCCATTATTGGTAATTTCTATATTTTATGAAATATCAAAATAAATTTCACATGTAAAAATTTGAGCAAACTTATTTCAATCTGAAGCACACATATTCATGGCTTTGGCATGTAAAAAAAATAATTACTTTTTATGTCATTTTAAAACCATTTATGATTTAATAATATTTTAAAATCCATAATAATATTTCACAAATCTTAATCAATTAAAAAAACACAAAATTCTCATTCTCATTTTCCAATTAAAGAAAATATGTCCTAAGATAAGTAGGTGGATGAGTAATAAAATACCCCTCTAAATTAACTGTAAATTAATTAGCTACCCATATACTTCTTCAGACTTCCACTTAAACACTCTTCTCTTAGTAAAGAACAATGGGTATATACAACTCAAGGGATGACTTCAACCTTAACACTTAAGCTTAAAGCAAAAAAAATTCAAGTAACGAAGACAACATTGGAACTCCATATCTTATGATATGGAGTTTGCAATATAACATACCCAAAATTGTTGTGATTAACCAGTAGATAAGAATCACAAATAACACAAACATATGCTCCTTGCAACTATAGATACAGATATTACAACGAAAAGGCGACAGAAAAATACAAATAAGCAGACACAACAATGTTATTCTTCGGACAAGGCAGAAAAATAAAACAAGTCCACACAATATCACTGAGCAAAGAGCAAATATAGTAATAGGAATAACATGTGTTCTTGGCTTCAGTCATGGGATCCGTCCACTGTGTCAAAGCCACGACATCGACTTTGAGATAGACTCCCAGCCAGTGCTCGCCTTCAGTCGATGGTCTCCTCCAAGGCTCAACATAAGGCTTTCAGGCATATCTTGCAAGTATAGATGGCGGAGAGCGGGAAGGTTGTCGATGCCACAAAGTCCTTCTCCCTGTAGATCTCTGCAGCGGCTAAGATGCAGCAAAGACAAGCTCGGCAGAGCCTTTTCCTCCATGTCCAGCTGACTCAGGCATTTCAACTCTGCAATATTAAGTGACTTCAGACGCAAGAACATGTTTGCACGGAAGCGCAGCTGCTCTCCGTTGTATGCCCTTCGCAGCGTGAGGTGGGCCAGACTATCTAGTTTCTCAAGATGAGGAATGGGGTTGCAGGTGGCTTCCAGTTGAGAATCCAGTAAGTACAAGTGAGTTAGGCTGCTTAGGAGATCGAACCATGGAGGGACTTTACGCAGCTGCCCATCCAATACAAGCTTGCGGAGGTGAGGTGGAGGAGAAGGCAGGGAGTCCAACATCAGTGCCTCGTCGGATGCCGCATCGATAGTGAGGGAGAGAAGCTGGCCCATCTTGCTAATGGAATCGCACAGCTGAATCCCGTCTTCCGCATGCACGTTCGTAAGTCCAAGGCGTCTCAGTCGGACCAGCGCAGCTATTTCAGCGATGAGCTTCTCATCTGCTTCGACTGTTTTCAGAGTCAGCAAGCCTTTCATATCCCGAATCCACGAAATGGTATCTGCTTTTATCCTTGGAGCTTTTTGATTCAGTAGGTCGTCAATCTTCTTCATGGTTGCCTGATCGGATACTAAATTAATTATACCCCTGCCTTTTTTTACCTTCTTTAGTACATAAACACAGTCCATTAGCAGATGCCGCAGTTCCTTGAGCCTAGCCACTTCATGGGGAAGACAAATCACCTTGGTTCCCCTCAGATCCAAGGTCTCGAGCATCTTAAGTCTTTTGACATATTTGGGGAGCACTTCAACATTTGTGTCCCTTAAGCTCAAGTACCTTAGATTGAACAGATCGAACACTTCACTCGGGACATGGTCGATAGGAACATTTCTCAGTTCTAGCACCTTCAACAGCATAAGATTTGGGGACATGGTTAGGAAAGAAGCAGCAGAAGCTTGGTCATCAACGAAGAAGAGAAGAGATCGAAGGCGAGATAACGGGGCCTCCTCCTTCTTATTATTTGGCGGGACAGCCGGGGCTTTCTCAATGCCGATCTGGACGGACAGGCGACGCGCTTTAACATCATCTACTTTCGCACCTTGCTCATCCAAAACCGCACAGAGTTTGTGGGCTTTGGATACACATAGGGTTACCTCTCTCATGAGGACGTGCATTCGGCAGTCTTTGACTTTGCCGGATTCATCCTTCCTTGCCACTTGGAGCATGCTACGAAGGATCAGCTCATCGAAGTAGCCCTCTGCGACTTCCTCCGATGTCATTCCATGTATGTCCTCCACGAGTCCCTCCGCTACCCACAACCTAAGGAGCCAATTTTTCTTGATGACGTGGCTCTCCGGAAAGAGGCTACCACAGTGCAAGTAGCACTGCTTGAGATGGTTAGGTAGATCAGCGTAGCTAAGCATCAAGATGCGCGACATGGTTACGAGCATCTCGTTGTTGCTCAACTCTGATCCGATACCATTGTAGAAGCGCTTCCAAGTCAAAGGACTCCGATCTTTGGAAGACAACAAGCTTCCTAGTGTAAGGACAGCTAAAGGCAAGCCTTCACACTTTGCTACAATTTTTCGAGCCCAGTCCTCTAAATCTTTGGGGCAAGACTTACTAGGATCTATCCAGAAAGCCTTCTTGCAGAAAAGAGACCAAGCTTCGGATTCAGGCAAAGGCTGGAGGTCCAAGATATGGCTGTCGATGCATAGCGAGGCAGCTACGTGGTGGTCTCTTGTGGTGACAATGACCCTACTGCCCACTTTACCGTTTTGCAGGAGATAAGAAAAGTCATTACATGCGTTTCTGCTCCACACATCATCTAACACGATCACGTACCTCTTCTGATGAAGGCACTGGTCGAGTAGGCTTACTAGGGCTGCACTGCTGCTCCGGTCGAGCTCGTCTGGTGTCGCCTGCACCTCGGGCTTGCCTATGATCTGCCTTATGATGCTTTGCAACAGCTCTTCCGCGTTGTAGGTTTTGGAGATGGAAACCCAAGCAAAGCAATCGAAGTGTCTCCTGACATGCTGGTCGTTGTAGACTCTCCTGGCCAGGCAAGTCTTGCCCAGGCCGCCCATACCACAAATCGAGATCACCATGTTCCTCGGGGCGTCGTCGGTCTCACCAAGGAGCCATGCAATGACTGTGGCTTCGTTTTGCTCCATTCCCGCCACATCGGTGCCCATGGTTTCGTGAGGCAGCTCCTCATGTGGCTGCCACATCTGACAGCCACCGTGGTAGCTTTGTTCTTCTCTGCGCATCAAGAGTTGTGGCAGGTATCGGTCTCTTCTTTGTTTAATATTTTCGAATTCTTCTTTGACTTTGGTCAAACGGGTGCCGATGTAGTCTGAGGCCTGGGAGTTCCACGATTTATCCCACTCTTGGCAGTGACCGAAGTAGACGATCAGATCCATCATGTCTTCGACGTCCTGCGCTGCTTCCTTCACCTCCTCCACCCAATTCGCCTGGGACTCGCTGTCTTGTTTCCGTTGCTCCTCGTCACGTAGTAAGCACTGCATGCTCCTGAGCTCCTTCCTCAGGTTATCGAACTCATGTTCGATATCCATACTTTTGGATCCTTGACTCTTGTTGATGGCTGTTATCGCTCCTCGGACAGCAGCGGAGGTCAGATCCTTGCTCAAACATGCCAGGTAGTTGCTCAGCACAGCGAAAGTCAGCGGATCCATTTCCAAAGATATACTCTCAGCCGCTATATATCACCAACACTTCCGGCGTGACGACCGCCGCTTACTGCTCCATAAACAAGCGACGAAGGTTATGCATGCAAAACAAGTCCATAATCTTACATATCGTAAAGAGATCAAGGAAGTTATATACCTTCTTCCACGGCGTCACTCCTTCCACAACCATTCCCAGCTCAATCAAAAGAGAGATTGATAGCATTACCCAAAGGACTGTCTTCTATATAAATGCATGACACGATGGTCATTTTGACAAGAGGATCACTCCTCACCACTCATCTCGATGGATCATTCGGTGCATTGACGACCCCACTTGATCAATCATAACCCGATATCTTTTGTTGGATCATTCACCCAACCTCATGCTGTAGAATCGCCTCTTTGTTGGATCTTGGTGCATTGACTTCACGTGTTGGAAGTCACCGCTGGTTCAATCATTCATTGGCACTGACCCACCACCTTGGACGTTTCTAACGTGATGAGTACGGCTGAGCGGACTTGGCCAACTCAGTCACCGGACACTAGTCCAAGTGTCGAGCATCGCGACGTGACTGCTTTGGTTGCTTCTCCACGTTACGTGACCCACCAAAAAAAATAAAATCATCTTGTGACGCATCACGTTGAAGATTTATCACAATGGAATCGTCCTCACTCTCTCACTCTCTCTATATATATATAGCAATATATATATATGTACTTTTGTTGTAGGAAGAGTTTGCAGAAAATAAAAAGGTTTGCGTGCTGCTCATGCCACAGTTTTGAAATGCGACGGTATCTCTAAGGATCAAATTCGAGTTGTCTTAGTGTTTGTTTTGTTAAATCAGGATAAAGTTTACTTAGCTTTCAAACACAGTCTTACTGCTAGTAGTAGCTCACTATTACTGTCAAAACATAGTTCTTGCTTGATCTCCGTCGAGGATGATCATGGTAAACTATTTCATTTATCATCTGCTAGCATGTCAAGTAGGTAAGGGACTTATTTGAATTACCCTTATCGTTATCTTAGAGATGACTATTTTCATGACTCGAATATCGGTTTATCGAGTTGAACCTTAGCGTTGTTCTGGAATCCACTATCATCAAAGCTAGATAGCAACATCGCAAAAAGAAAGAAAAAATAAAATGAAGTGGTGTTAAGGGTCCACCACCAAAGTTTGATAATAATGTCACAAAAAGAAAGAAAAAAAATCATACTTATGAGCTGTGACAAGTTTTAGTCTCATGCAACCTCCACTTTTTTAATTCGGATATACGATCAATATTAATTATTTTTATTTAAAATAGATAATGATTCTCATATTATTCTGAATCGATATGGGTAAAGAAATTTGTACAAAATTATACTATTAACATAATTTGTTCATTAGAAACTAAATGGGTAAGAAAAACAATATAAAAACACTAATATTACTAGATATAAAATTTAGGATATCAGAATATTTTTATAGAAATGGTGTAGATGCATAATGAATACTTCAAAGAATCAATCCATTAGAATCACTTTTTGCACCTAAATGAGCAACCAGAGATACTATTTAGATATAATAAAAGTTTACACATAATTGATTGTTCTTTATATATATGTTTTCATTTAACTTGGAAGAATTATAATAAATAAGGGTGAAGCTCTATCTAGTAATAAATTTTTAATAGACTTAAAAAAAAATATTGATAAATAAAAACATTATTATTTTGTTTAAGAACACTACAAGTGAGCCTTGATTAGTTTCAATTCTCATAGATCTTAATTATTAAATCTATTATGAGTTTTATGATTTTATAAAGTAATTTATTTAAGTGTCTTATGGATTTCAATTCAGATTATGAATTTATCATATATTTCAAAAATCCTGATCTTAATTTGTATTACAAGTTGTTTCATTTAAACCTCCAAAAATACATTGAAACAGGATAGAGTTACATATTGCAAAGCATTTAAAGTGTTTTTTTTCATATTCTTCTCCACCAAGATCGACATTTATAGAATAATTAAATCCATATTTATTTTCTTCACATGCAAGTTTCTCCCTCCTTATTCTCCAATAATAATCAAATCTAAAAATTATCGTCAATCCTAACAACATTAATTAAATTTGAAGTCTCTATTACCTTTCTGTGATTGTAAAACATTTTGTCATGATTCACTCTCTCTCTCTCTCTCTCTCTCTCTCTCTCTCTCTCTCTCTCTATATATATATATATATATATATATATATATATATATATATATATATATTCTTTGTGATTCCTTTGTCGCCATGCTTGACAGATGTTCATCCAGCGATGCTTAGTGACTTTTTCTCTCTTGTACCTTTTGATCTTATCTTAAGTCATAAAAAAATAATATTATCATTATATCATGCTCCACGCTCAAATTTGAATAACAAGATTATAAAAAGAAAAGATTAAGATTTATGCTTATTGCAAGTAGAATATCAGTAATCTAATAAAGTCCTTTAATTTTCTAATTTTATTTGGATTTGAGACCGATATTGATATTTTTATTTTTAAAAAAGAGAATGATTCTTGCATTATTTTGAATCGGTATGGGTAAAAGAATTTTTACAATATTATAGTATTAAGCCAACAACTTAAGAGTAGAGGAAAAATGCATATATGTATGACAAAAATTAACATAATTTGATTATTAGAAACTAAATAGGTAAGAAATAATATAAAAATATTAATATTACTGATGTGGTAGATGCTAGTGATGTCTAAATCGATTCAACTCAATTCAAATTCATGTGTACAGGGAGTCTAATGTGGCTAGAAGGTGGATTGAGTGTCTATAAAATAAACGATCTATATGAAGACCGAGGTTGAATATAATGTCTGATAAACCCTCTCTGATACTTTAAGTTAGTTTTGAGATAAAAATTGAATGTTTTGAGTAAAAATAATAACTGACCTCGTTGTTGAAGATCTTGAACTCAAATCAAAGCACTTATGAATTTATATGTTTGAGCCCCCAAAGATGAGCCCAACTCTATCGTCATTTATAGTTGCTCACCCATCGACAAACAATGTCCACGCGGGAGGGGAGAATGTGTTAGTCGACTTTGGTTCAAAGAGTTTCGAGATGCGGTTCGCTAGTGCTTGAGATTTTATAAGTGTTCTTGGGATGTAGCATAATTGAAACTCGATTAGTTCAACCAACCACCCCAATAGTCAGCTTAACATGTCGAATTGGTTGGTCGGTGATCACATGGATCACATGGACCTCGAAATACAATTATAGCTTTCTTATTGCTAATATTAGTGTGAACGCCAACTTCTCAATTGACATATACTAGAGTTCGGTCCAAGCTAGTATATGGCTAACATTGTATATTGATCTCTGGGCCTTAGAATCTTCCTAAATAAGGATCGAGCTGATGGCTAAATCAATCATGACAAGGTACAAACTCAACATCTGCCTTGGGTTTAGGGAGGTGAATTATGGCAATTTGGCCAAGTGACTCTTGAAGTCATTGAATGCTATTTGGCATTCCTCTGTCCATGTAAAACCCTTCAAAATTTTTAACACGAAAGACAAATACTTATCATCTGATGAGGGTGCTAAGGGACAATAATACTTGTCACACATGTCTTTAAAGCGATGATCCCCCACTCAAGATGATTGATAATAGTACACTCATCTGACCCTTATAAGTTAATCTTAATTTTGTTCACTCCCGATGTGGGACTAATCGAGGATATTACAATCCTAGCTCGAGTACTTATTGAGTGGGTCAATGAGATAACGTTCTTACGATATGAATCCTTCTAATGCCAAAATATGATGGATATTGATGATATCTAATTCAACCCTACACGATTTGGATCCACATGTGCAAGGAGTCTAATGTGACGAAAAAGATGACTCAAGTGTTTATGGTATGACGGACTTGGTGGGTTACCCGATGAGATCCCTTCGACGTTCAAGTTAATTCCAAAATGAAAAATAAGATTTTTGAGTAAAAACAATAATTAACCTCAATTATAATGGATCGAGAGACTTTTATGGTGAGCTTGACCAGAGAATCTTTCATGATATAGACAAAACTTTTATGCTGGTAGAGGTCCCGCTCTCTCCTACTTTGACTATGCCATCACGTGTCAATATTTCCCTTATCAATTATCATAATTTATTTTATTAGAATGTTATATATAAAAATGTTTTATATAGTACTTAGAAAGGAATCAGTTTTGTAGAATCAGTGTTTTTCACCTAAATGGGCAACCATAGGTACTATATACAATAAATTTGTATTAAATTAAGAAAAATGATAGAGTTGGTAGATATTTGTTATGGTGTTCTTAGGAAAGAGAAACAAATCTTTAATGATTATATCGATGCATAAGAGATAAATATAGTAAGAGTATAAAGAGTGTGTAATGAACTTCCTATGATTAGCTCAAGTCCTTATCTTTAGCATTCGCAATCAGAGTACTAATCATGATTTACTTTGATATACAAAATAGGTTTTTATAATGTATATTATTTGCTACCGATATGATTCTAATTGATGAAATTTTAGTTATGACTGATTCTAAACTGAAGCGATGAAGATAAACCTTAGAAAATAATGATTTTAGATCAAGTAAATCTAAGACATATGTATGATATAGTTCTATAAATACTGAAATATTTAGCTTATGTTACAAGATTGGATAAGAAGTTCTTGACCGTAAAACCTTACCGTATCTTAATTTTATTATTCAATAGGAAGCTAGATTGATTAAAATCTCTTTCAAAAAGAAAAGGTTGAGAGCAGTGTCAACAAATACTATCATGTTCCTCGTATCGAAATAAAATTTTTTGATAAGATAATTAATTACAAAGCCAATCATGCTTTATTATAGATCAAAGTATCAGACTCTTTCTACACATAAAATCTGATAAGATATCTCTGTTTATTTAACAAGGACATCGTTTTTCTTTAGATCTAAGATCGCTGTCAATCTGTAAAGAGAAACTAGATCCTTCTCCTCTTTTCTTTTATCTCCTAAGAATCTGAACTTCTTATTGACTAATATATGTTATCAGAATCCAATTAGTTGTATTATATATATCTTATCCAATTATAAAAGATCATAAAATCTAACACTTTTAAGATATAATATTAAAAAAAAATAAAGTCGTAAAGATGTAAGTATTTGGTGTGGTCATAATCAGAAAAATGAAATGAAGATCTAAAATGGTATGATAAAAGAGTATTAAATGGTATGAACATGTTTCGTGAAAACATGCCAAACAGATTCCTAAAAGTCCGTCCTGCTTTGCGATCTTAGCAGCCACAAACAAAATAGACAGCAGCAGTCAGGAATCATGAGGAGAATAAACAAAAGAAGCCATCCAATAAGCATAGCAACAGAAAACAATCAAGTCCATCAACCAATGAGGGCATACAGTATGTCCCAAACCCTAGGTGAGTGTCTATTAATCCTAGCATATGTCGCTGTTCCAGCTAAGATATTTTCTCCCTATGGTGTAGATGACAACCTGTGAAAGAAAATAAAAGTGCTTCTGCATAATTGATTGATGCGTAGGAAATGGATATCAGATTTATAATAAAGCAATATGTGAGAAAGATGGTAAGGTTGCCGGAGGAGATGTGAGGGCTCCGGTGGCGTCGCCGGCGGCCAAGAGGAGCTAATTCTCTTAGAATCCAATGGTCGGGGAAGTGACAATCTTGGACGTTGCAACAAATTAAGATATCTGCATGCAAATATCATAATAATATAATATTAGAAGTATAACTATTATGTAAAAATTTAATATTAAGATTAAAATCGAATATGATAAATTTGAGATAAAATATATTTACTTTTTAAACACGATAATAAAAAGAATACGAAATAACATACGGTATATACTCCGTTTTATATGTGAATTCATGCTAAGTAATTTTATAGGTGAAAGTATATGAGTTAGGATAAAAAATTAGGAGAATCCCTCTTATTAATATCATTTACTGATAACTATAATCAGAATCCAAATATATAATATATCTTATCTAATTAAATAATATTATATAATTTAATATGAAAAATCAATCGAGCAAATCAGTAGAGGAAACACATCTACTGTTATATATTCTTCCGACGAGTAAGATCAAAGGCCACAAACAATATCAAATCCACGACATCGACTTTGAGATAAACTCCCAGCCATTGCTCTCCCTCAGTCGATGGCATCTCCGAAGGCTTAATCCAACACTTTTAGACATATCTTATATCAATTTTCTAATATATTTTTTATTATTAATATTTGAATATTTTCTTTTAATTTTAAAATTCTTCACTCCCTCCTAAACACTACTTTAGTTCCTAAGTCAAGTATTTTTATGTGAAGTATCAGAAAAATAAAAATAATTATGATAAGCCAACATTTGGTTAGTTAATTATTGGTGCGGCCCATAAGTTTCGTAAATAATTGTCTGCTTTAGACGGTGAGCATATCTATATAGTTTTATTTTTTTTAAATTTACGAGTTTCAAAAGATAGATAAGAATGATCTGACGGACTTATGAACATTTAGTTTCCTTATTTCTCAACCCATATGAGATTAAATGTCTTTATCAAACTGCAATCATCCACTTGCTCTCTCTAATAGTAAAATAATAATTACTTGAGGAAGATTAACAACAATCATATACATGAATTTTTAGATTTTACAACTAAATATATAAATTATTTATTTTAGAGGGGTATAAACATGACCAGGTGAGATAATTATAACTTGCTAATTATAGATTTCAAGTGCAGCACTAAATCCCAAGTATCAACCACTCCCCTCTTGTCATCATGTTTAAGATGCAATATTTTTAGATGTATTTGTTAGAAGCCTTTAGAAAAAAAATTGTTTCTCTCCTTGTGGTTGTTGAATACGAAAAAGACAATAAATCCAAAAAAAAAAAAACACTGCATTAGGGAAGTCATCTTTGGATGTAAGACTTTTCAACTTTAGTTTATTAGTTCTCTTTTTTCTTTTCATTCATTATTTTTATTTTCAACTCATCTTACAAAAATCACGGTTTAAATTCAATATTCATGGATCCTCTCTTTTGCGTGATGAAGGCATTAGATTCATCATCATTACCACAATGGGAGTTGCTGTTCGACATGTCTTTTCTATGTATATGACAAGTCTCTCATGTAACGTGAAACATTGGCTGTGAAGATGTAGTTTGCAATTGAAACAAACTTCACTCGGCTTCAAATTGAAACATATTCAACAATCATAAATGAAATATAACTTTATTCACTATCATTTGGATATCAAAAGCCTCCTAACCTAGCTTTATTTGCTATTTTACATTGTTTTTATGAATTTAATCAAACAATTATTGCGACAACAACGAGATGATTACTCAAGCGAAGAAATACAGGTCTCATCAAAAGTCTAAACACATTCTGATAAGGTTCCACCTGATCAAAGAGATTATGGTCCTAGGAGATATAGTAATGAAAAGAGTTCCATCGAAAAATAACATCACAAATCCACTGACGAAGCCATTATCTCGTATTATCTTTGAGCATCACAGGGGTCTAATGGGGATCAGACACGTAGATAATTAGCTTTAGGTCAATTGAGAGATTACTAGTCATAAGTACTTACAAGCCAATCACGTGAGTGATGACACGTGTGACATGATACATACTCTTTTTGTTTATTATTTATTTAGCATTGTTCTCACTTTATATTACTTGTTACATATACATATACATATACATATACATATACATATACATATACATATACATATACATATATATATATATACATATATATATATATATACATATATATATATATATATATATATACATATATATATATATATATATATATATATATATATATAATGATGTTCATAGACCTGTGCAATGAGAATCGGATCGTGATGAAATCACGATAATAAAACTGATTAGTCTTTAAATACAACCCTTAAATAATCTCGATCATAGGTTACTCGAGAGGAATATCGAGATAACTAGACAAACTGGTGTGTTGTATACCCGTCCATATGACGGAGGTGGTTGGTATCATAACTACCCGTGTTGGGACACTAGGAATACCACGCAGGTGCTCATTGGAGAATGAGTTCACTGATTGATCCACTTACGGAATGCTAGATGGTTAATGATACCTTATTGTCAGACAGTAATTTCGTCGTCCTAGTGGTGTACTTGGTCCTTAGACTTGAGACACTAAGGATGTCCTATATGAGTACTCCACTCTTTAATATCAAACTTATAGGTTTAAAAGTTTCAGATCTAGCACAACCGATCATCGTGAGTGACAACCAACCTTACAAGGGCAATTGAGTATCGATAGAGGATCATCTGCTCTCAGTGTCATGAGAAAAATATCATCAATATTCTTGCTCAAACAAATCTCTACCCAGGGTTATCCGGATTGAGAGAGAAAGTGTTCTCCTAGAGAATCTGATTAAAGCGAGACTTGAGTAGAAATCATATGGATCTGACAACACCATGCCCGGTATACAGTCTCTAGGATATTTGATGGATGAGAGATTATACGTATATGGTTACTAAGGACAAATAGATCAAAAGGAATGAATTCCCCTATACGTCCGTAGTTGATGAATCGAGTGAATTATTATGGAGATAATAATTCACTGAGCTAAAAGGAGTTCTGATATGTATGACTCATGGCCAACTCGATATTGGGCCTAGAGGGTCACACAAATATGGTAGGTGTTACGACGAGTAGAGATTTCGATATGAGATATCCGTTGGAGTCTCTATCTTATTGAATATCCAATAAGTCCCGAAATTATTGAGATCCAATAAAAGCTAATAAAAGATTATTGGGTAGAGACCTACTCATTTAAGAGGTTTAGGTAATTAGATGAAGATCTAATACCCAATATGGTAGGATCCATTAGGGTGATAAGTTGATAGATGACCTATACAAATAGGAGAGAATCAAAAGGTTATAGGTTAGGCCTTTTTTATTGCCACCTCCTATTCTCCTCTCCCTCTCTTCTCCTTAACTAGCAAACCCTATTTGGGGCATGTGGACAGCAAGAAGGGCTGACCTTTTCTTGATTGCATGGTGCGCGTAGCAAGATAATTTATGCAGTGATTTGAGGAGTGTTTCGTAGCCCATGTCGTGTGGATTATCGCTAGAGATGAGAACAGTTAACCACCTTCATCCTCTCCCATAGATCTACAAGACTTCAGGGATATATGATCTTCTTAGGTAACATATATCTCTTAACACACGTAATTTTTTTGGTTTTACAAGTTTTTACATACCAATCGTCGCACGATGATAAAAAACTTTTTTTTTATGAGAAATCTAGGATTTTTGTTTATGTTCTTCCGTTGTGCATGTGATATCGTCCCAGATTTCCTAACAGTGATAGTAGAGCATTGCATAATACTCTGATACAATCTAAGTCCCTTATATTGTGACAACAATGGAGTGATTACTCAAGCGAAGGAATCCAGGTCTCATCAGAAGTCTAAGCACGTTCTGAGGAGGTTCTACTTGATCAGAGAGATCGTCGCCCGAGAAGATGTAGTAATGGAAAGAGTTTCATCCAAAGATAACATCGTAGATCCACTAATAAAGCCATTAACTCAGATTGTTTTTTAGCGTCACAAGGGTCTAATGAGGATTAGATATATTGGTGATTGGTTTTACGTCAAGTGGGAGATTGCTAGTCATAGGTGCCCCGTAAGCCAATCACATAAGTGATAATATGTGTGACATGATACACACTCTTTTTACTTATTATTTATTTAGTATTTTTTTTCATTTTATATTATCTATTATATATATTTGGATGTCCATAGATCTGTGTAGTGAGAATCAGATCGTGACGATATCATGATAATGAGACTGATTCACCTTTAAATACAAACCATAAATAATCTCAATCATAGGTTACTCGAGAGGGACATCGAGATAACTGGACAGATTGGTGTATTGTATACCCATCCATATGATTGAGGTGGTTGGTCTCATTTTTGCTTGTGCGGGAACACCATAGATACAATGCAGGTGCTCATTGGAGAATGAGTTCACTGATTGATCCACTAATAGAATATTGGATGATTGATGATATATTGTTATTAAACAATGATTCTATCATCCCAATGGTATACCTGGTTCTTAGACTTGAGATATCAAGGATGTCATGTATGAGTACTCTACTCTTTGATATCATACTTATAAGTTTGGAAGTTTCAGATCTAGCACAATCGATCATCGAGAGTGGTAGCCAACCTTACGAGGGCAATTGAATATCCATAGAGGATTATCACTCTTAGTGTCAAGAGAGGAATATCCCATATATTTTTGCTCAAACAAATCTCTAATCAAGGTTATTCAGATTGAGAGAGAGAATTCTCTGGGAGAATCTGATTAGAGTGAGACTCGAGTAGAAAACATATAGGTCTAGCAGTACCATGCTTGGTACACGGTCGCTAGAATATTAGATGAATAAGGGACTATAAGTATGTGGTAACTAAGGACAGATAGGTCCAATGAATTGGATTTTCCTATATCGTATAGAGACTACGACATAGTGGCTTAGTACGTCTGTAGTCGATAAGTCGGGCAAATTATTATAGAGAAAATAATTCACTGAGCCAGAAGGAGTTTTGATAGGTATGACTCACGACCATCTCGATATTGGGCCTAGAGGGTCACACACATATGGTAGGTGTTACGACGAGTAGAAGTTCGGATATGAGATATCTCCTGGAGCCCTTATCTTATTGTATATCTAATAAGCCATTAAATTATTGGATCCTATGGATGTGATTCAATAAGAGCTAATGAGAGATTATTCGGTAAAGATTCATTAATCTAAGAGACTTGGATAGTTGGATGGAGATCCAATACCCAATATGGTATGATCCATTATGGTTAAGTTAACAAAGGACATTTATAAATAGGAGGGAACCAAAGAGCCATAGGCTAGGCTTTTTTTGATTGTCACCTCCTATTCTCCTCTATCATTCTCTTCCTTAGCCAGCAGGCTCTATTTAGGGCGTGTGGATAATAAGAAGGATCAGCCCTTTCTTAATTACATGGTGCACGTAGCGAGGAGATTTAAGCAATGATTTGATGAGAGTCTTCAAAGCCCCTACCATGTGGATCACCGCTAAAGAGGATGACGCTTGACCTCCTTCATTCTCTCCCACAGATCTGTAGAAATATAAGGATATACAATCTCCCTAGGTAACACACATCTCTTAACATGCGTAGTTTTTTAATTTGTGAGTTTTTACGCACTAATCTTGAGGACAAGAGACTATTTTTTTGTGAAAATCTGGGATTTTTATTTTTATTCTTCTGCTACGCACGTGATGTCGCCCCCAGATTTTTCAACAATAACTTATTTTCTCAATATTAAAGTTATACAAGATAATGAATGCATTTTTCTTTTACAAGAATATTATACAAAGGAAGTTCTAAAGAAGTTTTCTATATAACATTATCATCCTATATATACTTGTGGAATATAGCATCAGGTTGACTAAGAAAGGTAAAGGTAAATACATTAATCCAACTTATTATAAAAGTCTAATTGAATGTTGAAGGTATTTGATATGCACTCGACCTAATATATAATTTGAAGTTGGTTTAATAAGTAGATACATAGAAGCTCCTAAGACATCTTATTTAAATGTTACTAAAAGAATTTTATGATATATTAAAGGGACAATTGAGTATGAAATATTTCATTCATCATCTAAAAAGTTGAAGCTTATTGGATATAGTGACAATGATTGGGCCAAAAGCTACGATGATCGGAAGAGTACAATCAAATTTGTATTTTATTTTGGTGAAACTATATTCACATGATATTAAAAAAAATAACATGTTACTCTATCAAGTTGTGAAGCAGAATATATAGCAACATCTTTTTATGTTTGTCATGTAATATGGCTAAAAAGATTACTCCAAGAACTTCATATATCACAAGAAAAGTCAACCAAGATTTATGTTCGTAACAAATCAACTATTGCCTTAGCCAAAAAGATCGAAACATATCGAGATAAGATTTTATTTTATAAGAGATCATATCAAAAACAAATAAGTAGAGCTATTTCATGTCAAGACAAATGAATTAAGTGGTTAATATACTTACAAAACCACTTAAATCTGAAATATTTCAACAACTTTGAAAAAAACTTAGCATGTTAGATGTAACAAATTTAATGGGAGAAAATGTTAGAATTAAACTTGTTAAGGTATTATAAAGAGGTTTATTGTATCAAAAGAAAGGTTCAATTACATCAAGAGGAGAAACACGGGACAAATCAAATTGACTATTGATTCTTGAAAGAGTTTCTTGAAAAAAAGTGATCTATTTTAAATATAATTAATATAATATATCTATGGGAATATATAAACCTGATATGTTGGGTCATGAAATATATAGAGTTTTTGAAGTTATAAAAAATTTTAAAAAATATATAGAAGATTTAGTCTTGTTCTACTCTTCATTTATGATAGTCATATCTTTTCTTCCTATCTAATTCAATAAATACAAGGCATATTCATAGCTTTGGTATGTAGATAAAATAATCTCTTTTGAAATTATTTTTCTGTCATTTCAAAATCATTTATGATTCAATGATATTTTAAAAATCCATACTCAATAATATTTTACAAATCACAGTCAATGAAAAATAGAGAAGACAACATTGGAGCTCGGTATGTTATGATGATTAAGATAGCTAACGTCTTCAACATAATTTTATTAAAAAAATATAAAAATTAAATATTTATTAATTAGACAAATATATATTATTATTCCGAAGAAAATCAAAAAATATTAACCAACTTTTGGATTAAGTTTTGCTATATAACCTACTCAAAATTGTTGTGATTAACCAGTAGATAAGAATCACAAATAACACAAACATTTGCTCCTTGCAACTATAGATACAAATATTACAACGAAAAGGCGACAGAAAAATACAAATCAGCAGACACAACAATGTTATTCTTCAGACAAGGGAGAAACATAAAAGAAGACCACACACAATATCACTGAGCAAAGAGCAAATCTAGTAATAGGAATAACAAGTGGTCTCGGCTTCAGTCATGGGATCCGAAGGTGCCGTCGGCTGTGTCAAAGCCACGACATCGACTTTGAGATAGACTCCCAGCCAGTGCTCGCCTTCAGTCGATGGTCTCCTCTGAGGCTCAATCTAGCACTTTTGGGCATATCTTGCAAGTAGAGATGGCGAAGAGCGGGAAGATTGTCGATGCCATGAAGTCTTTCTCCCTGTAGATCTCCGCAGCGGCTAAGATGCAGCAAAGATAAGCTCGGCAGAGCATCTTTCTCCATGTCCAGCTGACTCAGGCATTTCAACTCTGCAATATTAAGTGAGTTCAGACGCAAGAACGTGTTAGCACGGAAGTACAGCCGCGCTCCGTTGTATGCCCTTAGCAGCGTTAGGTGCACCAAACTTTCTAGTTTCTCAAGATGAGGAATGGGGTTGCAGGTAGCCTCCAGCTGAGAATCCAGTAAGTACAAGTGGGTTAGGCTGCTTAGGAGATCGAACCATGGAGGGACTTTCCACAGCTGCCCATCCAATACAAGCTTGCGGAGGTGAGGTGGAGGAGAAGGCAGGGAGTCCAACATCAGTGCCTCGTCGGATGCCGCATCGATAGTGAGGGAGAGAAGCTGGCCCATCTTGCTAATGGAATCGCACAGCTGAATCCCGTCTTCCGCATGCACGTTCGTAAGTCCAAGGCGTCTCAGTCGGACCAGCGCAGCTATTTCAGCGATGAGCGTCTCATCTGCTTCGACTGTTTTTAGAGTCAGCAAGCCTTTCATATCCCGAATCCACGAAATGGTATCTGCTTTTATCCTTGGAGCTTTTTGATTCAGTAGGTCGTCAATCTTCTTCATGGTTGCCTGATCGGATACTAAATTAATTATACCCCTGCCTTTTTTTACCTTCTTTAGTACATAAACACAGTCCATTAGCAGATGCCGCAGTTCCTTGAGCCTAGCCACTTCATGGGGAAGACAAATCACCTTGGTTCCCCTCAGATCCAAGGTCTCGAGCATCTTAAGTCTTTTGACATATTTGGGGAGCACTTCAACATTTGTGTCCCTTAAGCTCAAGTAACTTAGATTGAACAGATCGAACACTTCACCCGGGACATGGTCGATAGGAACATTTCTCAGTTCTAGCACCTTCAACAGCATAAGATTTGGGGACATGGTTAGGAAAGAAGCAGCAGAAGCTTGGTCATCAACGAAGAAGAGAAGAGATCGAAGGCGAGATAACGGGGTCTTCTCCTCATGCCGGACAGCGGGGACTTTCTCAATGCTCTGGACGGATATGCGACGCGCTTTGGCTTCATCTACTGTCACACCTTGCTCATCCAAAACCGCACAGAGTTTGTGGGCTTTGGATACACATAGGGATACCTCTCTCATGAGGATGTGCATTCGGCAGGCTTTGACCTTGCCGGATTCATCCTTCCTTGCCACTTGAAGCATGCTACGAAGGATCAGCTCATCGAAGTAGCCCTCTGCGACTTCCTCCGATGTCATTCCACGTTTGTCCTCCACGAGTCCCTCCGCTACCCACAACCCGAGGAGCCAATTTTTCTTGATGACCCGGCTCTCAGGGAAGACACTACCACAGTACAAGTAGCACTGCTTAAGATGGTAAGGTAGATCATCGTAGCCAAGCATCAAGCTGCGCGACATGGTTACGAGCATCTCGTTGTTGCTCAACTGTGAGCTGATACCAAGGTAGAAGTGTTTCCAAGTCAAAGAACTCCGATCTTGGGACGACATCAAGCTTCCTAGTGTTAGGATAGCTAAAGGCAAGCCATCACACTTCGCTACGATTCTTCGAGCCCAGAACTCTGAGTCTCTGGGGCAAGAATTATTAGGATCCGTCCAGAAAGCCTTCTTGCAGAAAAGAGACCAAGCTTCGGATTCAGGCAAAGGCTGGAGGTTCAAGATATGGCTGTCAAGGGATAGCGAGGCAGCTACGTGGTGGTCTCTTGTGGTGACGATGACCCTACTGCCGATTTTACCGTTTTGCAGGAGATAAGAAAATTCATTGCATGCGTTTCTGCTCCACACATCATCTAACACGATCACGTACCTCTTCTGATGAAGGCACTGGTCGAGTAGGCCTAGTAGGGCTGCTCTGCTGCTCCGGTCGAGCTCGTCTGGCGTCGCCTGCAGGTTGCGCTTGTCTATGATCTGCCTTATGATGCTTCGCAACAGCTCTTCAGCGTTGTAGGTTTTGGAGATGGAAACCCAAGCAGAGCAATCGAAGTGTCTCTTGACATGCTGGTTGTTGTAGACTCTCCAGACCAGGCAAGTCTTGCCCAGGCCGCCCATACCACAAATCGAAATCACCATGTTCCTCTGGGAATTGTCAGTCTCGCCCAGGAGCCATGGGACTACTGTGGCTTCGTTTTGTTCCATTCCCACGACGTCAGTGCCCATGGTTTCGTGAGGCAGCTCCTCATGGGGCTGCCTCATCTGACGGCCACTGCTGCAGCTTTGTTCTTCTCTGCGCACCAAGCTTCGGCGCAGGTATCGGTCTCTTCTTTGTGGAATATTGGTTTCGAATTCTTCTTTGAGCTTGGGCAAATGGCTGCCGATGTAGGCAGAGGCCTTGGAGCCCCATGATTTATTCCACACCAGTGCATGAGCGTAGTAGACGATCTGTTCCGTCATGGCTTCGACGTCCCGCGCTGCATCCTTCACCTCCTCCACCCAATTCACCAGGGACTCGCTGTCGAGTTTGCTATTCTCCGTGTCACGTAGAAAGGACTGAATGCTCCTGAGCTCCTTCCTCAGGTTATCGAACTCATGTACGATATCCATACTGCTGGATCCTTGACTCTTGTTGATGGCTGTTATCGCTCCTTGGAAGGCAGCGGAGGTCAGATCCTTGCACAAAGACGCCAGGTAGTTGCTCAGCACAGCGAAAGTCAGCGGATCCATTTCCGAAGATATACTCTCAGCTGCTATATATCACCAACACTTCCGACGTGACGACCGCCTCTTACTGCTCCATAAACAAGCAACGAAGGTTATGCATGCAAAAGGAGCCTATAATCTTTCATACCTAAAGAGAAGGAAGTTACATACCTTCTTCCACGGCGTCGCTCCTTCCACAACCATTCCCAGCTCAATCAAAATTGTGTGCAACCGAAGGACTAGTTTCTCCGTATAAGCATGAAACTATGGCTATCGTGACAAGACGATCACTCGTCTCCACCCCCTTTTTTGTTTTTCTGTCAAAGATTAAAAAACAATTATTAGATCAAAAAAAGAATCACATCACCTCTCCTATAGAAGCTATCGAAACATCCATCCAAAAACTTTGGATCCTATGGACCCTTACAAAATTGACTAGCCGGTTAGCAACACATTTTCTTTCCTTAAACATATGAGTTATCCTAAACTCCACAAAATATTGAAGTAGACTACAATTGTCCTCGCATACACGAAAAAATAAACCAAGGAGCTTCTCACTTGTTACGTAAAATATGAATCAAAGCATCAGCATCAGCTTCAACATGAATTAGATGCACATCTTCCCTCGTAGCAGCCAGCAAGCCAATTCTTATAGCAATAGATTTGTTGTAGATTACATGCCCATCCTCCGGTATACCACCGATCACCAAAAACCCAAAGACAAGATCACAGCCTCACCACTCATCTTGTTGGATCATTCAATCATATTCCAAGCTTGTTGGATCATTCACCCAACTTGAGGCTGTGAAAGCATCACTTCGTTGGATCTTTAGTGGACTGACCCAACGCGTTGGAAGTCGCAGCTGGTTCAATCGTTCGTTGGCACTGACCCACCACCTTGGACACGTGGGACTTGGTCAACTCAGCGACCACACTGATGAACACTACCTTGCTTACTCGTGCACGGCATCGCGACGTGATTATTTGTTAGAATTGAAAAGTATTTTAATTTTTTTAAATATCTCTGAGTTTAGTATTCGTAAAAAAAATCTTAATACATATCGAACATTGAAATCAGTGTTTGTGAAGAAAATAAAAAAATCTGATAATTAAAATTTGATTATTATATAAATATCTCGTGTTTTTTTTTATGACGAGAGAATAATGTGAGAAATACTATTAATACTTTTGGATTTCGTGCATAAAGAGAGTATTCTCTAAAGTTTCAAAAGAATATTAGAAAAAAATTATAAATTCTTAAGAATTTATGTGATAGAATATATAAGAAAATCGTGAGGATAACTCAAAATTTTATAATTGATCTTACATTATGAATAATTAAAAATTTCTTCGATGTAGATGGCATTTGTATAATTAGTTGAATCTTATGTCGATTTTTTTAATATATTTTTAATTTGTTGATCTTTAGATATTCTTTTAGTTTTAAAAAATTTCTCAATTTCTTTAATAAGTGGTATTAAAACTGATCAGAGATTCAACAAAGATGAACAACGAAAATCAGAAGGATCGTAAGGTAAAAGTATTTTCTTTTTAGAAAACATAAAAATAGATAAAATACTCATTAAGAAAGAGATTATGAGATTAATAAGTATTTTAAAATTTCTAGAACCAAAATTCTTACGGGATAAGGAATCCTAATACCAATGTTTTAGAAAACATAAAAATAGATCAATACTCATTAAGCAAAGAGATTATTGAGATTAATAAGTATTTTAAAATTTCTAGAACCAAAATTCTTACGGGATAAGGAATCCTAATACCATAAAAAATATTCTCGTGAAGAAATAAAACCTTAGTAATTAGGGTTTATTCTTATCTAAATATCTAATCTATCTTTGGATTTGATGGAGTGTATAAGAAATGTTTTTGGAACTTCTGAATTTCTCTCTAATCTGTTTAGAGAAATAAGGTTTATAGAGAGAGAAAGAAAAAATAATATAATTTTAAAAAAAAATGTTTTTAGAGTGTCTTTAAGAAGAATAATTCAAGTTCTTATAATTGATATCATATGATACAAATTTTAATTTTTTGATAAATATAAACACAATTTATTGAATCATATTAATTTTATGTTGATTTTTTAATATATTTTTATTATTGATATCTGAATATTTTTTTAATTCTTCACTTCCTCCTGAACACTACTTTAGTTTCTTCATGTGAAGCACCGAAAAAATAAATACATGGAATCGTCCTCTCTCTCTCTCTCTCTCTCTCTCTCTCTCTCTCTCTCTCTCTCTCTCTA
The DNA here is from genome assembly GCA_004837865.1 of Musa balbisiana. Classification (NCBI taxonomy): domain Eukaryota; kingdom Viridiplantae; phylum Streptophyta; class Magnoliopsida; order Zingiberales; family Musaceae; genus Musa; species Musa balbisiana. Next base: position 35,593,604 of record CM017196.1, read on the forward strand.
ATAGTCAAATAACAATTACTTGACGAAGATTAACGACAATCATATACATGAATTTTTAGATTTTACAACTAAATATATAAATTATTTATTTAAGAGGGGTATAAATATACCCACACAAGATATGTCTCGCTCGGTTGTTTTATTGATATATAAAGTATATAGTTCTTATTGACATACTTTATATAATTATAACGCGCTAATTATAGATTTCAAGTGCAGTGCCAAATCCCAAGTATCAACGACTCCCCTCCTGTCTTCATGCATGATTTTGTTAGAAAGCCTTTAATTACTCAGTCATGAGAAATTGTTTGTTGAATACGAAGAAGACAATAAATCCAAAATAGCACCTGCATTAGCTAAGTCATCTTTGGACTTAAGACTTTTCAACTTTAGTTTATTAGTTCTCTTCTTTTTTCTTTTTTTTTTTGGTGTTCATTCATTATTTTTATCTTTAACTCATCTTAAAAAAATCACCTTTTTGTATGGTTTAAATTCAATATTCATGGATCCTCTCTTTTGCGTGATGAAGGCATTAGATTCATCATCAGGACCACAATGGGAGTTGCTGTTCGACATGTCTTTTCTATGTATATGACAAGTCTCTCATGTAACGTGAAACATTGGCTGTGAAGCTGTAGTTTGCAATTGAAAAAGACTTCACTCGGCTTCAAATTGAAACATATTCAACGATCTTAAAGGAAATATAACTTTATTCACTATATATATATATACATATATATAGATATACATTTATATACAAATATATACGTATATATACACATATATGTATATATATAATATTTTTACTTATTTCATAATAGTACTTATTTGATCTTTTAGATTGTTTTGATAATATTAGATAGCTTTTAATCACTTTGATTGTTTTCGTAATAGAATGAAATTTTAATCTCTCTTCGGTTTGACTATTTGATTGTCTCAACAACAATGAATATTTTTTTCAAGTCTTCCAGATGCAAACTCCTTCAAAAGAGTGATGAAATATCATATCCGACGTATCAAAACTACTCGCGCATATGATGATCTATCAAAACTCTCAAGTCAATCCCGAATCTCCGAGCGTGATGTGTGGTTAGCTTGATCCGGTAACGACTCTCCCGAATCTCCAAGTCTGACGGATGGTCAATCCTAAAACTGGGAAGGAACGGTCCACCAAACCGGGGCACTGACAGCGGTCTGGATCGGACCGGCCCACCAAAGACCGATTCATAATTGGACCGGACCAGCTCGGTCTAGTCACCACCAAATCTGTTATCCTCCCCTTTCTCTGGTTCAACAAACCACACACAAATCAAAGGGGGGGAGAGGAAACCAATCAATGGCTGCTGCTTCCGGTCTCTTCTTCCTCCCTAAACCCCCGCCTCTCCACCTCCTCCACCACCGCCACCAGCATCTGCAGCAGCTCGTCGGACTTCGCCTTCCTGGTCCCTCACGCCGTCGGCAGTGGCGACGTTTCGACTCCTACCCTGTTCGCGCCACCAAGAACGGCGACGCCGCCGACCCCCCGGACCGCCTTCTCGCCGCCGTCTGCTACCTGTACCCCTTCCTTGACGGCGTCCACTACGGGCGCTTCGTGCTGACCCAGTTCCCGGCGTTCCAGGTCCTCCTCCAGCCCCTTGTCCCGGCCATTCGCCTCTTCCGCTCCTCCCCCTTCACCCCCTTCCTACTCTTCCTCACCCTCTATTTCGCCGTCGTCCGCAACCCTTCCAGGTTTAGTCGTTACGTCCGCTTCAACACGATGCAGGCCATCGTCCTCGATGTCCTCCTCATCTTCCCCGACCTCCTCGAGCGATCTTTCAACCCGAGTGAGGGCATCGGGTTGGACCTCCTCCAGAGCCTCGACAGCACTGTTTTCCTGTTCCTGCTCCTGTCGCTCATCTACGGGTCCTCTGCGTGCCTCCTGGGGCAGGTCCCTCGGCTGCCTATCGTCGCCGAGGCCGCCGAGAGGCAGGTCATGTGAAGGATGCAATGTGAGCCTCTCCCTCTATATACTTTTTACATCTGTTACCATTTTATTCTTACTGCGTTCAACGAACGTGGGCTAATTTTACTTAGATCTCTTTAATATCTCAGCCGTTAGACTTAAAAAAATTATATTAGGATCCCTATAGTTATGAAAGTGAATTATCTAGCTTTATTTACCTTAACGTTATCGATCTTACCAAGGAAAGTACGAAAATATTAGGTAAAAAGATAATTTTAACATTCAAGTTATGTTTTTTATGGTAGCGAACGGTGATATCGTTGAGGGCCATGGGTAATTGTTCTGGATAAGGAAGAAGAGCGATGCGAAAGGTGAGAGGAAGAAGAGAAAGATGCAAACATCAATGCTCTATATCTGCGTCAGTGTTGATGCAGATGCTAAGCGGCTCTTTCGTCGCTCTACATCTACGTAAGTGTTGACGTAGATGCAGAGCGACGCTGACGTAGATGCAGAGCATCGATATCTGCATCCTCCTTTTCCTTCTCTTTCTTTGCCTCATCTCTCGCTATCGCTCACCCTCCTCATACATAATAGTCACCCGCAACTCTAGCGACGTCGTTGTCTGTCACCACTAACATTATCTGTCACCACCAAATGAAACGTGAAATTATATTTTTACTTGTTATTTTTGTGCTTCCATTAGTAAAATCGACGGTATTATCGTAAATGGAGTTAGATGTTTCACTTTCATAACCATAGAGGTTTCAATATAAATTTTTTAAGTCTAGAAACTTGGATGCTAAAGAGTTCTAACTACATGGGGTAATATGTAATTAGCCCATTAAATATTACACTAATGTGGAATCTTTCGTGTTTATTGATTATGTGAGGTTTTTGGTGATCCTGAAATATATAGCATTAGAACTTATATCTAATCTACTCACTTAGAATAGATAGAATGGGCAAAAAAAAAAAAACTGTTCATCGGCAAAAGAAGACTCCAGATTTTTGGTTGAAATGGATTTCTGAATCGAAAGAACCTGACCTCTTTTTGACAGCTTTTTTATTGATTAAACATGTAGAATAAGAAATCAACAATTTGCTAGGTTTTTCAAAAGCTGAAATTAGCAACAAACATGTAAAAGATTCTTATCCTAACATGCTATGAGTTCTTTGTATTACAAGTTCTCAGTTATAAAAATGTTATGATAAAGAACAACTTTGACAATGATGATTTAAACCAATGCCTCCATCAGAGTCCAGATAGGAGGGTGAATCTCAGGTGCCATGGCTTGCCAAAGATCTTCATCACATAAGGGAGGGAAGAAAAGGGGAGAGTGGAGAGGAAGAGGTGGATGGGGTGGCATTCCTATGCATAGTCCTTGAAGGAAACACAGAAAGAGAGGAGGGCGGTGAGAAGAAGAGAGGGAGCAGGGAGAAGTGAAAGAGGCTGCTGCATTTTGCACTTATTTTGAGGGTAAAATTGAAGTCCCAAAGAGGAGTTGGACTTTGGTTTTTGCTTTTGTTTGAGTTTCAGATGATATATGTATACATGGACATGCCTCCATGATGCAGAGGAAATCATAGTAAATCTCTAAAATCTGATTCTAATTTCTTGTTACAACAATTTCAAATGAGATCATAGATAATGTTGTATGAGTTTTTCTTCACGAATTTACATATAGATAAGTGTACTATTTCTTGTTGTAGGATCAAAGTTGGAGAAAAGTTTAAATAGGTTATCACATGGCAATAAAACCTCACTTTCAAGATATTTTCTTTTTTCTATGATTTTAGAAGTATACTTTTTTATTTTTTGAGGCCAGCACCATTTTTTTGAATAATATAGAATATATGTTCTTGTATGTACTTGTATCTTCAGTTCAATTGTTAAAATACTAAATGTCACGACCCCGGCTTGATAGGTTAATTAGCCTATTAATTTTGTTTAGCCTAAATCATTGACTAAAATATTTAAGCTGAAGTTGATAGTAATACACTCATTAGACCCTTAATAAATCAATCTTAATTTTGGTGTATGGAGGAGTAGCCTAATGGTGGCTCCACGCTATGATGAGTCCTCCAACTCCATCTATCGGTAGTCCTTTCCTACTCAAGCCCTCTTACCATACCTAAATATTAGGTTGGCTCTAATACCAAATGTCACGACCCAGGCCTGATGGGTTAATTAGTCTATCAACTTCGTTTGGCCCAAACCACTAGTCAAAATGCTTAAGCTAAAGTTGATAAGCTAGTTAGCCATCAGGCTTGAGTCGTGACATTTGGTATCAGAACTGACCTAATATTTAGGCATGGTGAGGAGGCTTGAGTAGTAAAGGACTACCTATAGATGGAGTCAGAGGACTCGTCACGACGTGGAGCTACCATTGGGATACGCCTCACATGCACCATGCTAGAGTTTGATCTGGGTTATGCTTGGCCTTGACGAGGATATTAAACCCTTAAGTGTGAGAGATTGTAACACCCCCGATTAGTCCCACATCAAAAGTGGGTAAGATTAAGATTGACTTATAAAAATATGATGAGTGTATTTTTATCAACTTCAACTTAGACATTTTGATCAATGGTTTGAACCAAACAAAATTAATAGGCTAGTTAGCCTATCAAGCTTGGGTCATGGCACTAAATCAAATTAAACTGATCTATTTTTCTCTTTTCAGTTTGAATCTAACCAGCCCAACTGGATATATGTTCTGTTAGGTTCATTGGCACACCCGAATTACAGCCAGTTTGTGGTTCTTTTGTTTTTAGATCAACATTTCTTCTTTTTTTCAAGATGATTCTCAGTTGTACAGCATGATGTGAGAGTACTTTTAATTTCTGATATTTTTGTGAAAACGATGGTTGTAGCATTATCATATTGGTTATTTTACTATGTTGCTTAATTTTGTTTTTTTAGATGTTTCAACTTAATCATATGATGACACCAATATCTTAGCTCAATTATTTTGTTTTATTTGGGATATGTCATATCATGAATGCGTCCATATTAACTGTCATTATTTGATCATAGGACATTCCATGACATTCTATACTCCACACCACAGAGAAGCCAAGTTGGTCTACTAGCAATGGCCCTTGTCCTGCTTTACAAACATATTCCATTGATCACATTCAACTTTGGGATGCCAACGGTATTGATGGTAAGCATATGAAGAACATAGGGCATGCGATAGCATGTTCATCTGTATGGATGATCACGCAAGACCCATAATTTATGTCGTTGGTCACACTTGTTTCTACAACAATCATATAGGTTCTCCAAATTATCTGCTATTTACTTTTTAAGTCCATGATCTTAGATGATGCAGAAACACTTATAACTCAGATGATTTGGAATTATATTCAGCATTATCTTCTGTTGTTAAATATGGCTAATATTGTCGTACTCTTGCTCCATCCATTTTATCTGGTGCTGCTGCACATGTTATTGCCAACTGTGTGCCTGTCACCGTTCTTGTATAGGTTGAATACATGTTTGTATGTGTTATATGTTAATTCTATGGTCTATAATAGTAGTCTGGTTTTATTTTAAAGCTTAGTTTTAAAGCATCTGCAATCTGTTTAGTGATGAAAAATCCAAGACTTGTTCGCTGGTCTTTTTTATGATTCCATAAAGAATGCCATGACATGTAAAGAATAGCATATTTATTTACATTGTTTTTTGTCTAACTATTTTGGTTCTTGTTACATGTTTTAGCTTTGAGTACAAGTTTGCATCTGTAAGAAAATTAAATTGCTACTAGAAAACTAGGAATAAACAGTTGTGGCAATGCACCCAAGGTTTTAGATATCTACCGGACCAATATTTAGTAGTATGGTCAAGAAGCATATAGGTTGGTATCAGATGATATTTGAATCATCTGGATGGGGTACTGGTTAAATTTTAATTCTTTTAATTAATTGTTACAATGATATCAAGTGGTATAGATTGATATATGTTGATTATCATATGAATCTCCAAAACTGATGTCAAATTTTAAATCCTTACCAAGCTTTGCAATACCGTCCAACAGCTGAACTATCGTATAAGGTGCACCACTCGATTTGAGTTTGCATTGCTTGGTTTTTTTTTTTTTTACCAAAAAAATTGATTTTCTTTTACTAACGGTTGGTACCGACACATGGTATGCTGATATAGCTCGAAGCGGTATTGGTTCGAAATCGACATATTGTATGCTTGCTCGTATAGTTTGAAGTTGTATTGGTCCAAGATCGACACATGGTATGCTTATATAGCTCGAAGTTGTATTGGTTCGAAACTAACACATGGTATGCTTGCTCGGATAACTTGAAGTCACATTGATCCAAGTTCGACACATGGTATGCTGATATAGCTCGAAGTTGTATTGGTTCGAAACTGACACATGGTATGCTTGCTCATATAGCTTGAAGTCGTATTGGTCCAAGATCGACACATGGTATGCTTATATAGCTCAAAGTTGTATTGGTTCGAAACTGACACATGGCATGGTATGCTTGCTCATATAGCTTGAGAGTCGTATTGGTCCAGATCGACACATGGTATGCTTATATAGCTCAAAGGTGGTTCGAAACTGACACATGGTATGCTGATATAGCTCGAAGTTGTATTGGTTCGAAACTGACACATGGTATGCTGATATAGCTCGAAGTTGTATTGGTTCGAAACTGACACATGGTATGCTGATATAGCTCGAAGTTGTATTGGTTCGAAACTGACACATGGTATGCTGATATAGCTCGAAGTTGTATTGGTTCGAAACTGACACATGGTATGCTGATATAGCTCGAAGTTGTATTGGTTCGAAACTGACACATGGTATGCTGATATAGCTCGAAGTTGTATTGGTTCGAAACTGACACATGGTATGCTGATATAGCTCGAAGTTGTATTGGTTCGAAATCGACATATTGTATGCTTGCTCGTATAGTTTGAAGTTGTATTGGTTCGAAACTGACACATGGTATGCTGATATAGCTCGAAGTTGTATTGGTTCGAAACTGACACATGGTATGCTGATATAGCTCGAAGTTGTATTGGTTCGAAACTGACACATGGTATGCTGATATAGCTCGAAGTTGTATTGGTTCGAAACTGACACATGGTATGCTGATATAGCTCGAAGTTGTATTGGTTCGAAACTGACACATGGTATGCTGATATAGCTCGAAGTTGTATTGGTTCGAAACTGACACATGGTATGCTGATATAGCTCGAAGTTGTATTGGTTCGAAACTGACACATGGTATGCTGATATAGCTCGAAGTTGTATTGGTTCGAAACTGACACATGGTATGCTGATATAGCTCGAAGTTGTATTGGTTCGAAACTGACACATGGTATGCTGATATAGCTCGAAGTTGTATTGGTTCGAAACTGACACATGGTATGCTGATATAGCTCGAAGTTGTATTGGTTCGAAACTGACACATGGTATGCTGATATAGCTCGAAGTTGTATTGGTTCGAAACTGACACATGGTATGCTGATATAGCTCGAAGTTGTATTGGTTCGAAACTGACACATGGTATGCTGATATAGCTCGAAGTTGTATTGGTTCGAAACTGACATGTATGCTGCTCGTAGCTTGAAGTCGCATTGGTCTAAGATCGACACATGGTATGCTGATATATCATAAGTATCAACCTCTGGTCATCCATGATAGCAGAGGAAAATGTACCGATTCAAGATTGAGAACAGCCAGCTCATGAGAGCATTAAAGATGGAACGCGACGTAAACGATAATTGAAAACAATTGTACCAATTACTGTCGACTAAACTAATGACCACAAAAGAATGGACTTCACCAAATGAAAGAAAAAGAGAGGCTAACTATGGGTGTCCAGAACGTTATCTGATATTAAATATTAAAAAAATTTAATAGTAAAATATGAGATTAAATAATAATAGATTAAATTTATGATATACGTTTATTCAGTAAGTTATTTGATGTACAAACACATTATTGTCGGATCAATATCGATCTCTAAGGACTACAATAAAGCTGCATTCAATGACAAAAAAATGTGTTATGAGCACTAGATTATTTAAATTAATTTTTTTATTTTTTTATTTTATTTTATTGATTTTAAATTTTTTATATCTTATAAATTAATAGGTTAAGTGAAAGAATGTTAAATCATGTTACCTTATCTAATTAGATAAGATATATCATGGATATGATTGGATTTTGATTATGATTATGAGTCAATAAAAAGAAGTCCAATTATGATATAGTTCCAATGATAATGAGAGGGGCTCTCCAAATTATTTATTTTAAATCCTCTATTCTCATATATAAATAGATCAGACCATCTAGGGACTATAAATAGATCAGACCATCTCTAATCTATTACTCATAGCGATCACCAACAATCCCACTGTATTCAATAACAAAAAAGTAATAAAAAATACATATCTATTATAAAAGATTTATTGATACCTCTCATAGAGTTTGAACTTATTGTTAACCCCAGCAAGACTCATTTTACAAAGAAAAAAAAAAAAAGAAGAGGCTTGAAAAATGAAGCAGCCCCACCCACGATTGTCATGGACGCCGCGGCGAAAAGACAGAAATGCAAATGAAAGGAATGAACACAACAGTTCCAAACACCTCAACAGGCCCAAAGGCTGAACATAATATACATTCATATGAAGATTCATCATTATGACAAAATAGATCAGACCATCTAGGGACTATAAATAGATCAGACCATCTAGGGACTATAAATAGATCAGACCATCTAGGGACTATAAATAGATCAGACCATCTAGGGACTATAAATAGATCAGACCATCTAGGGACTATAAATAGATCAGACCATCTAGGGACTATAAATAGATCAGACCATCTAGGGACTATAAATAGATCAGACCATCTAGGGACTATAAATAGATCAGACCATCTAGGGACTATAAATAGATCAGACCATCTAGGGACTATAAATAGATCAGACCATCTAGGGACTATAAATAGATCAGACCATCTAGGGACTATAAATAGATCAGACCATCTAGGGACTATAAATAGATCAGACCATCTAGGGACTATAAATAGATCAGACCATCTAGGGACTATAAATAGATCAGACCATCTAGGGACTATAAATAGATCAGACCATCTAGGGACTATAAATAGATCAGACCATCTAGGGACTATAAATAGATCAGACCATCTAGGGACTATAAATAGATCAGACCATCTAGGGACTATAAATAGATCAGACCATCTAGGGACTATAAATAGATCAGACCATCTAGGGACTATAAATAGATCAGACCATCTAGGGACTATAAATAGATCAGACCATCTAGGGACTATAAATAGATCAGACCATCTAGGGACTATAAATAGATCAGACCATCTAGGGACTATAAATAGATCAGACCATCTAGGGACTATAAATAGATCAGACCATCTAGGGACTATAAATAGATCAGACCATCTAGGGACTATAAATAGATCAGACCATCTAGGGACTATAAATAGATCAGACCATCTAGGGACTATAAATAGATCAGACCATCTAGGGACTATAAATAGATCAGACCATCTAGGGACTATAAATAGATCAGACCATCTAGGGACTATAAATAGATCAGACCATCTAGGGACTATAAATAGATCAGACCATCTAGGGACTATAAATAGATCAGACCATCTAGGGACTATAATGTATAATATTATTGAGAGATTACTCTTATCTCCCCTTAGTAAACCAATCAACTAGAGATTATAGATATTTTCTCATCTCTCCTTTTATCTCTAATCTATTACTCATAGCGATCACCAACAATCCAACTGTATTCAATAACAAAAATAAATAAAAAATACATATCTATTATAAAAGATTTATTGATACACTCTCATAAGTTTGAACTTATATTGTTAACCCACAGCAAGACTCATTTTACAAAGAAAAAAAAAAAGAAGAGGCTTGAAAATGAAGCAGCCCCACCCACGATTGTCATGGACGCCGCTGCGAAAGACAGAAATGCAAATGAAAGAATGAACACAACAGTTCCCAAACACCTCAACAGGCCACAAAGGCTGAACAGAATATACATTCATATGAAGAGTTCATCATTATGACAAAATCAAAGTATAATGGCCAACGAATGCAGTAGTACTAGCTATGAACTTTGTGTCTTTTGGATGCTCGTGATGATTCCTCGCCACTGATCCCCATCCTGCGGTAACCAATTGATTGATTACATGATGCAGGATCTTCTGGTTCCTATAATAATGCAAAGGAAATAAAAGTCAACAGACTAGGATTGTTTAGCATAAGAAAACAAAGCCAACTTGAAGATAAGATTCACAGTAATCGATGGTTGTATGTTATGCACATGCAAATTCTATGCTGGAGTATATGTATATATGAGGAATGGAAGAAAGTTGCAATCATGAGACAGTAGAATGATTATTTATTTTCATACAAGAAAAGTAAATTAAAGATCATTTTTGCTTTAAGAATAAGATTAGACATCTTCTGAACTTATGAATCGTGGTTTTAAACAACAGTCAGTGTGATACTTTTTTCTCAGTTGATAGGTATATTAGTAGCACTGCACTAATATAGTTGATGACTGATACTAGTACCAGATCGAGATTTTAAACCCTTTTACCATTCAAAGCCAATCGAAAACCATGAAGTTGGGAAACAATAAGAGCCCATACCTTAATGGTGGAAGTTGTGGCTGTGGCATCAGGCCTCTTATTAATTGGTGGCTTGCCAAATTTAAACTGTACAGAGATATTGGCTTGAGACAGATCTATGCCAGAGCTTTGCAATGCCTCCGTCAACGTGTTTAACAACCTGTTTTTCCACCAGGAAAATAAGCAACAAATGTCATGCAAAAATGTTTGAAAGATTGATTTGTCTCTTCGAGGACATTTAATTTAGACTAAAATTTTCACAGCAAATAGACATCTCTACCACTACACAGGAAATTAATCTACAAAGATTGACAAGAAGATCCACTTAGAAAAATGCCAGTGCAAAGTACCAAATTGAAGAAAAACAGCAGACCAGAAAAAAAAAAGTTGCATAACTTTTTGAACCAAACCATGAGAAAAACAGAACACAATAATTCTCATATATATATATATATATATATATATATATATATAAAAGAAAAACAACAGAAAAAAATAAATCTCGCTCTGAAAGATATGGCTGCATTGCCAGAAGTATATATTCAGAAATAGAATCAACTTATGGAGTTATGCTTAATACTCACCCATGGGAGTAAACAGTAGACACACTAATTGTGCCCTCATCAATTGTCAGCTCCTCTTGTTCATTCAACATCTGCTTGCTAATAGAACAATCAGCGAGGCTGCATGTTCTTACACAGGGAGATCGATTGTGGGATGCCATGTTACCAGCATCAGCCAGCCTCTGCTGTGACCGAGAAATGCTAGTTTCCCTTCCAACAGGGAACAACCTTGGTTGCAATAGATTCTGTGTGGCAGCAAGGTTACTATTTGTCTTGTAAAAGACACCAGCAGTATGACCTGTAGCAGGTAGACTCTGCAGACTTAATGGGGAAGGAGGTACAACTGGAACTCTACTTTCATCAAGTTGTTTGGAGAACACATGTGCAGGAGGAGCAGAATCATTTTTCACTACATGAGGTGGAACAGATAAACCATTTGGAGGGACTTGGCTGTTTTTCTGCTACAAACAATTTTTTTTAACCAAAAAGAAACAGAAAAAGAAAGCAAAAAAGATAAATGAGTAAGCTTATCAGAAAAGAAGACTAGCAAAATAAGAAAAAGCATGCAAGCAGGGTTATGATGAAGTAATTTTGAGCCCCTAGTTTCATAATGGTAAATGCACATGTTTGTTCTTCATTATGATTAAAAGAAAATATTACCAGCCAAGAATCCAAAGCACAACATTGAAAGATTTTTTCAGTTTGCAGAAATAACAAAGGGATCACAAGCTTGGTGCCACTAGACACAAATTGCTTCTGATTTGGTTAGGCAACCATTTTGGCACAGATGAAGCAGAACAGCAAGGATAGTAGGATCCATGCAGCAGTCTACAACAAGCACAACTCATCTTGCAAACAGTAAGTTTCTTTTTAGTTGGTTGCTACAATCTAAATGTTAATGAATCTATCTAAAAAAGAAAAGAAAAGAATTAAAAGGTCAATTACAAAGACAATTAAAACTTCAGGTTGTGGACTTTATGAGACAAGAAAAAATTCTAGAGATACTGACTAAAGAGTCATTATACACTTCTCATAAAGTTGCCTTTTTAAAAATATCCTAGTGACATAATTAGTCTCTATATATGACTGTTGCTATAATCAGACTATGTTTGAGGACACAAACAGGGGAGTATTCATGCACTATGTTTGAGGAAAATCCTAAGCCATTCAGATGTATTGGAGATCATTGACTATCTCAATGGAAGTATTCATTCACCATGGCACCTACAACCATTACTCAAGGACTTTTTGATGATTGGAAAGAGTTCAATCATGTGAAATTTTGTCACACTAGGAGAAATGTGAATGTGGCCACCCACCATCTTGCTTTGTTTTGGCAGAACCAGAAAAGCTACACACTCCTGGGTTTTAATTTCAATCTTAGTTTGTACTTGGACACAGGTCCAATTTAAGGTTAATCTAGTGAAGACTTTTCTCTAAAAACATAATAACATGCTAAACTTTACTCCATCATAATATCATGTGTGAAAGAACACATTATGCACACATATAAATTGTGCTTTGTGATTTTACCCATCGTATTAACTTGATATTGTCCTTATTCCATCCTGGGGGTGATGACTCATGCTTCTGTATCTTCTCTTGTAGGAAGCGGACGTATTCAATGACCTGAAGAAAGTTTGCTAAAAGATGTCAATGCGAAGGAACTCCATTGTAGAAAGAAGAGAATATTGTACTTAAATACCCCTGGCATGATGAATTACCTCCATGAGAAACGATGCTTTATCCCTCCTCTGATCGCTATGAGGTATGAGCTCCCTGAGTATTTGAAATCTGCACAATATTTTTATGTTCTAGTATAAACACACAAGTCTAGGAAAATAAATGACTAGTATATAACTCTACACCTTGGATTTCATTAAATTTAGAAAAGAAGAAGACAAGTAAATAACTCTACATCTTGGATTTATGTATTTTGTGTACTATCCATAATTCCATGTAAAGGTCAATCCAAAAAAGCAGCAGACTGAAGAATGATGTCAAACAAGAAGGACGATTAAATGATGAAGTAAAATCTATGTTGTCAATCAAATTGTAAGAATCATAAAGTTGGCATCCACTTGTGGAAATTATCTTCCCAATTTAACAACACGTCACCTATAAAACTTCAGTCATATTAACTCAGATATGGTTATAATATTTGTGCTCGGAGAAGGCTAAAGCATTCGACTGAATACACCTTCTAGCACAATACTTTGTCATGATTTATCGATCTTTACATAATTTTTTGTTCAATATACTTGAAACAAAACCATGTCAACACCAATAGAACCACAAACATGTTCTACAATACACTGTCTATAATGAACTATACAGTAGGTAAATGCAAATTCTAGTTCTAAGGAGCACTATAATTTGTTGGATCCTCAGTCTAATATTGTCATTGCATGACACTCCAAAAAAAACAGGAAAATAAGGAACTGAATGAAACTAGATTTGGTAACAAAACAAACATTTTTCGTTGACTTGCCTATCATTGATTTTGCTTCTTCTTCTCTGCTCTGTGGCAGAATGCTTTGATCGTGGGTTGTTTGGTCTCTGATCGACGCAGCTCGCTTTTCCATCCACTTTGATGGTCAATTCTGCATCCCATTGTAAATAAAATGAATAAAATCAGATGATTTTGCTCCAAAGATAAAGCAGCACAAGTAACAAAATTTCAGCTTCTATGGCTCCAAGAAGCTGGATAAGGAACAATATGAACAAAGCAAAAAAGGAGCCACCTTTACTGGCGGAAGAGCCTTCCCTCTTTGCAAAATCCTCATCTTCCACTCCATCATAAGCTCGACTGGATCTCGATGTGGCAGCCTCTGTCAGCTGCTTCTTCTCTGGCGTTGAGTCCTGCCTGTCAAACAGTTGCCCACACAGTTCAGGCAAGGAAAGCCTCTAGAAAATAGAGGGATGAAGAGGAAGACAAAGGATACGAACCTGCCAGTGGTGGCTGCGGCTATGGTGACGGTGGCGGGGATGGGTCCAGAATCGTGGCATTCGCCTGCGGTAGCAAAGTGTGACGTCCTCTGCCCTGCCATGAAACCAACCAGCATACGATATGCTAAATTTTATGATAATTCAAAGATCCCAAATTGAATTTCATAGTATTTTTTATTTATGCAATTTGATCTCCTGATATCTAAAATCTTGTTCACTATTTTTTATTTTTTTGAAAAATATTTTGATCTTAAATCATAATGTACTCACGAGTGCTCCTTTTTTGGATTTGCAAATAAATACGAATTTTTGTATTATTTTCCTCATTCTCTTCTAATTTCTATTCCTAATTCATTTGAATTATTATATATATACATATATAGTTATAGTTATAGTTATAGTACTTCTTTCACAATCAAACTAGTAATTAGAGCTTCATAAAAAAGCTTTTATGTTTCATAAGAGAAGAAGAGAATAGTGAACAAAAAACTATAATTACAAATTAATTTGGGCTTCTACTTGGGCTTTTGCACGGGAACTGTGTGGCCCCATGGAGGCCCAATAATCTCACGAGTCTATCACGTGCATATACCAGCATATTCCGTTCCTTTTATTTTTCTCTCTCTTATACACCAACGTGTCATGAACATCTGTTTTTGTTTTCAGAAATCACAACAAAATTTACTTTCGGGAAACGGATTCGTTTCTAAGAACATGAAGCGAGCGAGGAAAACACTGCTATTTTTTGTCTCGAATTGAAAGTAGAAAACGATTTTTTGTTTGCGAAAAAGAAAATAATTAACTATAAATAAAAAAGGTGATGAAAATGTTACCTCCCGAATCCGTGTCGTTGTCGTCCCACGGCGTGTAAGAAGTGCCGCCGGCGTGGCTATAGCTGGCGGTGGTGGTGGTCCGGCCACCGTATTCGGGTTCGGGTTTGGTCTGTAACCCGGCAGGGAAACCCGGCGCCTCGCTGCACCCTCTCCGCTGCGGCTTCACCGCGCCCGCCGCATGGCCGATGGCGTACGTGCCCACCTCGCCAGGAAGCGCTTGCTCCGCCGGCCTCTCGACCGGGACAGCGTCCTCCTCTTTTTCCCGCTCTGGCGGTTGAAGGAAGTCTCGCGTCTTCAAAAAGAAGCCTGGAAACACATTTGCAACGACGAAGAGAAAAAAAGACAAAAATTGAGAGAAAAGAAGACGACGATTTCATCAGTAGAAACCATAATTCCAAGTTCTACATCAGTTACTACAAATTATGGAGCTACTCGGTGGACGGGTACCTTGTGAGGGAGGCCTTGGATCTTGGAGCTGCAATGACGAATCCGAGGAGTAAAGCGAAAGGAAATCATGAGTTACTTTCTTCCCTGTTTACGCATATGAATTATCGACTCAATAATCGTCATAATTGGGCGTTAAATTGCAAGAACGCATGGAAGAACTTTTAGTACCCTGCCCTACCTTGGACCTCCATCTATCTTCTCTCTTTTGCAGGTTATCCTCAGCAATTCATCACAGAAACTGTAGAATTGCGCCCAACTTCTTCTCTCCGAGAAGCGAAATCCCAAACTCCTGCCGCAGAATTACGATCAAATCAGAAGCCTAGGAAGAATCTTCTTGATTCTCCGCCGGAGAAGTCGAACCCGATCGCATTCAGGGGAGCAGAACGGATCCAAGAAGAATGAGAAAATCGAACTATGAGATCGATGTGATGATTCCCTATGGAGAAATTTGGCCTTCACTGAGGAGAAGCGAGGGGAGACCCCTTCGAGATCTTAAAACGCCGCGCTTCGGTGAACTCCTGCCTCTGCTCTCGCTTTTACATATCCTCTTCTCAACCCTTCTTTTCCGTCACCGAAAACGCCGTTGACGGTATGTAACGGCGGTTTCTCCCCCGTTTCTGCCCGTCGCCGCGTGGGGTGAAACTACGAACGGATTTGGCTTTCGATCCGTGTTACTGCGGGCGCTACGTAGTCGATCGTACGGCCGTGATATACAGACGGAGGCGATGGGTGAGATCACGTGCCGTACGGCAGTTTGACTGCGGTTGGTCGCTGACATATCAGTTTAACGAAAGCGGATAATTTAGCACGCGATGATTTGGCGCTAATCCCGAGGAATAATAAAAGAGGATTATTAATTTACGATAATATTTACTTGAAGGAGGAGAGGAAGAGATTAGATTAGCGAGAAGTACAGCAGAGCATGTTGGGGACGTGGGTGGAAGGATCACGTGACGCTCATGTGCTTAAGATTCTCTCACCTCTCTTGCACAATTCATGAGAATTTCATCTGCTTTGATCCATCAAAAAAATTGCATATCTTAGGATAAAGCTCATACGATGTTTCTCTTTCAGGTTGATATTCCTGCAAAGAAGTATGTTGCTAATAATCTATAATGATCGATGTTAGACTAAATATGATCCGTTAAAACTTTTAACGGTGAGTCAGATCCTCTTTAGATCCCGTATCTACTCTGGCTCATAAATAATTACTTGTTTTAAAATGAAAACCTAACCATTTTATTCTTTCGGAATAACGGTAATTGTCTACGTGGTGGACTAACCATGACCTCACCACCCACGTAAGTCTCGGCAAGTCTTCAGTCATCTGTTGAGACGAGCCCCACCGTCTCTTCTACCCCTTTCTCACGTGTCCTTATCCTCCTACACTGTCTGCTACACTATTTATGTGCAAGATTCAATCAGATGAAACCATTCCTGGATCACTTTGTCAACCATCACCTGATCTGTGAATGCCAACCAGTAGATGATAAGGTTCTTTTCTCTTTTTCTATGGCATAGAAACAGCAGGTTTCTGAACCTATTTGTTTGAGGGAAAGATAATAACCTTGCTGCTGTCGATGGTGGAACTCCCGTGATCACATTGGGCAAGGAGACAAACTGGAAAAGCTCAGGCACTTGTGTTGGCTTTTATATCGGAAACTGACGAAAATAGCTTCAGATACAAAACAACGATCGAAATGAGCATTTAGAGGAGATAAAATAGATGAGATACGCAATGAGGTTGCATGGAAATCCTCGGAACTCGGATGAGCTCAAAACCTGTGGCTTTCCCACCATTACCTCAGTTATAGGTCATGCATTGCACAGCTCCCAAGAGATCTGAGATGGTCACAATGTGTCTCAGGTCTACGTCTCTCCAGTGGCGGGATGCCGTCTGTCCGCATGACAACATCTCACGTGCAAACAGTGACAAGCTCTTCCTCCGGCAAATAGGAATCAGGGCTTCTCATCTGTTCTCCCAGCTGACTTCTCCACCCCCCTCCAGTGATTTTGTTAGTTTTCTTGCAGATTATTGCTTAGAAACGAGTATCGATCAAGCTTACATAAATTATTTGTCTGATCAATTAGCATATTCTACTGACAGCATCTCTCTTTCGTGGATAGCTGAAAACTACACCCTCCCAATCATTTCATGCATCTCTCTTTCCAAGAGAGAACGTTACGGAAACTTGCTTACACCATGGTCCACGAATATATAAGATAATGTCCTTTAGGGAGAGCATGCTTGCAGCATCTATCTGTCTCTATCCACACACCACAAAATATATGTATACACATCTACCTAGTCTCAATCCTCTCCATAACCTATGTCCCCCAAGGGACTTATGCTAACAAAAGGACATCTCAACAAAAATAATGAGACGTCCGTAGAAAAGAAGACTCCCACAAAGCATATATTTTGTGTCGATTCCAGACTTGTTGCGTGACACATCCGACAAAGAGTGGGTGGTCGGAGGACTACTTTTGTGTTGCTGTGGCCACTCCGTGAACCACACGCATCACTACTGTTCGGCAGTGTTTAATGCATCTTCCCTTGCGAAAAGGAGAAGATAAGGATCACATGGACAGGGATGCAAATTCCAGTTCATGCGAGGAAGCAGAAACCAGAAACAAACACTTGAGCATAATAAGGAAAAGAAGAGGAGTTTGCAGCAGTAGTTGGGGGTTTAATTAGAATATAAAATTAAGAACAAGTTTTTGTTTGGATCGGTGAAAATTCTGTTCTAAGGTTTCAGCTCAGGGATGAACAGGAAAATATAATTTTATTTACCCCTCTCTCTCTCTCGCCCTTTATTTTCTGGAAAGACAGGAAATGTTGTTGTTTCAAGTGGATCAAACAAATCATCCAAGTATTGTTGCATTTGAATGCTTCCATTATTTGCCGTGATTAACATCTACAACTATTCTCGTCATTTGCTTATTTGTTATCCCATGCATTGGCACGCGTCTGGGGATGGTTGGCGGATGAGTTGGCGCCACGTGATTAAGGGGCGAAAGGCCTCGCTCACACGTTGCCTCACGAATCACGTGGCCAACGCACGGCGGTTGGCGTGGTGGGTCCCGTAAGGTAGGAGGTTCAAAATAGGGCGCGCGGATGGAACGAGAGTTGCCACAACTTGCTTTACCCCAAAACCACCCAACCTGCATTGCCATTCCTTCGTAAAGGGTGGGCTCTCTTCCTGAGATCACCGAACAGGTCGTCAGACGCGTACGCAACGTGCGTGCGGGAAGACTCATTCTAGTGGCGCTGTGGGGGCGTCGCGAAGTGGTGGAAGGAGGTGGAGGATCGGTGGGGCCCAGAGGCGGCTGGGCACGTGACGATGGTGGGGGAGGGCGAAGGTCACGTGCGGTCCATACGGGTGCTCTTTGTCGGGAAGCGGAACGAGTTGACGGACGCACAGTCCGTGAAAACGGCCGTTAGGAAACTGCGGGAACGGAACGGAGATCAGACGTCCCGTTTGCCGTCTGCTAAAGCGGCCGCGAGGTGCTCGCTCTCGTCGTGTCGTGAGTGGTGGCGGAAGGCGGAGCGCGAGTAAGCGGCGGAGCTCGTCGACGCCACATGCGAGCGTGACGACAACACGGTGTCACTTGGTGACGTCGTCCGTGGCAGAGAGATTATCTCGTGCGGTGGAATTCCCGCTCCATGTCCCGCCACGTGCTGTGGGGCAGGCAAAGGGCGACCAGTCTCCATCGGGCGCGTGGTTCAGTCCCCCCTCACGATCGCCTAGGTGGACGCCGCCATCACGTGACGCGGCTCCCTTCTCCCTTCCTTCCATGCAGGGCGTGGCCCCACATTTCTCACACGTGTTGCTGACGACCGGTCGAACGCTCCCACCATCTTTTGGACGCATGCATGCATGCATATTTATCACCTCATCTCTAAAATTTCTCGCGGATTTTCTTTTATTTTTTCATATAAAAAATATTTTAATTTCTATCTTTCCCTCCCCTCTCTTCTATCGAACTTGCCCTTATCCCCATGACCCCACTGACTCTCATCAATCTCATCTCCATCTCGTAGGCCCGTTAACCTCCCCCACCAAATCCGTACATATGCATCTCGTTTTTATCATCCTTATTTACGATATATGTAGGCAAAGGCGACTAACGATGTCTCATTGTCATGTCGATGGGACTCGACCAGCTATAACACTAATAAAAGTGCATGTAATTACTTGATCACTCAAATCCAACACGAAAGCACACGAGACTACTCACGACCAATGATAGAAGACAGAAGCATCAGGACAAAATTATTATTTATGAAAAAAAGGCTCTGAGAAAATTTTTAAAAGTGAAGACTTCGATCTGAGCTTAATTTTTAGGACATTCATTGTTAGAAGCAATCAACAATAGTACAATCATCATCAAAGGCAAAACATATAGCTTATCAAACAGTATAACTGAGGTGACTTTTTGAAGATATTTATCGGAATGAGAAGTAAACAACTAATAACAAATTACTTTTGCAATAATAAAAAACCCAACCTTGAATGAAAGAACTAAAGATATAGAGATTATCATTTCATCTCGGATCTTTTTAGTAATTCATAACTCCGAGTATTATAGCTCATATGAATATAGCTTGGTATATGTAATTATGAATCGAGTGAGTGCGTCGAAAATTGATTCATAATTAATGGTCTGAGTGATTTTAGTAGCTCTATTTTCTCTCCTGATATGGTTGAATACTAGCCATGGATTTGATTAGTAAAGTTAATTTCCTCTTACATTATAACTATTTTGGTGTTCTTCTATGGTAGCATTTCCTCTCAATTCACTTAGCTTGCTCCACCACCCCCAACCAAGCGCAAGATGCTCAAAGGCAGTGATGAAGCCTTTTGTATGAAATATGCAACCTTTGAAGCAACATGAACTTTCAGTCAAACCAGCAACAAGGACTGCAGGATAATGGTTTCATGCTGTATGCACTTCTTGAGGTTTACTGTTGAATTCTATGAGTATAGAGATTGGTAGTGCTGCTACATCTCATTTGCACAACATTGTGGAGCTCTTCATCCCATGCATTAGACACCTGCACATGCTTAGAAAGCTCAGTGACACAAAGAATAGCAGTCAACTGTATGGACTGGAAAATACAAGCTTTAGGAAAAAAAAACCATAATGCAGAAATCAGATTGAAACAATTTTCTCTACAAAGGAAAAAGCCTTTTGGTATTCTAATGAATCTATTAAGTTTTTGCTGTTTAGTGTATGCAGATGTGATATATAGGTGGACCAAAGGAGGTTACTTGGTTCTTTTCTCAGTGGATAAAGGAGAAGGAAAAAATGATGTGGTAATTGGGCAAATAGAACACTTCCTGAAAGTAATCCAGACATAAAAATTCATGCTGACAAGTATCATCTTATTTCAGCTCAGTCTACTGCAAGGCTACACTGACAAGAATAACAGAGCACCATGTATTATGATCAGTGGTTAGAAGTTTTTGTGCATTCTTGACTTCACTTTTTGTGGATCCCTTTGTTTCTTTGAGTTGAATTCATTTTGTCATCTTAATATTCTTGAGGAATCATAAATTGCTCATGAACTGGTCAAGAATTGTATTTAAAGATACACAGAACAAATGAGCCTTCCTAGTTTGCCACAGTCCTGATAAAGTCAGTGAATTGACTATACCTGCATGCTATATCCATCTTCTGCAGTCATTTGAGTATCCATTGATCTTCCAAGTAAATCTGGAGGGTTTCTGGTCCCAGAAAACCCAGATTGGATCAAACCCTGCTGTGGCAGATGTAGTTGCGGATGAATTATGTCTGATGAGAAACCAGCAGCAGCTGAGGGGCTGTTGCAGGGCTGAAGTAGCTGCCAGGGAAAGACAGAGGCTTTGATGTGATGATAAATAAGCAATACTCGTCAATTAGATAAGGCAGTATGATCAGCATAACGAAGCCACATACATATTTAGGGAGAACTCCCTCTCTGTCAATGTCCAGCCTTGGATTGATAGCTGCAAGCTTCATTGACAGGAACTGGGAATCAAAAGAGGAAGTTATTTGTTGCTATAAAATGGTCAGCAGTAAATCTGAGAAGATGTCTCAAAATACAGCAGAAAATGTTTATGTTATGAAGGATATATACCTCAACCTGCTGTTGTAGTGATTGAACGTAGTTGATGATCTCATCCAGCATTACTGCCTTTCCTGTGACCTGTGTTCATATGTCGAATGGTGACAAGGATAGATAGAATAGGGAGTTCAAGAACCATACCTTGCTGCAACCAGGAACAAGGCCTTGAAGAAGCTTCATCCTCTCATTGATCTTTTCCCTTCTTACCTAAATTGCACATATCGGTCCATATCTATCAAGAAAGAAAGATTGGCTCTTATAGAATCTGGGACTCTCTAATGCTGGCAAGATCTTACTCTTTCTGCAAGACTGTGGTTGCTTGTTGCCTGGCCATGCCTAGCCCGGACGTGAACTAGATCTGATTCAGTGATGTCTTTTACCTGCTTCCGTTTAGGATTAACAGTAGCCACTGTCAAACTATTTCGCTCAGTTTTCGGTTCATGATCCTCTTCCATCTCCATAGGTATCTGACAGGATACTTGTGCTCGTTGAGATATCTACTTGTGATCAATGGAAGGCAATGACAAAGAAGACAGACAAACGAAACATATCTGAGAGAAAAGGATCTGAACTACCTCATTTGGTCTTCTCCTTGTCGTAGAGGAAGCAGAATTCCCAGCTGCAGTAGCCAGATTAGATGGATCTTCTTGGTGAACACCAGTGCGGTTAGGCTGATGATGCATGTCCTTTTGTTCCTTCATCAGACTGCCATTCTTGGATACATAATCAGTAGATAATGAGGCAATTCTGACAGCTTCCATCATGTCGATTTTGTTCTTCTTCTGCATCTGAGCTCCAGAGTTATCTCTTGATGTAGTTGCATCGAAAGGATTCATCATGTAGCAAGAAAACTTTGCAGTTGATCTCTCAGTGAAATATGAAATCAGCTGGGAAATCTAAGCTATTTTTGCATGATTTCAAGCTTGTGGACAGGTTCTAAAGCTCACTGCTGAATGAGTCATCCATGGAAATTGATGAGCATTAGACAGCGGTTGAAGGATTGCTGGGAGTCAATCAGAAGAATATCCAGAGTTGCAGCCCATATTATCCTCACTCATAACTGAGTTCAGCACAAACTATATCAATCAAAAATTGAGAAAGAACAGCTGCCTGCTGTAATCTCAACACAGTCACTGATCAGTAGCACACATTTGGCAAAGATAAATCTGCTCACAGAAAAAAAAATGGAGCCAATGAATCTATCAAATAGCAGAATCACCTACTCCACACATCAGTAAGACAAGCAAACGAAGTGAAGATTTTTACCTGCCACAACAAGTTGCATTAAATCAAATCATTCAAATGTGTAGATTATATGGCATTAGAACCACTTGCAGGAGCTAAAATTCACCAAACCCACCTTTTCAGAAGAGAATCTTAGAAAAGTCAGACACCCATTCAAAGACAACTCAGAAAACCAAGATTGCTCCACTGCCCATCAAACTTTCCTTGGATTTCACAATGTAGGAGATCAAAAGGATGGATAGATGAGTGATGATACATTAGGCCAAAGATTCCAAGCCCTAGGAGTTGAACAGGGACACAAGTACCCAGCTGTAACCAGAGGTGAAAAGACTACCAACCAGAGAATCCTCGCTTCTCAGCAATCATTGAAGGAAGCTGAATAGAACTTGCCCTTCTTGACTCAGTGCAAACATTCATGTTCACCACTGTGCCACATAATAACACTTCTTGACCCACTGCAGAGTGAAACCCTACTGAAGCATGTGCAACTAAAGGGACTATCGAAGGCAAATTATATAATCCATTGTAGATTCGATTCTACTCTCTATCACAATGCTATGAAGAGAGAATGCAACTGTCTCCCAATGCTTATAAGAATATTGGTTAGCATACTCACACTACAGGAAGACACCCTTGAGACCTGAGTCCCCCCAACTCATAATCCCCAGTCTCTTTGTTCCAAAGAAACATTATACCACCAGGTTCTCTGTATCTTTCAGAGGCATTGTTGGATTTTGATCCTTTTATCTTTGTTTCTTTACTTGGCATATTACAGGCCTTGACCTAGCAGCCTGACATTGCCAACCACTCTTGTGATGTTTGGGATCTCAAAAAGTTGTGTCATAATGATTTGGCACATTTGGAGTTGCCCCTCTCAGAAAAAAATGCATATAATAACTTGCATAGAAATGGAACCCATGTCCCACTGCATTTTATATCATGTAAGATAACAGTGGCACCAATTAGCATCTGAATTCCTAGTTACTGTTTGATAATGAATAATATGCATCTAACTATGCTTAAAGATTGTATTAGCCTACCTTGCATATCTGATTGATTCATTCTTTAGTGTGACTCCAATTAGTGGAACTCAGGCTTCACTATCCTCTTGCATATTATTTCTACAATTTTATGGATGACAAAAAAAAAACAATAAAAGACATGATTTAGCACTTGTGTTTCCTTTCTTTTTTGTTCTTTGGAACATTCAAAGTAGCTTAAGAGTTATTTTGTGCCTCATGAGAAATTTTAGAGTATAAATTCATACATGTTTTCAGGGAAGGTAATAAACCTGCAAACTAGCTTGCAAATTATGCAAGATCCAGTAACATTTGATTTTGATTTTTTGGTTCACTATGACACAAACAGTATAGGATTTGTTAGATATTAAGTAATTCATTTTATTTTTTGTTTGGAAAAAAAGGCAGTGAAATAGCACCTCAGAAGTCAGCAACAGCCGAGTAATTTGCTGTTGACACAGGAATCATGCACAGTGGAACCACTTGCTCTTCCAATCATTGCAAGGAAAGACCATGGATAGTGCATTCAAACGAAAACTGGATGGCTGAAGAAGAGGGAGGGAAAACTATGTGGGGAGTCTTTGTTTATGTTGCAGGTAGTACTTGTAGGGCCATTCCCAAGGAGTTCTACTAATATTTTCAGAGACAGTCTCTGATACAAAGAGAGGAGTTCAAGGGGAATCTATACTCATCCTTGCATGTAATTATTAGGTGACATTGGAACTTGAGCATCTTGCTTTGTTAATTACTGCAGATTAGGTGCCTAATTTTATAGCATTCAGGAACATGATCTCTGTCAATGAGATCTGATTCACAAGACCTTCCTTTGTTGGTGTGCTTGGTGTGCTGGCTACCATGGAATTTACTCTTCCATTTTTCCTCATAGTTGATGATGAAATCTGTGTTCAAGGATGAAATATCAGTAAAGAAAAAGTGGTCCATCTGTTGCAAAATTTTCTATTTTCTTGTGACCCTCTGTAGTTCAGATTCACATATATGATTTCTAATTTACAGGTTTTTTGCATTAAGTATATTTGTATATATATATAAGCATTTTTTATTTATTGCTCTAAATTTAAGCTAAGCGTATATAAATTTGCGGCCATATGTATATATTATTGTGGTTAATTTTTGTTAGTTAATTATCATTTGACTATTGGCTAAAACTCTATATGAGATTAATCCATCATAAAAACTCATCATGTTTCTCAGAATATTAGGAGTATTTTAGGTATTCAGATTCTTGGGGTAATAAATGCTGCATACAGGCAAGTCATACTGCTTTTTATATGTTGACATCTTCCATCTTTTCTATTCATAGAATTCCTTGATTATTGGTGAAAACATCAAATACTAGTGTTTTCAGAATGGAAAATAGCAAAGGTTATGTGAAGCAATTTATTGCAGTCTAATGTAAAACCTAAAGAATTTTATGTGGTTGATTTAGTTGCAAGGCATTGTTTCCCCAAATTCTCTTAATTAGATTGTGTCCCTACTATCTTTGAAACATGATCTCAGTCTCCTTTCTTTCTACCACATTTAGTGCAATTCCAACCTGGAATCAGCCTATTTGACAGCACTCTATTTTCACATCTAGCAGAATAATGGAGAACTACAAATGTAAAATAATTTGGGAAAGTGTTTGATGGATTTTCAAACTTGCAGGTGATGCATATGATCATATTTTATCTTAAACAATTTCACATTCATGATCATTCATACACCTACCACTTAAAATTCTTTGTGAATGGATTTTGCAGGAATCTGATGCCACAAACTCTGAACTCAAAAGCCATAAGTGAGTCAATTCATGAGGAATTGTGTCACTGGGGTGCTGAGTTCCTTTGCATTCCTCTGCTGCTGGGATTGCTTGCAAACTGGAGTAGGAACTTGATCCCCCTCACATATGCCAGTTTTCCATCTCTCTTCTAAGTAGGCAATCTTGTAGCAAAGTTATCTTTTGGTTTTATGTACTGGTGACAGCAATGTCAAAATGAATAAGAATGACATTAAGCTACACCAGGTTCCTGAATATGTGATTGATGATCATTATCTGCATCATAAACAAGACAGTAATGAGTCAAAACATGAAGATGATCTATGGGGCAATTATAACAACACACATGTTTCCTTAACACTAATAATAACATTTTAGGTACAAGCATCCGTAGAGTCAACTGCTGCATGATGGTCTTAAGTCTCTGCACAAGAAGCAGCAACATCCATGCATGAACTGCATATTTTCAGAAGTTGGCTGAAGGTGGTGGTGGGGTTGGCAGTACCAACCAAGGATGATCTCTATATATGATTGAAAGCATTCAGACATGAGGAGAGGAATTCCTGAGTTTTTAATGTGGCTGTCACATCTAAGGAAGAATCATTTTATCAATTATAGACCTAAATAATTAGTATAAGAATATCTTTGAGAATCTGGTAGCTTTGAGAAAGCACTCACGAATGAAAGAAGAGTGTAAAAGATAGGTGAAGGGTATACAACTCAAGATCATGAGGAGGCAAGTTTAGAGTTGAAAATGATGTGACCTAAAAAGTTTCTTTGAACCATTTACACCTGCTGGCTCCTAACGCACAATCCTAGAGTGGCATGTCTATAACAATATAATGTAAAGATTGAGTAAGAATCCTTATTTAAACACAATAACAACAATAATAATAAAATCGTAAGTCTTTGAAGTCAGTCATATGAATCTTTTATTGTCATTGTGATATGTAAAAAGTCATATGTTTAGTTCATAATACTTAAATCTTTATTTATGTTAGAACAGAAAAATATTATATTTGTTAATGTTATAACGAACTTAGCTCGTCAAGCATCTCATAAGAATTACAGTAAATATCTATCAAACCTTATCAGATACTTGAAGGCTAGTCCATGAACAAGTAGGTCATTTGTAACTAAAAAAATTGATGACCTCCTCATGAAAGGACAAACAAAAAATCATACCAAAAATACATAGACATTATGAAATTCATTAGGTCCCAACATTAGCTATGACAATAAATACATGTTTAGCAAATAAATTACTTATTTCTTGGTTTGTTTGGATGATTGCTAGATACCTAAAGAGAGAAGGAAAAGCCACTTGCAATTGGGCTAGTGTTCCATAATCAATTCAATATGGATCAACTTTAAAACATTGTTTCTTTCTTTTATATGATAGACAAGAAAACATACAAACCTCCTCCTTCCTAAAAGAACTTTTAAGAAGCAGCAGAGGAAGTCTGCCAAAGAATTGAGCTTTTAGCAAAATGTTCCATAACATCCTTCTGGATATACCTTGACATGATAAGAGGATAAATGCTCATGGTTAGAAAATTTCTAATGTGAAAGTCATAAAAGATACATTCTTAATATAACCTTGGCTTAAAGGGCCATGACATTAAAGTTATGAATTTGCATCAAATAAAGAACAGGTGAATGGTTAACATAAAAAAAAGCACATAACACAATGTCCAGAAATAAGATTGTTGACATGAAGATAATAATAGCACTATCAATGTACAAGAAGTCTTGCAAGATGGATAATAGCATAAGCATATGAGAGTATTTATCAGAAGTAGGTGCGATGACTAAAAGAAGTTGAGACCAAAAAAGAAGTAGAATAACAGTAATATGACAAGTGATCAAAAGAAATCTGAGGAACAAGAATAAAATTTACAACACAAAGAAAAGAGATCGATGATGGGATTAAGAGAATTTTATTTGATAGTTAAACAATATTATTATGAGATATTTTGTTAGGCAAATTAAGAACATATTTTTATGCCTGATTATCCATCCTCACCAAATGGGCCTGTATTTATGGATTATTTCAGTGGCATAAATAATATGTCGACTTTTCTGGGAAATGACTTCCATTGTGTCACTCATCTTAATATAAATATAAAGCCAGTGTCACAGAAATACACCAATCAAACATTCCTTGCATATCTTCTTTCATTTTCATCCTCTTTCACCTTGCTTGAACACTTGCTCCAACTATCAACCCTCCAGTAAAATGAACTCTACCCTCTCATTCAAGAATTTATCTATCCTCATCTCATTAAGCACCTGCAGCTGCAATGTCCCAAGCTTTAAGCCCACAATCCTTTCATCAATTATACATGATCCAGATTCATGCTTGCAGCAAACCTTTGTCAATATCCTGTTCTCACCTCAGGGGAAATGCTTGTCATTGTAAACAACCAGCACCTCATTTAATGGTAGTGGATGTGATGCTATTGGGGGTCCATTCCATTTGCACTCTAGTGTCCAATCTTGATCAGACAATCATGATGGAGACACTCCTCTGGACATGCTTGGAAAATACAAACATGAAAACTGAGCCACTCGTTCCCTGGAATCCCACAAGCTGGATGGTGATCTCATGGATGTGTGTTCTTATTGCCTGTTTAACAAAGTGTGAAATGCTTGAAGTAGGTCTCTTACCCTTTGGTCTTTTAACACTATAAATAACCTCCACATCTTGTTCTTTCATGCTTCCATTGCTCACCTCAATTCTTTCTTTGTAACAATTCTTCCTCCCAAAGCTGTTCTTACCTTATGCAGTCTTTTTGAAACGATACAACCATGCACCATGATGAGTTTGATAGCATTTGGTATCTTTCACCTTCAAACCTGCCTTCCTTCCAAACCCATTATAGTATGGCTCCAAGTGACATCTCATCCTTCCAGTTTAGCAGTCTCTTCAGATCTTTTTCGACTTATGATTCCAGGATGTATGCTGATTGCTATCCAAGCTCTTGTTATAACACTAACTCAGCTGCAGATGAGGAAGATGAAAACAAATCAAGCCTCATCGAAGAGAGGAGGAAGAGAAGGATGATATCCAACAGAGAGTCTGCTCGACGATCACGCATGAGAAAGCAGAAGCAATTCAATCAGCTGTGGTCACTGGTCATTCACTTCCAATCAGTGAACCACCAACTCCTCCACAAAGTAAACAACATGATGAAAGAGTGCCATCACATCCTCCATGAGAATATAAAGCTTAGGGACAAAAAGCTTGAGCTCCTAAAGGAACTTGAAAATCTAGCAGCTGAGTATAATTGTGTCTCACATGTCTAGAATAACCCAGCTTGCATGAGACTTGAACTAAAAGTTGTCTGGTTTCACCTGAGATGCTCCTATGGGGCCTTCATTTCCTTGATAATAACATTTTTGTTCTGCTCATGCAGTCCACCTAATTCAAGCTGCACACCAAAATTCAGAATGATGCATTCAATAGTTTTTGTGACAACCATTTTCATAAAATTTCAAACCAGATTTTCAACAAGTGATGTATGGAGCTTTCTTGGTCCATCAAAGTGGCATTTGCATGCAAAACTAGTCCAGTTTCATATCATTTTATATGAAAGACGAGTAATTTAACAGTTGCCGCCTTTCAAAGCTTTCTGTGTCCTACTATCCTGGCTGCAATAAGCCATAAGCACAAAGGCAATAAAATAAGTACCACGACAACACATAAATACAACTTACCTTTTGTCTTCATCACGCTGTTCTCCAAGTCACCATTAAAAGCTTTTTTTGGAAGATTATTTATTGTTGGGTGTCATTGTGGATTCTGCTTCCAGTGCTGACTAGTACTGATCTTCCAGGTATTTAATTGGGTCAGAGATGATTTTGGACAGGGCTATCTAAATAGGACCACAAAACTGTGGTCAAATCCAAATTCAATTTGAAATATAAAGAACCATGAAATTTACCCATTTGACTTTATGTCCTCATCATCAAAAGTGTGTTTCATGGTCATATTGCCCCCTGTAAATTAATTGCAGAAAAAAATAAAAGTCGGTGAATGCAGAAATGGAATATTATGTACTTGACAAGTTAAAATGTATATCATGGTCTAACAAAGCTTTAAATTAAAAAAGCTTTGCGACGGATGTAGGTTATTAGTTACCAGAACATGTAATAACCTCAGAATGCTCTATCTTGATTATGCAATGACAAATAAATGAAACAGAACAACAAAAACCATGCTGAAAGTGGAATGATGTAAAATAAGACCCTCACTACTGCTTAGAAGTTATGAACTTTTGTTCTAAAGACAACCAGCATAGATAAAGGTCATATGGAGTTTCTGATATTAACAATATATTCTATCAACATAATATGATAGAGGGCATGTAAACTAAAATTTTTAGATTATCAAACTCATGAAATCTAATAGCTCAGATCAGGTTTCAAAACATGGAGAGCCTTGACTTGGTAAAGGTATAATGCATTGCTAATCAACATCAAGAAAGCAGATTTCATTCTGAACCATTAGCATGCCAAAAATGGATTATCTGAATGGAAAATGGACAGAAGCTGGTTCAGATGAAACTGTCATAAACGTATTTGTTATTAACAAATTCTTAGAAGATAGTCTTTAGTCCACAAACACATCTGGTTCAATATAGTCACATCAACTTGAACAAACTTTTAGTGGATCATGGACAAAGATATCCAAGATACCTCATATTAATCCTCAATCAGATAAGTAAATATGTATCTTAATTGCAGAAGTCCATAGTAAAAAGATCTACAAGAGCCAGTTTAATGGATCCACAAAAGAGTATCTGGGTTCTCCTAGTCAATATCTAAATTTAGTTAAGAGAATGCATTTAAGACTCTCCTTATGCTTGATTCTCAAAAGTAATTGTGGCCTTTATCTTGGAGCAAGAACTGGGGCCTACCAGTTGCCTACCAAGAAGGATAGTGCATAAAAAGTTATCAACTCATAACAAAGTGCTAAAGTTCAAATGTACATCCAATATATTTGTTTGACATACTGATTGCAAGTGAGCAAGGACAATATCATTTTTCATCTATAAATTAAACTTAGGAGAATGCTAAGAGAAACTGAAAATTCCTCTGCATATTTGAAGTCCTAGATACTGTGATAAGCTATATTAATTTAGGTTTCAACCATTGAAAATAGATGTAAGTATATAATATGTGAATATAAATTTCCTTCTACCAGTATAGACAACAAGTTGTTAGAATCGTATCATCTTTTTATGAGTTCATGCATAGTTTGAACTAAATAAAGTCGCATACTTTACCTTTACCTCCATGTAGGGCTTTCTTGGGAAAGTACATAGCCGTCAGACATCAGGAATATAAGGGCCGACATATCTTGTGTTTCTCATATATTGCAGCTTCTACTTCCCTGTGGATGTTTAACATAATTGTCACCATAACACCTTAAATAAAAAGAAAGGGTTTAGAGACGAGCATCAAAAGTGTTCAAAGAATATTAAAGTTGCAATATTTGAAATGTTAAAAAGCCTAAGAGATGAAGCAAGGAACAGAGTAAGTATGATGGGACATGGAAAGATCATCCAAACTATTAGCTGCTATATCTGATTTGAAGCCTCATAACATGCATATCAAACCCAGAGTTCTAACAGAAGTCCCTTGAAATCAAGATGCCTACAGCACTGCATGCGGAAAGCTAAGGCAACATACCAAACGCGAATGATTTTGATGAATGGTGAGGTTGAAGAAGATTGCATCAGGCAACGGCCGATCCGAGGCCCCGTCGCCGTTATACTGGAGGGGAGCAGACTTCCGGGAGACGCACAACAAGAGAGAGAATTCGGTCTTCTGCATGACCCAGATTTCCTCCAATGGCGGCTTTATTTAGACCCATCGAGAACCACACACAGCACAGGATCCACTGTATTTAGATAATGAGTATGGTCCGATCATAATTGAGTTTAGAATTGTAATTGTAGAGGATCCTAACTCGGTCTAAACGTATAAGAGAAGAATATACGGAAGAAAATACGTATCGATACGCGTATATAACGAGGGGTATATACGCGTAAAAACTTGGCGCGAGGAAGATCACATGATTGACCTCTTGCTATCACGCCACGTGTTTTTTATCAATCTCAAAGCTATTCTATTCATCCTCCCCTCCAGCCGCCGCCCCTTTTACCTCCCTCTCACAGGCTCGCTCCACTCCACCCTCCGTCGAATTCCACTCCGGCGGCCACCGTCGGCCGCCGCGGCGCCCCCTCCTTTCATGCGTAAGTTTGTCGTTCTATGACCTTCTGTAGTTTTGCGCCCATTTTTGTTATGGAAATCTTTCCATTTCCAAGAAAAGAACTCGTTTTGGAACCCTAACTAGCAACTCCTTTTTCTGTCGTTCGTCATCTCTGCAGTCAAAACTCAGAAAGCATGCATCGAAACTTGTACGTGGACCGAGTTAGGATGAAACTGTTTCTTTTGATGAAAATGTTTTCTTGATTTTGAACTTAGATGTTGGACGCCGTGGTGATCAGTCTTTGCTGTGCTGGATTTCAGATTTAGGGCCGTCCGGAGATCGTTTGCTAATTTTTGTGATGCGCAGATAGTGTGGAAAAGGGTGGGATGATTCTTTTACCTTTTTCCTTTCCTTTCTTGATTTCTCATGTGAAGTTTAATTGGAATCTCCAAGTTGGAATTTGCCCAACAGGCTTGGAAGAATGGGGTACGTAGAACACAGCCATCTCATGCTTTTTCAGGTTCTCATGGTATGTCACTGGAAGCCTTTTGTGATATGATATACTACAGTGGTATTGGAGAATGTAGTTCATATGTGAAATGAATTATATACGTGTGCTTGGTTTTTTTTTTTTGTGACAAACCATGAAGAAACCGAATGCCTTTTGTGACAGAGCATGAAGAAACTAAATTCTGTAACTTTACGTTATTTAGGAGTTGATATAGTGTGGATTATCCGTGATGCTTCTTTCCTACCTTCATATTGAAGTACCAAAGCACCGATGCTTGATTTTGTCAAATACATTTTTTAAGAAATATTGTTGAATACGTATTAATATGTGATACTGTTTAAATGCTAAAAATTTTATAGTTGCTAAAACAGAACTCTACAAATGATACTATATACATACCTGGTGATGTTAGGTTCTGTTTCTTTCTCCTTAGCTTCATTGACATTCAGTTTATAGTATTTAACGCTAATCATAATTTTTGTCTTGAAGAAGAAGACATCCTGTCGACTGTTATCTGGGAAATACCTAAGGAACATAAAATTAAAAAAGTTATTCATGACCTGCCATAGTTGTCCAAAACCCCAAATGGCATTCAAGGATCGATGTGACTTTAATATGCATTTCCTCGAGGGGTTACCATGTTTTCTCTTATGAGGAATTAGCCTGGAAATTTGCAGATTTCAACATTTATCATTTGGGAGACAATGTGGGGACTGGATCTGTGCAGCTGCAAGTTGTTAATGCACTTCGGAAAGGAGATAGACAACTAGCCTCCAAGATGCTTTTGGACCTTGGTGAAGTAAATGACAAGTTAAGTGCTAAGGATTTTGCCTGTATTTTGGAATATTGTGCACGCACGCCAGATCCCTTGGTAATAATTATGGATGGTAATTCTTAATCTTGATTTTAGGTGTTTGAATGTGTTTTTCTTTGCAAGTCGGCTCTTTTCTTCTTCTGTGGTGCAAAATATTGATGTTGTACCTTATAGTAAAGCTATTTTATTAGTAGGACTCTTGTTGTTTAACTTTTATTTTGTTAGTCTTTGATATTTTTGTTGATAGAAAACACTATTGCAAGGACCCATTGGATTCTTTTGCTCATGTTTGTAATTAGTGAGCTCTACAACAGATTATACATAACTGAAGTTACTGAATAGTTAATATCCTCTGTCTTTACTTTTTTCTTTGTTACTCATCACTCTTTAGTATAATCATCACCACTGTAGTACATGAGGCTTCAGCTAATGATGTTTTTTTTTGAATGGGAGGAAATGCTATTGTTTTTAACTTTTTCTTTTTATTTGAAGAATTGTCTTGTTTCAATGTAATGGGATAAACCCAGTTATTATTAAAAAAAAGCAAGAAGAAATAACAATTGGAGCAAGAGAGTGGTTATAACCACTGACTAGACAAGCACTTTGAAATGAGACCAATTTTTCAATAAAAATGAAAATAGAAAACAGGCAACTCTAGAAGTTAAAGGGTGGTTGTTAACCACCAGCCAGGCAAGCATAATAGTGCTATTTCATTCATTGGCCAGGTAAATATAGTAATAGGCTTTGTAGTTGTGGGACAAGTAAGCAGCAACAATTGGGATGTCTCCTTAGAATTGAATCATGAACTAGGAGGGTCTTGATTGAAAACAAGAAAAGGGAAGTATTAGATATTTGATATCAAACTTAGGATAGATTGAATTCAACATGATAAAAAAATGACTTATTTCTCTTTAAAAACCAGATTGGGATGTCTCCTTATAATTGAATCATGAACTAGGAGGGTCTTGATTGAAAACAAGAAAAGGGAAGTATTAGATATTTGATATCAAACTAAGGATGGATTGAATTCAACATGATAAAAAAAATGACTTATTTCTCTTTAAAAACCAGTGTTGATTTTTCCCTTTGACCTGGATCAAGGCATTTGGGCAATGGGTTCCTCTGCATCTTTTTTTCCCCCTTTCTGGCATAGAATAAGGTTCTTGTTTTTTTTTTTTTTTTTTGGGAGGGGATGTAGGGTGGGTACTTTCTTTTTCGATGATTAACATGTGGGTTGTTGGCAAAGTTTTTTACTCTCATTCCAACGGGTTTCAATAGTCTATCAGACTGATATGGTACACCATGATATACCTTGCCATATCACCCAACCTTTGTTGGACCAGTAAATACTGATCGGTGTGCACCTTGCTGCTGATGGGTATTTGAAACCTTGTTTGCTGGTAAATTTTATAAATTGGGTGCAGAACCCATCTGGGACACATGATTTATATTCACACGTCTAGGCAAATTTTTACTAAGATTCCATTGTGTTTGGATAACTGAATGTGAATATGTTTATTCTAGTGACTAAAGACAAATGTATGTAGTGCTTCTTTAACTATTTGATGTCTCTACGATGGATCATCTCAAACTCTGTAGTGTCTTTTTGTGTTTAACATAGTGGTGCTGATGTCCTTACATGATTGTATGTGAATAGAATTGTTGTTTCTTCTTGTTTCATGATATGGTCCATTCAGAAGAGGACCAAGTGCTTTCGGCAAGTACTTCTGTTCATCCTCATGATTGCAGGTTTTACTTTTATGATCCTAATGAACAAATGAAAAAGAAAAAAATAAAGAAATTGTACAGGGATTTTGAAAACTGTATTATATTATCCTTCTAAAACTGCTAACTTTGACTTAATTTTTTTAGAAGTCAAAATTCTAAGCATCAAATAATGTGATGTATACATGCATATGATTTTGTGAAGTACTATGCCTGATAGCTTCTTTATTAGCAGTGAGTGCTCTTTTATAGTACTACAAATTAATCAGATTATGGAGCTAGTAGACAATGTGGTTACCAAATACAACTGTCATTATGTCAAGGTTATAAATTCCCCTAGCTGATCCAAGACTGCATTTACTGAGATAAACGACATTGAGATGTTTCTAGCATTAGGGACCTCATGAAATCTTCCTGCATGTTCACATTGAATTATGGAATTTTTGTTATAACTTACTCTTACTTGAGAGTCCTAGGGAAAAAAATGCAAGATGATTTTAGGAAATGTAGCATAAAATATTTTCTAAAAGTGTGGCTTCTTGGGGACCAAGACGGAGTTGTTTTGTCACACTGCATGCTCGATATATTCTTCAAGTCTCTGAGAAGCATGCTCAGTGTGTTTGGAGGAAGTGACCAAGTGATTATACTAAACAATCTTCAATTTACTAAATATTATTAAATTTATATATGATTAAACAATCTTCACCCTCCCCATTTGCCATATTGGCAGGAGCCTCATGCATTGGTTTCCCCTGTTGGAAACCCTCCAGTTGTTTCTTGGATTGAAACTAGTTATTCTTCATTATGTGCATAATAGTTCTTCGAGTAAAATTAGATTTGTTTAGTGCCCTTTATTGATGGTAAATGAAGCATCCTTTTTATTTTATATTTTTGTGGCAATACTTTATTGATTGTTTCGACATGATTTGCCTTTGCATTGGTTTATTGGTATCTGTTTTGTGTAGTTTGCTATGGAGACATGGAAAATCATGGAGGACAAAGTGATAGACATAAACAAGAGAAGTTGTATATTCATACTTCAAGCTTTCAGCAAAGGAGGATACATTAAGGAGGTATGCTTAAGATTTCCTTACATTCTTTGTCTCTTGCTCTTTCTATTCTTTATGTTTATTATAATACATAAAGTTCACTTTTGGCAAAAAATAAACTATACTAAAATTTATCATTTACTTTAAAGTCAATAAAGAAATATATTAAAACTTTGATTTTTTTTTTCTACATCTTTAGATAATCTTCTTACACTCTTTATCCAACCAAGCCTTTATAAAAAATTAGCCATGGTAGTTTAGGGGTGCTCTAAACTTAACTATACATATGGTTTTTACAAATCTCAATGGCGACAAAAGATCGATGTAGCCGACCCTAAATAGTTGGGCTTATGGCTTTGTTGATGTAGTAGTAATAGTAGTAATAGTAGTAGTAGTAGTTTCAGGTGAAAATTGATTACAGATGGATCTGATAGTGAAAAAAATTTAATGCCAATTAGTTCTGAATCAGTGGATACAAATACATATATGGGCTTTAGATGGGTACCAAATTTTGAGCCAATTTGTTTAAAATATATTGGATGTCAATTGGGCATAAGAAGGATAACATGGATATTAATATTGCATGAAGCAGAAATTTCTACAACTTATTAAAGGACTAGCTCAAACCAATCAGATTGACAACAGCAACAACAACAATAACTTGTAATGTCCCAACCATGATTTCATGCAGATTGGCACATATTGGGTGGTATTTGTCAGTTTGATTCAATTTTTATAACACGAAGTGGGACTTGGGGTTTTTAATAAACCCCTTACTCTCTCTCTTGTCTAGTAGACTTGCATCTCATGCCACTCATCATCATCGGCAGCCCACAATTAACTTTGAATCAAAAACTTTGATTTAAGTTAATTTACTTTAGGATATAGTTTTCAAATGCCATAAATTGTCAAATGGCAATTGATTGTCAACTACTTTAGGAGATAGACTTGCATCTGCTTCGTTTTTTAATCCCCTTCTTACTGATGTTACATCCTTGGTTCTGAAATATTGCTTTTAAGATCTAATATTGTCAACTGCTTGTTTCCCTTGTTCAAAGATACCTGATATATATTGCTTATTATACTTCTATCTGTTGAGTTTTCTGAGGACTTCTTATACTTGTCTACATATATTGCTTATTACCTTTTATTTGTTGAGCTTCACTTTGGACAGAGACATCCACCAGCATTTGCAGGAAATTATCTGAACAGAGAATTTTCTGTAGGGGTTTTTAAATATGTTTTCTTCCTAGGCATTTAACTGGCTCAATTTTCTTGCGGAAAATGATCGGATGCATTATGCACCAATGTTCAATATTTTCTTAAGTGGATGCTGGAGTTCAAAGAGCTTTAATCATGTAGACCACTGCTTGGAGCTAATGGAAAACCAACTTGTTGGCAAGTCTGAAATAACTCATTGGGAACTTCTTAAGGTTTGTATCAATGTGAAACTGTATTCTGATGTAATGAACTTAAAGAGCATGAAATAGAGTAATTCAGAGATTATTTTTGGTGGCATATGAACCATCTAAAATATTTTAGCTGTTAACTTATTTCTGTGGCAACCAATCAAGTAAAACATTTTTCTTTCTATTAAAATCATCTACATGTATGTTAAATGATAATTCATGATATGTTCCCATCAATTACTGCCATACCCTCTCCAGTCATATTGTAATAGTTCCATTGGGATGTGGCCTTTGCTCACTACTGAGAAAAAAATACTGTTGCACTGACTTGTTGAGATTGGTACCTTTTTCATAGCGAATATGATCATTTGAAACTTCATTTTTCTTTCCTTTGGTCTTCAATTGATTTTCATGTTTGCAAAATGCATGTACAGTCTCTTTATTGCAGAATGATGTTTTTCTAAGGACAAAAGCAATACTACAAAAGCAACAACACTAACAAGCACAATTCCCTAAATAGAATGGTAAATATTTTGTTCGAAACTTAAATCATTGGTCATGATCATAGCATATGGTGAGCTAGCATCCAAGTGGCTTGGGTCAGTCAATGTTACAATTGACTGTATCACACGGCAAGGTTGCTCAAATGGATAAATCTGTATAGTGGCCTGGGGACTGTCTTCCACTTTGCAGCCAATCTTACCATTTTCCGACTGCTTGATCCTTGTGATATGCAGGGACTGTTGAGCATTCTATAACCTTTGGTCTCTTGAATGAGTGATGAGAAAAAAAAATAACATCTTTGGTATCTGCTCCAGCTGACTAGAACTGGAATCTAAAGGGCCTAATTCTTATATTGCATTTTTTTAATCTTATACGTAGAAAGCAACCTTCCCAATAATACCCATTGTTTGTTTGTAATGTTTTAATTATAAACTTTATGATAGTATGATGACAAATCCATATCCTATCATCTATTGACATGACAAGTACTTAATGAAACACGAAGAATTCTCTATCAATTCTGAGCTATTCTTCCAAGTTAACATATGGAAACTGTTTCGTGAACCCTAAAATACTGAAGTCCTAAAAATAAACAATCAATGAAATTATAGTTGATCTATGACTTAGAAGTAAATCCAAATAAACTAGGGTCCAGCTACTCTTAAAATTAACCTACTGCATTTTAAAGATGCTTTTTTTTATTGTTTAGGTAAAAAGATTTCCTAGCATAAAATTAAGTATCATCATGAGAAATTTCACTCCTAAACTAATAATTATATCATATTTTTGTCAATGACCTTCCATGTTTGTGCTTGAAACATATATTTGCCTTTCAGCAGCTTCTAATCAATCTTGTTTGTTGCATAGATTGCCATAATCTTTATATAATGCAGCTTGTTCTGTGCTGGTCCAGCTACTCTTAAAATTAACCTACTGCATTTTAAAGATGCTTTTTTTTAATTTGTTTAGGTAAAAAGATTTCCTGGCATAACATTAAGTATCATCATGAGAAATTTCACTCCTAAACTAATAATTATATCATATTTTTGTCAATGACCTTCCATGTTTGTGCTTGAAACATATATTTGCCTTTCAGCAGCTTCTAATCAATCTGGTTTGTTGCATAGATTGCCATAATCTTAATATAATGCAGCTTGTTCTATGCTGGTCCAGCTACTCTTAAAATTAACCTACTGCATTTTAATGATGCTTTTTTTTATTTTTTAGGTAAAAAGATTTCCTGGCATAAAATTAAGTATCATCATGAGAAATTTCACTCCTAAACTAATAATTATATCATATTTTTGTCAATGACCTTCCATGTTTGTGCTTGAAACATATATTTGCCTTTCAGCAGCTTCTAATCAATCTTGTTTGTTGCATAGACTGCCATAATCTCAATATAATGCAGTGTGTTCTATGCTTTTATGCTACTACCAAAGTGATTTGTTCTCTAAACAATCTTATTAGATCCTAGGTAATTTGATAATTTACTATCATTTAGTCCTAGCTGACATGGGCAGTATCAGATTAAAGATGGTCTTGTACCACTTTCTTCTGCATGGTATTGATAGGATAAATGCCTTGTCCACAGCAAACAAGTCCCATAGGATCATATATCAATTATTATGTCATTCGTTTTTGGTCTCAAATTATCTCAAATGCATGTGATTGGTCTATCTTTTTTTTTTTTTTACTTCATAGAAGTTAGTTATCCAGAGTGAAATTTTTAGTTGCTGAAGTTAATTAACTGCACCTTGAAGCCTAGTCAACTATACATCAGCAAGATTAATGAGGCCCACGGCTTTAGTTGGAATCATTGAGTTTACTTGCCCCAGATGGCTATATGATGTTAATTTGTATGATTCTCTAATTATGCTTTATAAGTACATGCCTATGCTCATGCCCACAAATTGTATGTGAGCAAAGTACCTGTACACAGCTGTGCAGCACACTGACATCCACCTGCACATAAATTCGTGCAGGCAAGGTGCACTAGTGCCAGCATAATTAATCCTTAGTTTGGGTCAGGTACTTATGTTGAACTTACCTGTTTGGAATGTGCTTTAATCATTGTATCAGGTTCATATGTCTATTTTTGTTTCCCCAGTTCTGGAAAATATTATTTTCTCCTTGTTGAAAATTTCTTCTTTGGTTTTATATGTTCTATATACGTGGTCTTCAGCTACTGTCATTTTATTTATATGATTGTTGATTTTAAGAAGTCTTGCAGCTTGCAGTTTTGCAGAGGAACTTGTCTGCAGTTCATGAGATTTGGAAGGAATATACTAGATATTACAGTCCAAGTGTCATAATGCTACGGAAATTTATTTGGTGCTATACTAAATTAGGTGATCTTGATTCTGGAAATGCTGCCTTGAAGCATCTTTTGGTGCTTGCTAGGCAAGGAAGTGCCTCACTTTCCATATCTGGCACAGGGAATTATCAATCATCAGCAGTAGATATTCCTATACCAACAAAAGAGAAGTCATATGAAAATAGATTTTCATTAGACAATTTGAGTTCCTTGACATTGGAAGGAAACCCAGAGAAAAATGAAGGCCCCATTGAAGTTAGCATGGATGAATCCAGTATGGGACACCACAGCATCATGAAGAATCTTGAATTGAAGAAAAGTTTTGAAAGTCGATCAAAATTTAATATAATTGATGCACTTCTATTGAAAATCAATGGAAATACTTTTTTTAATGAATTAGGGAAAGGTAGATGCATTCCTGTGGCCCATACAATCTTTGATGGTGCTCTTCGAATTGACAGTTCAAACTTCCAAGTCAAACAAGAAGATTTTTCTGAACTTAGCAGTGGAAAGATGCAACAAGGATTGGAAATGACCTCTCATCCACTTAAGAACTTGTTGAGGTGGTCCTTCAATGACATGATACATGCCTGTGCACAATCTAGTAACTACCAAATGGCTGAGCAGCTATTTCTGCAGGTACCATTGTCGATATATATATATTTTTCCTTTATCTTTTTTATTTATTGCTCCCAAGGTAATAATTTGAATGTTGTTTTAAAAACTTTATGGGCAACATTTTGTGCATTTGCTTTCTTTGATTGTCTACAGAGCTTGTCCATCTTTTGTTCTTATGTATTGATCCGATATTTTGAGGTTACTTTTTTGCTGAAGTAGTAAAAGGTTTGCTACTTAAATCTTGGGGATCTGTTTATGATATAGAGACATTAGTTTTGAGCTACGATTTTAGTGATATTATGATGGGGCTTCTTAGCAGGCATTCTGTCATTAACTTGACCTACATGAGATGGCAGTTAGCAAACATGTACAGAAAGCTAGTGTGGCCAAGATAGGGATGTTGAGATAGTATCATAGTAATTCTGATCAAAATTAAACTGAAGGAGAACATATAAGATGGTATTAACTATCAACCAAAGACTGCAATTTCATACTGAAGGTGTGTACTGTTCCATGGTCAGACCAGTACATCCCACCTGGTACTAGTGTACCAGCATATGATATGCCAATATGTATCAGGATTTTGAGAAAAAGGTTGAAAGTACCCACACATGGTTCACCAATATGTACACGGATTTTGAATAAAAGGTTGAAAATTCAATCGAAGATGAAAAGAAACCTATTTAAGGGTTTTTTTTCCTATTTTCTTGGTTTATAAAATCAAATTAAATAGGGAAAGCTATAAACAATAGAAAATCTAAGCTATAAGGACCGAAAATAGAATTTCTTATCTTTTCGGATCCATCGAGAACTCATCACATTTGTAGTCTCCATGGATTAAGGGTGCTTCCATGGAAGGATAAACCCTTCATCCACCAATAATTTCATAATCGAGTAAGAATAAACATGTTGTAATTAGCTAGGTTATCCCTAAAACCCCATTTGGTATATGAAAGAATAAGACCTTTAGGTATTGAATTACTTTGATTCGAAGATGATTACGCTAGGATCTTGAGATTTAACCCCTCTTCGATTGTCAATCAACCTTTCCTAACTGTTTTTCAAGGCAATTAGAGAAGACCTGAGCCTTTAACCCAAGAATTCAAGGGAAATTAGTTGAGAATGAGTTTGAGAAAGAGAGTGAGTGAATGAGTAAGAGAGGAGTAGAAATGAGTGAGGGGGGGGTGTTTAAATACAGCCCTAACCAGCTCCCAACCAACTCTCCATGGTCAGATTGGGTGATTTAACCCAAATATGACTGTTGCCAACTGGTACGGTCGAATTCTAACCTGAGGTAGTCGGTAAATAAATTTCTTCCAGAACACAACAAATTTCAAACAGTATGCCTATGCCTATACTGGACCTGAACTGGCGGAAACCACCTGGTCCGAGTATTGGCAGCCAGTCGGACTGTTATGTACCGACCTTACCATACCATGTTGATTGAAACTGCAAACAATGTTGTTAGCATATGAAAAATAGACCTATAGAACTCTTGATTAGATGAGGTGGGTTTATTAGGATTAGTGGTTCTAGAAGAGGTACGAGATATGAGAAAAGTCTCTTAGGACAAAGAAAAGAAATTTACTCTTAGCTTGACTTGTGATATTGTCTTGGACCGAACTCATTAGAGAGAAAGATCCCTGAAGTAGTTGGGACCAAGGTATGCAATTTTGAATAGTACCGTCCGGTACGGGTTGTACGTACCAATCCGACGGCATACCGGTACATAGGCCGCCCGCTATCGGACGGACCGTGCTACAATAAGAGGAAGAAATATTTAAAACCGCTTGGTAACAATGATACAGTGCTCCAACAGTCAAATTGACCGTTGGAGCCCTTTCTCATAGTATTTAAACCCTTCTTTTCCCCTATTTCACTCCATTACATTCTCATATTCTCTTAAACTATCTCAAACTCTT
Organism: Musa balbisiana; assembly: GCA_004837865.1. Lineage (NCBI taxonomy): Eukaryota > Viridiplantae > Streptophyta > Magnoliopsida > Zingiberales > Musaceae > Musa > Musa balbisiana. The sequence continues at coordinate 35,636,243 of CM017196.1, forward strand.
TTTTTCTCACATTTGTAGTCTCCTAAATTCTACAAAACAACGATTTGTGAATTGAATTGAGGCTAATTTGGGAATATTAAGAGGAAGAACTTTCTAATCAAGAGGTATGTTTACATAAGGACAATCCGTAATGGACTGAAATACGAACCTTGTAAAAGATATTTTTCAAAGCCCAAAAAAGATATGTGATACTATTCTTACTTAATTTACATTGATTTTGCTAAACTTATGCTATTACTATATTTATTTCTAACTTAAAAATCCTATCCTAATATTTTTTTTATTTTTAGGTATTTTCGGAGGATTTTACAACTAAATTAGATGTATCGCTCAGTACGCCCTGACGTACCGCTCGGTACACGGTACCGTCCGGTGTTTCGTTTTAAATCTGTCACCTTTTCTAGTTATTATCCTTCTGAGTATTTTAGCATGCATGGTAGATTAGCCTTTTTTATAATTTACTCTTCAAAGAATGCAGTTAAAAGTCACGGTAATTTTGTTTTGTTTTCTGGTTGAGTCCTTTCTTTTGTTTTCTGTCAAAGCTAAATTCATTGCACTGATTTCATAAACCATTTAGCAACTCACTCATCATTCATCAGACCTCTATCTTTTTTAAATAATTCAGACACTAATTGAATTTGTTTTTTTCGTTTTTAGATGCTTGACATTGGATTGAAACCATCAAAGCATACATACGATGGCTTTGTTAAAGCTGCCATCGAAGGGAAAGGAGTTGATTATGGCATGAAAGTGGTACCTTCTTTGGATCAATCATAATCAATCTTTTTAAACTAGAAGTGATAGTCTTGCTATCTATCAGTGGTTACCTTATGCCCTGAAAAGAAGATTATGAACCTAAGGAGTTACCAAGAGTGGAAGAATGCTGCACAAATACTGTTAAACTAGTTCTCTAGTTTGATAAATTTTCTGTATCCTTTGTACTGTTTGGTTTTACTATTTATGCGGGAGTTCCATTTTTGTATTTATGATTTTGCAGGTTAAGATGATGCAGGAAAGGAACATCAAGCCATATGATAACACTTTTGCAGTTCTCTCAGTTGGTTACAGCAGAACTTTAGAACTGGATATGGCTGAGTCCTTTTCAGATAAAATATCTGATAAATTACCGAAGAACATACATACCTTCAATACCTTACTTGCTGCCTGTGGTTTCATGGTACCTCTAATTGCCACCTCATATTTTTGTCCTTTTCTATTTTTTTTTTCAATATGACTTTTACATTGTCTAAATTGGTCTTTGCTGTTGTCAATAAGATACAACTAAACTTCTTGATGTTACCATTGCAAATTTGAACTTCTTTCAGAAAATGATATTCTTATATGGTTGCTGCAAAGCTGCTATGAGTACTGACATTTCTTTCATAAACCATGGCATTTAAAAGTGGAGTTAGCTCTTACTGTATTATAGACACCTAATAATCATAATCATGGTTCTCTGTTATCTTCTATTTGTAACTGCTAACTTGATCTAAACTGGTTATGCCATTAGTAGATGCATATTACTCAAATGAAGGTGCTCCTGTTGAAGTGGTATTACCATATTTGTTCCATGACCTTCAACATCACACATATAGTAATTCAGTTATGTGTAACACCAGGCATACAACTGTGCCAGAAGATGCTGATGTGAAATGGAATGGCTAGTGTTGAATCATTGAATCTTGGGCTCTGAAAAATGGGACAGTCTGATTTACAAATTAAATTGACTAGCATAAGCAAGCTTTACTTTTTACTATTGGAATATGTTTTTTTTTATTTGTGATTGTGCTAATGTCATTTCCTTTACTATTGCATGTTTTTCTGATTGTATAAGTCAAACGAACTCTAGGTTATGGATGCTTTGACCACTATAAACAGCCTAGGGATTTAGAAAATTGGATGCCTGGATAATTGGTCCAAATGCGCTATAAATGTTTTTGACCTCTTGCAGGATGAGCCAGAACGTGCTGTCCGTGTACTGGCAAAAATCAAGAGATTGAAAATCAAGTTAAATATCAGGACTTATGAACTCATGTTTGCCTTGTTTGGCACCGTCAATGTTCCTTATGAGAGAGGAAATATACTCTCACATATGGATGTTTCCAAAAGAATAGGTGCCATCGAGATGGATATGATGAAGAATGGAATTCATCACAGTTATGCATCCATGAAGAATCTGGTACTTTGGCCTGTTTTCCTTCTTTCAGATTCTGATAATTGCACAAATTAATAAATTGTTGAGACATGCATTCTTCCATGATATTATACAGGATCTTGTATGAACTGCCCTTTAGGAAAATCCAGATAATATGGCAAGTCCTGCACTGATTGCATGTAACAGTAACAGTTTATCAGTGCAGCCACCACTGATGACTTGTGATGATAATTCTTGAAGTTCACATTAGATTGAATTGTTTCCTAATTGGCAAAGAACTTTTGACAACGTATAATTATTAGTCCCATGTCATTTGACATACTGAAATAATGGATGGCCAACCATTTCACCTCATGTTTGATCATCCGTAGTCAACATCTCTCTAATGCAACTTGATTAGGCATTTACCATATCAACAAGCTTACTTGTTGCCTGCTATAGTATTATCATTATTATTTTCCTCCATTTCAGATAAGAGCTCTAGGAGCTGAAGGTATGATACAAGACATGCTGCGGTATTTAGATATTGCTGAGAATTTGCTATGGCAGACCGATGCTCATCAAACAAATGATTTGTATAATATTGTACTGCATGCACTAGTCAAGGCAAAAGAGGTATCTAGACTTCTGAATAGTGCAGTAAATGTGACAGACCTCTTCCCTCCAAGTCACTTCCACGCATAAAAAACCACGAGAACATCTATTTAATGAGATCTTAAGTTCTTGAAAAGGTACTGTAGAATTTATTCAATGACTATTTTTCCCTGAATTTCAGAGACACAAGGCAATTGAAGTCTTCAGAAGTATGAGATCATGCGGTCTTCCAGCTAATGTTGCAACATACAATATCATGATTGAATGTTGCAGCATGCTCAAATGTTTCAAATCTGCATGTGCAATTATTTCCTTAATGTTGCGAGAAGGCTTCTATCCACAGACTTTGACCTATACTGCACTGATTAAGGTATGATCTTGAAATGGCTTTTGAATACATCGGAATACTGATAAAAATTTTCCAACATTGTTATTGCGACTAACCTATATTATAGCCCCATCGATCCTACAGCTTTTTTGTGTTCTTTTGTACCAATTTAACCTTGGTTAATTTACTGCTCAAGATACTACTGTAGCTAAGGTTTTTGACTTTTGCACTAAAAATGAATATTGAAACAGATCTTGGCATAGAGGTCTTTTGGTTCTGTTGTGTGGAATGGGGTGCACTATCTGGCCGTCCTTCAGTTCAAAGTTTTGGTTCCCTTTAATTCTGTTTTTTCTTTGCACATAGTTACCTACACCAGCACCCATGTTATCTCCTTCAACATGGATAACTTGAGGTTAAATTTGAGGGTCCTTTTAATGGTTTTAAAGGCCAATTTAATTTAGGGCATCGTAATCCTTCACCATAGAAGTTTTCAATGTTTTCTAGGTTTACCAAAAATGAACTGAAGTGCAGTTTGAATCACAATTGTATATGTGGATTCTTCCATAGTTTTATATACATAAATACATATCAGTTGGTGAATAATAGCATTGCATATGGGTGTTGCAAGACAAGTGTTCAAGTACATGGCGAGAACATTGTCTTCTCTGTTTACCTGTCCACCCAATACAATGGGTGATCATCTCTCTTGCAACACAGACATCTAAAACTCGGCATATTGATAACTTTGTTGTATTAGGACCATGTGGCCTAATCGTCCATTGGGAATGACATTTTAGATTAGTTGACTTTATGTCCACCTGCAATTTTATTGTCATGATATTTCATAAGGGGTATGCCAACATCTTTTTCTTTATAACATCCATGCCAAGTTCATGATTTTACTTGCGCCCAGTTCATGATGTCAAGGCAATCAGAAAAGATACCACTCTTGGTTTCAGCATATTCACCAGTAAATGCAGTCAGTCAATTGGTCTTTTTCCACATATTTGATGGTACAAATTAAAATCTTAGTGGCCTATTATCCACTCTTATTCAATAAGGAGATTTGGAGACATTTTTGTCACTACATCAGTGAAACTATGATGCTATCATGACATAGAACCTCTTTGCTCCAGATAGGCCCAAAAAGAAGAATTAATTTCTTTGTACTTTGAGATGTCTTGTTAAGACAATAAGCATTTGTGATTCCATTTATATAACACGTTCATTTATTAAATTCCAGCTGAGGGTTATAAAGTTGTGAAACTTATTTTTATCTCCCTGGCATTATAGACTTGATCCTTTGCATATATCTGCCATGACAGCTTAAGAAATTATTGAGTTTGGATTTTATATTAGAAATACTTCACAAATTATAGGCTTTTGTCTGTTCTTTTTTTTTTCAGTACTGGTTTTTCATTGGAACTACCTGAATATGAGAAGATTGAACTCATTTTATCTTTCTTTTATGGCCACTTTCTGATGTGATTTCGAGGGTGATCAAACAGGTTCTTTTGGCAAATGAAGACTTTGAGGGTGCTCTGAATCTTTTGGATCAATCACACTCTGAAGCTATTCAGCTTGATGTCCAGCTTTTTAACACAATTCTTCGAGAAGCATATATAAAGGTATTTCTGTGGCATGCACAATTTTAGTTCTTCATTCTAGTTTTTAACAAACAGCTGATCATTTATAATTTTGTTATTTTCTCAGAGAAGAATTGATGTTATAGAGCTTGTTGTTGAGAGTATGCACAGGGAGAAAATCCAACCTAATCCTACATCCCTTTGGTATACATTCTCTGCATATGTAGAGAGTGATTTTCACAGCACAGCTATGGAAGCTCTACAGGTGTTGAGCATGCGGATGATCTCTGAAGACAATGAAATTCTTCAAGCGAAGAAATCTGTTTTCGAGGAACTCGTTCTTGATGAAGACCTAGATGTTGAGTTAGAGATCATCAGAACCTTTAAAGGTTCTCAAGAGTTTCTTGCAACTGCTCTGATGAACTTAAGATGGTGTGCCATTATGGGTTACTCAATATCATGGTCTCCCGAAGAAAGTCAATGGGCCAAAAGGCTTGCCAGCAAAGTATCTACTTGATTCTCTAAGACTGGTCTCACTCAAATTCAGCTGCTCCCTTACACTGCTGATATGTAAAAAAATATCAGGGGCGTGTGAATCCAACTGGCATCTAATGTCTGCATCTCTCTACAGCTGATAACTCATTTCCCTACATTCAAATCCAGAGCAATCTGGGCTGTCTAGTCGACATTGTTTGTTGTGCTGACAACCCCAAGGATGTCTGAAGTTTGTGTCACTTAAAATGTTGCTGACTCTGTAGATACCAAGGCAAAAGCACATAACTAAATTGGATCTTCTGTGGCCAGCATTTTCCATGTGGGTGACTGGTTCTGGAATCCTTGTGATTGCTTAGTGGCTGACAAAGTCAGAGTGTCAGTGGTTTCCGAATTCCATTGCCAACAGCTAGCTAGATGTTTTATTATATGTAGAGCATCTTGTACTTCAGCGGAAGTCGACTACCTTTTTGTATCAAACAGACAGCTTCATGAACCTTCCCAAAGTCTGTTCTCGATTTGTGTATTATTAATTTGTTAGAGATTGGTACACTGAACATTATTTTATTCCTGGATAAAATAAGAAAATTTATAGATCGAACAATCTGATTTTACCTAATCAATAAAATTTCACACAACTTTTCTGCTCTACAGCAAGTTTTATATTTGAAGCTTCAAGTTTGGCTGTTGATCTGCAACAATGAAGTGCATTTCTCAGTCATCAGATGGTCTAAAACCTTGTTACATGTCTGAAAATTATTGTGCTGTCTGCGATGCTTTAGCAATCAAATAAAGTATATCGTGGATCTTAAATTCTGCAGCTGCCTCATGATCTCTTTATTACACTATTGTTTAGATTTCAAATAAAGCTCACACTATCCTGGAAAGAAAAGAAAATGAAGTGATTTTTCTTTTGTCTGGTATTTGTACTGCTCGTTTTGGTGGCTAGCAATCACACAAAACTGAGCAAGGTCTTTCTACTGAAAGTCTTGCAACAAGAGTTCACAGAAAAGATACATATCCTTTTTGTCTCTCATAGTCTTTCATCTTGTCCCCTGTGCTCTGATGACCAGGAAAAACTGAAATTTGGATGACTCGATCAAAATGTAATCGTTTATCACACAGGAAGATGAGTATTCATTCATTCACAGGAGGACAAGCTCATCATAATGGAGAGCTTCCTGTAGTCCTGAACTTTTTCATGTGTTCTCTTTGTTTTTTTTTTTTTGTTCCTTCTTGTTCCCTTATAATACACCTGCAGGTTGAAGCGATCCCTGGTAAATGAAAGTTGCGGCAAAATGTGATTGATTGTATGTTGCAGCTGAAAAGGATGAGCAGATTCTGTTTGTGGATTCTTGAGTCATACCCCTCCTTTTTAGTAGGTACAACTAGGAAGAGCTTTTTAATATTATTATCTTTGGTCTTAAAAAATTTACATTCAAATCTCTATAATTAAACCTATTTAGTATTCTAATTCCTAAACTTAAATTTTTTTTATAATTATAAAAGTGAAACATTTAACCTCATTTATCATAATATTATCGATTTTACAAATGAAAAATATAGATGGAGTCGAAATCACTTTTTTACCTATCATTTTTATATCATTCATGTATATGTTGTCACGTCCGTCGATAAAACTAATAATGTTAGAGTAAATTGGGTTAAATATTTTATTTTTATAATTATAAAAATTTTAATATAAATTTTTTAAGTCCGAATGCTAAAGATGTGTAACTATAAGAATTTCAATATAAATTTTTTTAGTCTAAAACCATGATACTAAAGAGGTTTAACTATGGAAGATAATCAGTAATTAATTCAATATATAATCTAGATGGAATCAGATTTCACACATGTAAAAAAAGCAGTCATTCATTTACAAGAAGACAGGTCCATCATCTGTGTATGTGTTTTTTTTCTAGTGAATCTTCTAACTAGTAAATGAAAGTTTTTGACTTGTATGTGATTGAATTTAAGCAAAAGGATTATTAGATTCTGTCTGTGTATGCATTCCTAAGTCATGACCCTCTTCCTAATAGCTACAACTGGGAACAGGGACAAATTATTTCACTCTTTTATTTGCACTAATTAACTCTTGCATAATTTTATCTATATTTGAAAACACAATACAAGAATATACTTTTGAGTTTAATTATTTTCTTTTTAGTTATAATATTAAAATACCAAAAGAAGACAAGCAGGTCAGGATGGCCGAGTGGTCTAAGGCGCCAGACTCAAGTTCTGGTCCTCGTAAGAGGGCGTGGGTTCAAATCCCACTTCTGACATTGTTTTTTTTTTCTTTCTTTTTTTTTTTAACAGAAAATTAACAGCTGACATTTTTATTTTATTGTCTTATGTGGACCACTTAATTCCTTTAAAGAAAAGAAAAAAAATATTGACGATATTTTATTTAAGGACAGATATAATTCACAAATTATATTTTATTTTATTGCCTCTCTATGTATGCATTCACCTTCTGAACTCACTTGAGACTTTGAGCTTTGCATGTATGCCTCCAACCATAAACCAAATTTTGATTTGATCATCCAAAGGGTATTACTATGAGATGCAACCTCAGCATTGTTTTTTTTTTTTTCGTAACGGCGGATCAAAGTCAAATCATTTTCCCAACATCAGTTTGTCGATAAGCACTAAAAATAGGGCGATCCGAGAAAAGATAGAAGGAAAACCAAACTCAAAAACCGCATAACATAAACTAGCTTCCATATCAACATCACAAATTTGCCATAAAATAGTATCCATAAAGTACAATTTCTTAAAAAAACAAGTCCAATAGAAAATACATAGGCAAAAGTTAGACAACAGTGCAAGAAAATTACTACTTTATTTACAAGCACATCAATTGTTGTTGCAAAGTCCAGTGCATAATATGAAATTTGATTGAGCAAAACTATCAGATCAGCCACCTGAAACTTTTTTATTGAATATGAGAGTTGGACTTTTAGAGTGCATCATCCATTAATCTTGCAGAAGAAATTTCCTCCTCAGTTTCACTTAGTTTCTCTAACATTACAAGAAATAGCTGGTTATTGTGTATGAAATGAAAATTTATACATCACCAGGAGATTTATTAAAATCTATAGCACTAAATATATCAACCACTTGAAACTTTATAAGGATAGGAACAATTTGGGTTGTGCATAATCTATTAATCTTACATGGTTGATGAGAAAAGGCCCCCCATGGAAGTACACCTGAACTAATTTTTGAAGTCTATCACGGAGTAGCCGGTTGCTGTTGCGTGATGCAATGAATGTTCCCACCTCCGAGACAAATCTCCCTTGCACCTTGTATCATTACAACCTGAATGGCACAACCAACACATTTGGTTTATCAACATGTTTATCGGACTTGAAAATAACCAAAGTTCAAAGAAAAATGTTTGACATGTAACATAGACAGCAAAATCAGATAAACATATTTGAATAAATAAATCAAATCACATGTAAGTCCCCTCGAACATGTCCTTTCACAAGATCTCAGAATTGCACGAACCAGACTGATCTCACCAATATCAGAAGAGCATTTGATTGGAAGTGTTACAAGATTATTTCATGGTTAGCAGTGCCAACAGAATGCACTCTGGCCGCTGCACTTAGAGAGAGAGCTCATACCAGTACTGCGAGAAATATTCAGGCATGACAAATAAAAGGAAAAAGAAGTTGAGTAATGCCAACGAAATGTTACATTCAATCAATTTATGATGACAAAAAACTGTAGTGCCTTAGGGTCTCAGTGTTGTCTATCAAATTATGTCTCGCTCTACATATTCAAGTAACAAAAAGGCTACCAAAAAGGAAGGCGAAGATAAGGTGTGACAAGAAACAAATGGACGCTCATCTTACCTCATGATTAGGGAATGCTGACGTAAGAACATGATAAGCTTGTTGGTCCCACTTCTCATCACCAAATGCAGGTGCTATAACTCCACCATTGGCAATATAGAAGTTTACATAGGAAGCAGCTAGCCTTGTACCTGCAAGTCTGGGTTTTGCACTCTCATCCTATGATTACATACAAAAAATTGAAGTAAGAACTTCCAAGCTTTAAATTGATAGACCCTGCAGTTTCTAAAGCAAAGCAATGATATTATGGAGAGCAGACAAGGGCAATGAAGACAATTCATAGAATTTGAAATATCAACAAACTAACAAATTGAGCTTCACGTAAGTTTGACATGGTCTCTGATTATGAATTTCATTTCATGTACTTAATCTTTTGTTATTCAATCCACATCGGATGACTTCTCAAAAGGTTCTCTATTTAGAGCGAGTCCTGTTTTCGGCTAACTTGCACCCTTGCTCTTATTGAGAAAGACCTTTCAATTCAAAAGGGGAACTCCACCTAAGGAACAAAACTTTATATGGCATATCAATTATGACAGCACTGAAATGAGACAGTCAAACTCGCCTCACCTTTGAGGAAATAATGAGCAGATAAAGACTATAAAATAAAATTTTAAACAATCTTACATTGCCTCACCTTTGAGGACTTATAAGGTGAACAATGTCAAATCAGCAATCTATTTTAACAAAAATTATAAATGAAGTCCTATATATATTATTTACTCCATCCAGAAAAGTAAAAGAAATGATGCAATTCTAGATAGTGATCGACATTTTGGATCACAGAATCAAAACAGACTGCAGTATGGAAGGATAAATTACGCCTCAGAAACCTAAATGTAACATTGCATCTATAGGTTGGATCGGCATGCTAAGGCAATACCAAGGGGAAAAACTTTTTACACATATTCAAATGAATTGTCATTTTATCTTTGGATTGGTATCCATGTGTTTCTACATTACATCCTCATTCAAATCAATCTATGGATAAACATGTATAAATATGTAAATATGTGTTTCCTGTTCCAAATAGACATAGTTTGTTATAACTACTAATTAAACCATCCAAAGGAAGTATACCCATCAAACATGTCTTTCATGACTTGTAATCCCATTTTATTCCATGAAATATTACAATGTTACTTCAGTATGATGTCTTACTCATGTCTACATGTTCTAGTTTATCTGATTCAAACATTCAGTTGTCTTTCATTATATATACCATCATAACATGGCCCAGGTACAAACAAAAAATGCAAAAAACCATCAACACTCCTTATATTAAAAATTAAATATTCAGAAAAAAAAAGATGCCTGAATATCTCCATTCCAGAAAGCTTTTAGCTTAGAGCAAGTACAAACAAAATGCAAAAAATCAAAAAACCATTATACTGACCAGTGTAACAAGTCCATCTGCTTCTTCTTTAGTAATATAAAGTGGCCCAGGTACGTGAAGTTTTATAATCTCTATTTTTCTATCCTTGGCATCAGTAGTATTGGATAGAACTGAAAATGCCTCTACTGACCGTTCATATTGAGGGTCTAGCTCATCATCCGTCCATGCTAACAGAACCATGCCAGGCTTAACAAAACAACACATGTTATCCACATGACCATTGGTATCATCATCACCTACAAGAGTTGTAAAACTGTAGCTGCTCAACAAGATAAGGCTAACAAGAGAGAGAGAAGAAAAACAATAAAAGCCACATATCCCAATTTTTTATTGTAATATACCCAAGTTACGGATCATATAAGTGAAAAAAAAAAAGTGCAGCAATCTGCACTTGATAAGGTACAAAAGAAATAATTGAAATGGTTGTACAACAGGCTATGGAGAACACAATAATTGACAGAGAACTAGGTTTCCCATATAATCATTTGCAGTTTATCAGGACATAATGATGCTGAAAAAAGGGAGAGTTCTAATTCAGACACACAACATTGCATAGTTCTCGCTTAAGAACATGAACAAAATAGAACAAGAAGATGATTTGGTTCAGGCTAGAACATATAAGTTGACTATTATGTGAAGGCCCAGACACTATAGGATCAACTCTAGTGACATCAATCGTCTGGGGTCCATGGTTCGCCATGTGGGTTGTGGCATCTAGGTGCCAGCATCAATAACCCCCATTCTTTGTCAAGTACATCATGTTGGCATAGCTTAAAATGTAACAAAGCCCTTGTTTTAAGCCCACTCCCCAGACTGAACCAACGCAAGCTAACACACATCCAGGCTTTCTATTGTGTTCCTTTATCTCCATTTTTCACATTTTCTTGATGATTCTAACAGAATATATACACCAACATAGCATGTGCCACCAACACAAAATATCAGCTAATAATGGGCACGACAGTTTATTGATCCAAGTCAGGAATGTTAGGAACCACTCAGGTGCATGACAGGTTGTTGATATAGGTCAGTGATGTCAACATCCACTTGGGTCACCTAGGAAATCAGACGAGTTGAGGCGAGGCAAGGACCAAGAGACTCAATGGGCCCTTGGTAAGGCACCTTCAACTGGGTGACACTTAGATGAGTGCCTCAATTAAGGTGATGGACATTCTACATAGGCCACAAGGTCTGACCACCTCAATGGACCCTTGACATGGCACCTTCAGTTAGATGCCACCTAGGCGAGCACTTCAGTGAGGCACTTGGCATCCCAGATGATCACCTAGATTGGCCTATACAGCCTAAACCTCTAAAGAACCTAATTTTCTTCCCCCGCCTCTCCCCCATCACTCCACACAACAAACAACAAAAAAAAACAATCCAAACTCAATTCCAATCTGATCGATATCCAACATCCCTTAACCCAATACCATTCCAATCCAATTCCCAGCTAAACAACCTACCCTGTCGTGCCCAACACTTGCTAACACTTTTGCGTACCCTTTTACCATTGATCGCATCTCCTCTCTTTGTTCAGCATGTCTCCTATCCTCTTCTCTTACTTCTGCTTTTTCCTCCTTCCCTCTTCTTCCTCCTTCCTCCAACAGGTGCTCCAGTACCACCATCTCCTCCATCTTCTCTGCTCATCTCCCCTGTAAATGGCCAACACCATCAACCATGGCAGCCATCTCGTCTTTTCTCTCTCCTCCCTCTTCTTCTCTACTCTCTTCTCTCATATCCATCTTCTTCCCCGCTCCTCTCTTTCCTCTCTCCAAGACCAACAACTATCATCATCGTTATCCTCTCCTCTCTCTCACCATCCACTGTTTCCCTCCCTCTTCTTGTCTCCCTTCTCCTCCCCTCTCCTCATGGCTTAGTTAATCAATTTAACAAGACAATTTATTTTAATTATCAAGTACAACAACTGTAGATATGTAAAAGAAATCATCACTAAGAAGCACGAAAAAGGATCTTGGATGGAAATGCCACTACTTAAAGGGAACCAACAGGCTCTGATGTTGTCACTTACATGGTTCATGACTAAACAAATAAAGGAGGAATATTTCAGGCAAAACCACATGTTAATGTTTTGGTATAATGATATAAAACATCTTTCAAATGAAGTTTCTGTTTTAATAACTATCTTTATTCTTTATTATATTTTATAATCTTTGCAAGATAAGTGTCGATTTATACGGATGAGCATCTACATGAGCACCTAACACCATAGGTAAGGACCTTGGCACTTATAGCACACTAACATAAATGATCAATCAAATTCATTCCACACCATCAGTTTCTGATAAGCTGAAGAAGAAAAGGCAACCTTAATTTTGCAGATCACTTATTAGAGTTATGAAGGTTAGGAAAACACTATAAATTATAAAACATAGTTTGCTAAGAATACCATATAGTCCTCTGGGCAACCAAATGATCTTGCTAACCCCGAGATACATCATCAGCTCCTGCTCTATTTCTTCTTTTGTCATATCAGGATTCCTATTTGTATTTAATAAACATTCTTCTGTTGTAATGCAAGTACCTGTTAAAAAATAGCATAAACAGTAAGACAACTTAGAATTGAGTCTATAGAGACTTCATGCAACTAGCAAAATTAGTGCTGACATAATACATTCGCAACAGAATCAAGGCCCAAATATAAATAAAGCTTTCTGTACAGACAATAAAAAAGAACTGTCAAAAACAAGAATGGGATTAATTTGTTGATTATTTTTTATCCAATAGACAAGACCAAATTTCTATATAAAATAATCGACCAAGCTTGTTTCCAATACCAATAGAAATGTATTAGCAACACTTACAAACAATTAAACTTAGTGCATATTCAACACTAAGAACACAAAAAGAAGTAATCAGGTTGATGGGTATTTGAGAGTTCTGTATTTCTGCAAAAGCATGAATGCATCACTGAAAGTGACATTGATACAACTAGGACCAACTACTGATGGAAAGATAAAAGCTTCATAAACAAGTAAAACTTGACCAAGAAAATTTTGAGGACATAAGATTGCTATAGAAATTGTTATATATGTAAGAAAAACAAAAAACAAAACCAACACCAACCAGCAATGAACAAAATAAAAAGCAAAATCCCTAAGTTTCCAGTTAAATCCCAGAGATCAGGGATGAGAAAATAGGATAAATAAACAAATCGTTTCATTAACAAGTCCAAAGATCTGAATGGCTGTGCTTACGAGGAAATCATGCTGACTTGAAATTCTATTAAATAGAATAACAGTATGGCCAAACTACTTCTCAGTAACATGGTTGAATTCTCTTCTTTGAATTGGAAAATATTATGAAGATGTAAAATCTAATAAGATTTAGATTCTCATGTGGGTGTTAGACAATGCTTGACTCTCTCAAGACCATATAATGGAGCCACTTGCACTCACCAGTCCCTTTTTTCCAAATTCATCTCCTAGCAACTCGAAGCCTCTCCTAAAACATATTCCATCAGTATTAAGACACTTAACACTTATATAAACAAAATATAACTTAAAGCACTACAATAAATAAATAAATGATAAAATCTCAAAAATCAATAAATAGAAAAACTCTAATTTATGATTAAATTTGACTCTTAATTAGGACAGTTTAAACTTTAAACTAAGATCCAACCTGTGTCAAAGGAGGTCAAACAAACAATGTATCAGCCCAATGACCAAATATGTACCCATATATAAGGCTTTTGGAACATGACAAAGGCAATGCTGAGCTTTAAAAAAGCAATTTACAAAGAATATGGAAACGGTAAAGACAAAAATGGAGGGAAAAGCATTGCATGGTAGATTATTATGAAGAAATGGATTATTTATGCATACTTCTCCCGATATTTCAAAGACCAAAAGAGACATTTATATTTATAGTAGATCATTCAACTTCTTAGTTCTTCCATTCCAATAACAATTCATATATCCGCTTGGACTGCAACACATGTAAACAACTACACCCTATAACATTCCTAAACAATCATTAATATAAAATAGGGAAAGAAATTACCTTCTCCATCAACATGAATGCTTCCACCCTCGAGAACCATCCGATGAGAAAATCTAGGTAGTCTATCCAACTCAAGAATCTAGATGCAAAATGTCATAGATAATGAGCATTAAATATATATAAGCCTGCAATTAGAAATCATGGTTACAGTCATAAAACTAGGAATGTTCCATTAACCTTCTTAGCTACAAGAACATCAAGACTCCAGTCGCTATAGCAACCATCTTCTGGTCCTGGATAACCAAAAATATGCTAAAATAACTTCCATGATTCTAAAAAAACGTAGCATAAATACAATGAATCATCTTTTCACTTTAAAATTCTCAATCACTAGCAAAGAAATAGTGAAGATGATCCTAAATTGAATTAGTGTGTCTGTTCCATTTAAGGACATTGCTCCCCTTCAGTCACTATATATGTTCTCCTTTTGTATAATTAGTCAAGCTATCCATTTGGGTTCCTTATTTTGAAAAGCAAGAAAGACTAGTGAATCACATCATCAGATGACTAAATAAGATTCGATGAGTGCAGAGCAACATTCTTGAATTATTCCCCTAGCACAAGAATTTTTGAGACTAGGTTTTCCTAGTTAACAACAAGCTTCTTACAGATGATGTTCCAAACTCAACTCAATGCAATATTTGATTTGTTTTTCTCTTCAACTGGCATCCACTGATCCAGGAACCACAATTTCTCTTAACAATAACATTAACATAACTGAACAACATGATGATAGACTACCAACCATCATAAAATAACACAGCTTTAACACACACACACACACAACCCCACCCCCCCCCCAACTCTCCCTCTCTCTTTCTTACTCATCTTTCTCCTACGTTCAGTTGAATGCAGAATAGACGCTCATATGCACAAAGATCATGACACTCAGACAGAAAATATCAACTAATTATTGAAATAATATAAGTATGCAATATGTTTCCATGTAAGAAACTCAGAATTAGTCATTCAATTCTTGCAATTCTATTTTTGGTATGAGAAGCCTATGCTATAATAACAAACAACATAAATAAAGACTGCCAAAAAGTATCTCTACGGATTCGTATCCTATGTCAATTCATAGCCTACCAAAATGACATTCGAAGCATCACAACTCCCACTCTGATATCCCTGATATGCCACATCCACATAAAGTCAACTGCATCACTAAAATATCGCCATTATAGGTAATATGGATCCTTAAAGGCACCCATTCCCACCATGTCGTTTCCACCATCAATTATGCCCAAATTCCTTCCCCTAACCAGAGGCTCACTCATCAGGTGCAACATGACTTACACAAGTATTTAAAGGGATCGAGCCCCAAAAAGAGATACCTCAATGATGCTCTTCAATGGTGCTTAATCACATAGAATAATCCTAATCCATAGCCCACATTCAACACTGGCCTATTCTGAAGTAAATAGTTAATTCCATTTTCGCAAGGTCTTAAATAGGAATTATCCAAAGAGTAACCTACCTCTGTCAAAAATTTGTTAACATAGAATGAAGGAATTATCCAAAGAGTAACCTACCTCTGTCAAAAATTTGTTAACATAGAATGAAGTGTATATCAATAAGATATTCTATAGCAAAGACAACCATCAATCAAATAAAAGATGAGAAATTATCAACCCATTTTTGGCTGTTCTAATATATTTCCAGATGAGTTTACCGTACAGTTCATGTCAAGCACCTCTCCTTCCTTAATCTTATGCTGTATTAACAATTATTTCCTTTTCTTTTATTGAAAATATTTATCATCACTGATCTGACTGATGCACAGCATGCTGAACATTGCAAAAACTAAGTTGCATGTGTGATACTTGTGATGTAGGGTAAAGAACAAAGACCAAAAAAAAGAACATGATTATAATTTAAATTCATACCACCCCAGCAATTAAACTTCCAATCAATGCCTGCAACTTCACATTCCTGATCCCCTAAACTTGGTTTTCTGTCACACCGAACAAACTAATATCAAAGAATGTTTATGCACTATAATTTCATAATAATAAATGGAAACCAAAACCAACAGGAGAATAAGTGGTAAACCGTTGGTCCAATATCACGAAACCAAGCATCATTCATACTCATCTCCACCACACGGATGTTACCATTTACATGAAGCCAATCATATGCTTTCATGTACTGCATATATCAATAACAAAGTTCAAACTCATCAAAAAAGATACATCTCACAATCACAGAGAACCCGTAACTTACAAAATCTTTTTACGTCAGAATGAATAAATTATGACTTCTACCTGGGCAGAACTAACACACATAGTAACTGGCTCAAATTTTGAAATCTCAGTTGCCACCTTGACAAATGTGCTCTGAGCTGGAAATGCACCCTCCCGCCAATTATCAAGACGTTCCTGAAATCCAAATGATTCTTGAATTTTAAATTGTAAAAAATATTAACTGTAGGCAGATATTCATCATAACAAGTGCAAAAAATTCTTCTTTTAATTTCCAAAAACAGTTATATAACAATTCAATGTAAACAAAGGCACACAAAAACAGACTTTTATAGCTTATATAAACAAAGAGATGAAGAATAAGATAAAAAAAATTAACAGAAAATAATTAAAGCAATCAAAAAACTTATGTCTTCTGATCACCAAATGCATCACCAATTCTACTGATCAAGTTAATAATGTACACAATTAATTTCCAAATCATTGATTATATAAAATATTAAATAGAACTTATAAATACAATGGTTATTCATCTAAAATAGAGACCATATCCACAATTTGCCAATTTGGCTCCGAAATCAAAGAATTGGCATTTGAATATTCAGGTAACAGTTATCCCTAATTAAAAACTTAAATTTAGCTGCTTATTAATGTTTTTTTTTCTCATTGGAAAGAAGAAATTGTATTATCATACCGATAGGTGGTTCTTGAAGTATTACTGGGTTCGCAAAGCAGCACTTAGTTGGTTTTAGGGACGGTGAGCTGAAGTAATTTTTGTGGGACGATTAATATAAGTAGCTCATATTCTATATTCGTGTGTATGAATCAAAGAGAAGTAATGAGAATCTTCCTCCCTAGTCTCCTCTTCCTTTTATTCCTCCACTTAGTTAAGAACAGAACCTATAAGATTATAATATGATACACAAAAAGAGGCTTTGATCAAAAGTTCAAGAGGAAGGAGAGAAAAGGGAAAGTATGCAGGAGTGCGATGTCAGCCGATGATCCATTACTGAAGCATCAAGATCGACCCCTAAACAGCCAAAAAGACACCAAAAGATGGATTTTTTTAAACCAGGGAAACATCAAAAAGAGACGCAGTATCGACCAGAATCTCAACATGAACACAAGAAGAAGGAGAAGAAAAGAGACAAAGAAAGAATCTTTCAGGACTCACAGGCCAACCCATCCAGCACTGTTGATGGGGCTCCCACTCCGCGGGCATGTGGAATCCCAAAAGGGCCGGCTTCTCTTCCAAATATTTCGACATCCCTCCAACACTATGCACTTCCCGGGCTCTCCTCCGGTGACTTCTCGCTCTTGCCTCAGCCGCCCGTGCATCAGTGTGAGAGACAGCCGAGGCCGGTCCGGAAAGCATTTAAGAGCGCCCCAGCCCTCGATACATCGAATCCGTACTCCGCAGTAAGATATAGGCGTCATTTCTTCCTTTTTTTTCTTTTTCTTATTTCTTCGTTCTCCGACTGCATCTGATTTGTTTAAATTGAACCAATTAATAACCAAATTATTAATAGATGTGAACGAAAAATAGATATTCAATTCAGATTTATAATGAATTTAGATTATTAAATAGTTATTTTTGTTTGCTAGAGAATTTACTTAGTAAATTTTTTAAATAGATAAATACATCCTTGATATTTTAGGTTTATTATTATGATTTTTTATTAAATCAAATCAAATTTAACTAAACCGAGTTCAATTTCCTTGGTCTTCTTTTTTTATTTTATCATTTTAATTACCTATGTATTGTTACGGATAGAAAATATTATTTGCGATTTTATCAGTTCGATATGGTCCGGACCCGAAGTGAAAGTATCAAACTCCCGAAGTGTTATCTATACAAAGACTAAGGTTAAGAGACGTTTCTCGAACTCAAATTAGTAATATAAAGTGTAAATACAAATAAAAGTATCTTATAAAAAAATAAATTTATTCATTTTTATATAATATTAAATATGAATATTCGTATTCAGTCATAAAACATATTAGAAGGAATAAGCTTATAATTACTTGCTTTAAACATTTATCTTGTCCTCTCTTACTGGATATGTCGACTACGTATGATACGTAAATCGATTATATATTTTTTATAATATCTCATAAAAATATTAATTTTTAAGTTAATTATATTAACCTAGAAGATGTTATATTTTATACCTTTATAATCAATACAATATGTGAGGGACCGAGAGAGTCGATAGTATTAGGGTTGTGTAGATAGGGGGCTATTGGGAAAAAGAAAATAAGAGGATAAAAATAAAATTAGAGAGACTACAAATAGTAAAATATTATTTTTATTATTTTTTAAAAAAATTATGAATAATAAGAAGGGACACCAAATAATAAGCTTCGTTCACCGTTTTTTCTCTAAACAACTAAAATATCACATTATTATGTATTTATGCACATAACGTACCTTATCTTTTACGATGCTATCTGATGAGGGCAATAATGGCGATGAGACCTAGGTCGATGTCAGCTATCCCGGATGATGCCACGCGCCTTAGTTGACCTGACAGCACCTGGCGAAAACAGTCCGGAATGCCGACCAAGGGACATTAACACCCTGCACAAGCTCGGTCCATCACGCCACGCCCACACCGGTGTCAGATGTTACCAGGAGTACGATCCTGCTCCATGCAAGCGGGCACGTCAGACAGTGGTAACCTTCTCTATAAGAACCCTCGCACTAGGAGAAGAAGAGTGGAGGAAAGACAGGAGACACACCCCCTTATATTTTGGGACTGACTTGATCGTCGGAGGGGTCGGGTCGAGCTCTTCCGACCCGACCTGTGTGCAGGTATGAAGATGGAGTCTCTCCACCGAACGCCCAGGCGCGGAGCCCCCTTTCCGAAGGAAACAACAACCCAGCCGCGATCGAACCACCGAAGCCGGCTACCTCAGCCATCCTAAAGTTCGCCCGGCGAGATCCCGCTCATTCGAACCTGAACCAAGTCGTGTTGACCCCGAGGTCGCGGCATAAAGTTGTTAACATTAACATTTTAGCGCTAGAGAAAGGGCCCGAATGTCAAGGAATCGACATGCTAATTTGGGTGAACCCGTAGTTGAGGGACCGCACCCAATCGAGACCCCGGGGGAGCACCCATCGCCTGGGGAATCGCGAGATGAACACCCCGTCACAACTTCCGAGCGCTATTGGCGGTTATTCAATGACCCAGGCTTATCACCCCCTAGGGTCCCCCGGCCGACCCGTCGCCCATGTCGTTTGAGGTTTTTCACGACCTCGCTCATCAAGTCCGAGCTCTGACGAGTGTGGTACAAACCATTATCTCGCTCGTCGCTCATCCGGAACACACGCCTGTGATCCAACCACTACGACAATAGGTGCCACCAGGCCAAGCTCACACGCTACCTGCGGAGGTCCTGACTTCACCTCAGGTCCGACCGACCCCACTTGGGGATCGGGCGACGGCGCACCCGAGGGGTCGCCCGGAACCCGAGCCGTTGTCTTCGGACTCGGCGAACTCCCTGCGAGCCCAGGTACGCTTCATTAGTCAATGGTTCAACGAAGTGCAGCGGGAGGTTCGCAGGTCAAAGGGCGAGCTTGGGGAGGAAGCGCACCGGGGGTCTCCGTTTGCGCCCAAGATACAGGACCAAACAATCCCCCCGAACTTTAGACTCCCCTCTTTGGATGCGTATGATGGCTCCTCCAACTCGGCGAACCATGTAGCCGCCTTCCGCGCCCAGATGGCGCTATATGGGACCTCTGACGCTTTGATGTGCAAGGCGTTCCCCATAACTCTGAGAGGACCAGCCCGAACGTGGTACAGCGGCCTTAAGACCGAAAAAATCACTTCCTTTGATCAGCTCGTCAGAGACTTTAAGCTCAACTTCTTGGCTTACGCCCAGCCAAAGCCGTCCGTCGCACTACTCCTCGGACTCAACCAGAGGGAGGACGAGCCCCTCTCCCCGGCAAATCGAGGGGTTGCCGAATGCTCATCCCTCTCTGTTAATGCAGGCGTTTATGATAGGCCTGCAGCCTTCCAGATTCTTTTGGTCCCTCGTAGAGCGACCCCCCACCGCTGTACCAGAAATGCTCCAGCGGGCCAACCAGTACATCGCGGCGAAGGCCTGGATGGTCATGAGGCGGGAGGAAAATAAAAGAGCCATGCCGGAGCCGCCCCAAGGTCCACAATCAGCCACACCGAGGCGCAGGTTGGACCGACCTGAACCGTGGGTAGAAAGGAGGTCCCTGCTTCCCGCCTCAGGCACGTCCCGAACGGAGATATTTCTCCAAAGGGGTTGCTAAGAACCCCCAACCCGATGAGAAGTCCGCAGGAGCTTGCGGACCAATCGAGGCGGCCCCGCATCCGGAGGGAACAATATGTTCGGACGAAAGGCATACACCCGTGTCGTTGCGGCCGAAGCTGCCAGGTGCGGACCCAAGCCCGAGGTCACGTTCCCGGCCGAGGGGGTCGAATGTTCCGAACACGACGATGCACTTGTAATAGCGGCCAGGATCGCCGACGCCCAGTGAAGCGGAGGCCCCAACGATAGGCCCCCGATCGACAATTAGCTGTCCAGTGTAGTCCTCGTGAAAAAAAAAACCCAATGGGAGCTGGAGGATGTGCGTTGATTGTGTCAATCTCAGTCGTGCGTGCCCGAAAGACTGCTACCCCCTCCCGAAGACTGACCAGTTGGTCGATGCGATCGTCGGGCATGCTCGCCTCTCGTTTATGGGTGCCTTCTCCGGCTACAACCATATCAGGATGGCGCCTGAAGACCAAGAGCACACGGCCTCCCTCATCGATCAAGGGATCAGACGAAATATGGCGGGTTACGTCGATGACATGATCATAAAAAGCCGAACGGCAGTAGCCCACCTGACCGACTTGGCCGAGATGTTTGCCACGTTGCGAAGATACGACATATGACTCAACCCGACAAAATGTGCTTTCAGCGTCAGCTTAAGAAGATTCCTCGGACTCATCATACACGAAAGAGGAATCGACGCAGACCCGGAGAAAGTCTAGGCCATCATCAGTATGCAAGCCCCACGGACAATCAAGGAGTTGCAACGGCTGAATGGGTGGCTCGCTGCTTTACCTCGATTTCTTTCCCGTTCGGGTGACCGATGCCTCCCCTTCTTCTGGGCTCTCAAAAACCCGAAGAACTTCCAATGGATGGCAGAATGTGAGGAAGCCCTCGCCAGCGTCCCCCGCCTCGCCTTAGTCTCTTCCAGGGAGAAGCTCAGTACCCACCTGGCCACCTCCCGGCACGAGGTTAGCTTCGTCCTGGCCAAAGAAGCCTCCGGGGAACAGCTACCAGTCTACTACATCAGCCATGACCTAAGCGGGCCCAAGGAGCGATATCACCCGATTGAAAGATTGACACTGACACTCGTGTTAACAGCCCGAAAGCTGCTCGCTTGAGTCATGCTCCTCCTCTGCGCGGCTTGCCCGCTTGAGTTTTGCTCCTCGACACGTGTCACCCGAGGCCACAACCTCTACACGGCCTGCCCACCTGTTTTGCTCCTCAGCACATGTCGCCCGAGGCCACAACCTCTGCGCGCTTGCCCACCCGAGGTTTACTCCTCGCACATGTCGCCCGAGGCCACAACCTCTGCGCGGCCTGCCCGCCTGAGTTTTGCTCCTCGGCACGTGTCGCCCGAGGCCACAACCTCTGCGCGGTCTGCCCGCTTGTTTTGCTCCTCGGCACATGTCGCCCGAGGCCACAACCTCTGCGCGACATGCCCGCCTGTTTTGCTCCTCGGCACATGTCATGTCGCCCGAGGCCACAACCTCTGCACGGCCTACCCCTTGAGTCGTGCTCCTCAGCATATGTCGCCCGAGGCCACAACCTCTGCGCGGCCTGCCCGCCTGAGTCGTGCTCCTCAGCGCATGTCACCCGAGGCCACAACCTCTGCGCGGCCTGCCCGCCTGTTTTGCTCCTTGGCACATGTCGCCCGAGGCCACAACCTCTGCGCGGCTTGCCCGCCTGAGTCGTGCTCCTCAACACATGTCGCCCCGAGGCCACAATCTCTGCGCGGCCTGCTCGCCTGAGTTTTGCTCCTCGACACATGTCGCCCGAGGCCATAACCTCTGCGCGGCCTGCCCGCCTGAGTCGTGCTCCTCAGCGCATGTCACCCGAGCCACAACCTCTGCGCGGCCTGCCCGCCTGAGTTTTGCTCCTCGGCACATGTCGCCCGAGCCACAACCTCTGCGCGGCTTGCCCGCCTGAGTTTTGCTCCTCGGCACATGTCGCCCGAGGCCACAACCTCTACACGGCCTGCCCACCTGTTTTGCTCCTCGGCACATGTCGCCGAGGCCACAACCTCTGCGCGGCCTGCCCGCCTGAGTTTTGCTCCTCGACACATGTCGCCCGAGGCCACAACCTCTGCGCGGCCTGCCCGCCTGAGTTTTGCTCCTCGGCACATGTCGCCGAGGCCACAACCTCTGCGCGGCTTGCCCGCCTGAGTTTTGCTCCTCGACACATGTCGCCCGAGGCCACAACCTCTGCGCGGCTTGCCCGCCTGAGTTTTGCTCCTCGGCACATGTCGCCGAGGCCACAACCTCTACACGGCCTGCCCACCTGTTTTGCTCCTCGACACATGTCGCCCGAGCCACAACCTCTGCGCGGCCTGCCCGCCTGAGTTTTGCTCCTCGGCACATGTCGCCGAGGCCACAACCTCTGCGCGGCTTGCCCGCCTGAGTTTTGCTCCTCGGCACATGTCGCCGAGGCCACAACCTCTACACGGCCTGCCCACCTGTTTTGCTCCTCGACACATGTCGCCCGAGGCCACAACCTCTACACGGCCTGCCCACCTGTTTTGCTCCTCGGCACATGTCGCCCGAGGCCACAACCTCTACACGGCCTGCCCACCTGTTTTGCTCCTCGACACATGTCGCCCGAGGCCACAACCTCTACACGGCCTGCCCACCTGTTTTGCTCCTCGGCACATGTCGCCGAGGCCACAACCTCTGCGCGGCTTGCCCGCCTGAGTTTTGCTCCTCGGCACATGTCGCCGAGGCCACAACCTCTGCGCGGCCTGCCCGCCTGAGTTTTGCTCCTCGACACATGTCGCCCGAGCCACAACCTCTGCGCGGCTTGCCCGCCTGAGTTTTGCTCCTCGACACATGTCGCCCGAGGCCACAACCTCTGCGCGGCTTGCCCGCCTGAGTTTTGCTCCTCGACACATGTCGCCCGAGGCCACAACCTCTACACGGCCTGCCCACCTGTTTTGCTCCTCGGCACATGTCGCCCGAGGCCACAACCTCTACACGGCCTGCCCACCTGTTTTGCTCCTCGACACATGTCGCCCGAGCCACAACCTCTGCGCGGCTTGCCCGCCTGAGTTTTGCTCCTCGGCACATGTCGCCGAGGCCACAACCTCTGCGCGGCTTGCCCGCCTGAGTTTTGCTCCTCGACACATGTCGCCCGAGCCACAACCTCTGCGCGGCCTGCCCGCCTGAGTTTTGCTCCTCGGCACATGTCGCCCGAGGCCACAACCTCTGCGCGGCCTGCCCGCCTGAGTTTTGCTCCTCGACACATGTCGCCCGAGGCCACAACCTCTACACGGCCTGCCCACCTGTTTTGCTCCTCGACACATGTCGCCCGAGCCACAACCTCTGCGCGGCTTGCCCGCCTGAGTTTTGCTCCTCGACACATGTCGCCCGAGGCCACAACCTCTACACGGCCTGCCCACCTGTTTTGCTCCTCGACACATGTCGCCCGAGCCACAACCTCTGCGCGGCTTGCCCGCCTGAGTTTTGCTCCTCGACACATGTCGCCCGAGGCCACAACCTCTACACGGCCTGCCCACCTGTTTTGCTCCTCGGCACATGTCGCCGAGGCCACAACCTCTACACGGCCTGCCCACCTGTTTTGCTCCTCGGCACATGTCGCCGAGGCCACAACCTCTGCGCGGCTTGCCCGCCTGAGTTTTGCTCCTCGACACATGTCGCCCGAGCCACAACCTCTGCGCGGCTTGCCCGCCTGAGTTTTGCTCCTCGACACATGTCGCCCGAGGCCACAACCTCTACACGGGACTATGATGAGGGCACTATGGCGATGAGACCCAGGTCGATGTCAGTTGTCCCGGATGACGCCCGCGCCTTAGCTGACATGACAACACCTAACGAAAATAGTCTGGAATGCTGACCAAGGGACATTAACACCTTGCGCAAGCCCGGTCCATCACGCCATGCCCACCGGTGTTAGACGTTACCAGGAGTACGATCCTACTCCCTGCAAGCGGGCACGTCAGACAGCAGTAACCTTCTCTATAAGAACCCTCGCACCAGGAGAAGAAGAGTGGAGGAAAGACGGGAGACACACCCCCTATATTTGGGACTGACTTGATCATCGGAGGGGTCGGGCCGAGCTCTTTTGACCCGACCTGTGTGCAGGTACGAAGACGGAGTCCCTCCACCGAACGCCCAAGCACGAAGCCCCCTTTTCGGATGAAACAGCGACCCAGCCGCGATCGGACCACCGAAGCCGGCTACCTCAGCCATCCCGAAGTTCGCCCGGCGAGATCCCGCTCATTCGGACCTGAACCAAGCCGTGTTGACCCCGAGGTCGCGGCATAAAGTTATTAACACTAACACCATCTAACTTATTTCGTGCCTAAAATATATCCATATAAATTTATTATCATTATCATTATGAAGACACCTTTAGCAAATCTACATAAAATTTAGTAAAATTATGGTCAATTAAAATATTTCTTGGAGAAAAAAAAATGCAAATCTCTGACCATAGCTAATCAAAATATCACTAAATGATATCCAAAATTCGTCTACTACAGGAGGTTCTTTGGGTGTATTTTGGGCTAAAAAAATCTAAGAATGAGACATTTATATTATATTGTTTTCGAAAAATCTTGCAACTGACCAAAAATTCATTAAATGTTATCCAATCTTATTCATCTTACACGAGGAAGTGGCGGTGCTAAAATATCGAGTTCCAGCACGAATCTTACAGATTGATGAACTGGTGGTGCCCATCTCAATATACTTTTGCTACCCGTTATTCGTTTACCTGTGCTGGTTACCTCGGTGACAAAGGGCAGCGGGGATTCAATCTCTAATCATCGAATGGTATTAGTTAGGGTATACCTAAGGTGGGTAGAAAAGTTATTCTCATTGTCCTAATTTCGAGGACCACAGCTCGCCACCCTGCGATATCTCGAACTCGTCCCTCCGAACGAGTGGCGTGCACGAAATCCGCGGTGTGAAGAAGCGAAATCCGGATTTCCATATACATTCGCGTGTAGAGGAGTGAGAGCACATCGTCTCGGGCTTCGTCTTCTTGTCCGAATCGGCCGCGATGAGCATCCAAACGGCATTCCGTGGCGTCGCGCTTCCGAGCCTCACTCCCGCCTCCTCGTCGCCCCATCGTCCCCCTCGTCTCATGATTCGTGCGGAAGGTTTGCTCTCTTTAACTTTCTCTCATGACCTTCAGCGCCTTGAATGATTCAAGTCTCGGCCTCTCTCTCTCTCTCTCTCTCTCTCTCTCTCTCCTTTTCCTTTTCTGAATTGAAGGGTTTGATTTAATTGGTAGCCTTTAGGAGGTCAAATGTTGACGTGGGGTTTTCTGGATCTTCCTTTGTGACGATTCAGCTCATTTTTAGGAATTCTCGTGCAAAACACCCTAGAAATCACATTTTTTCAGGGAGGAACAAGTTGCTGTTTGATGAACTGCGCTTAACCATACCGTTGCAATCTACCGTTTTGGTATTGCGGGATTGTGGTACAAATTGGAACAAAAATCCTTGTACTATCGCTAGCATTCATACATAGAGGAAATTATATATTTAGAGTTCGCAAGAAGTACTAACTATTAAAAATAGATAGATCATATATGAAAGTTCTTATCAGATAATATTAAGCCTTGTAAATGCTATTTCTTGTCCGTACATGCTATAGAATAGTTTTAACATTTGAGTTTTTGTAGTGGAGCCATCTGATAAATCTGTTGAGGTTATGAGGAAGTTCTCGGAGCAATATGCCCGTCGTTCAGGAACTTACTTTTGTGTTGACAAAGGAGTCACTGCTGTTGTTATCAAGGTAATTCTAAAGTATCAATCACATATTTATTTGTAGTGCTTGAGTCATTTTTATGTTATTGGTTCCTCTGTGGCTGTATAATTTATTAGGAACAATTTGCATCCCTACTCATTTATTAACCATCTAATCTTTAATGAGCATGTTAAGATTAATGATGCTGAGCCATTTTAAGTGTTTAACTATTTATCACTATGATATTCTACTACCAAGTGTACTCCAGCATTTTACAGCTTTTCCTACAAAGATATAAATTCTTTAGCATATGATCAGACACAGAGAATGGTAAGAAGACTGCAGATTCATTCATGTACCATGATGAAAGTCTGCTTATACCCAGCCTTTCACAGTTGAAAGTTGAAAATTTTAACTAGCTGAGTTTCTGGAGCAAAGTTGCCTTCTAGATGCTTTTGTCTGTGAACTAGATGCTTTTATTTTAAAATTCACTAAAGAAAATGATTGCTATCTGTGTGAAGCATGAACCTTCATGTTGAGGATCAGGTTTGTCGAAGCATCTAACTTGTAGATCCTTTTTCACCTGTTTCTTTACATAGAACTAAAGAATCTTTTACTGCCATAATTGCTGCTTGACATAATAATACATAAACAGCTATTTGTAGTACTGTAGCACATATTACTGCCTTGTTGATATTGTTATTCTTGAACATCTAAAAGGTTGAATGAGGAGGACTTGATCTTTCTTCTTTAGGTTAACCAGGCTTCTACTTTCGTCCTATATTAATTTGCTGTCCACCCAATCACCCAGCCAAACTGTTTTTTATAGTTACAACTATATGGCTGTATAAGAAAACATACCGCCATATCAGGATATTGTATTTATACAGCTATATAAATATAATGATATTTTATAGCCATATGTATATCTGTAATAGATGGGGGCAAGTTAAGTTGCACCCTCAAACCAAGGGTAATGATTGAATGATTCATAGAAGAAAAAAGGAGTGGGGATAAAAATTTCTGTCATTTAGGCTTTTTCCTTAAAAATTGTTCATAGAAGGGCCCTAACATCAATAAGAATCAAAGCAGCTGCTTCTTAATAACTCCACCAGCTGAGCCAACTGATCTTTAAAGTATAGCCTTCAAAATTTTAAATTAGTAACAATGTAATGTAAAATTGATTTTTTTGCATTATTTTTAAGAAAAAAATATGCTTTAACTCTTTTTCTTAACCTAGTCATTCATAAAACATCAAAACTATCATTGTAATGAATTTCTAGACACTAGGAGTGCCAACATACATGTTTACGTATGACCTGATAATTGCCTCTTGATAAATTAAGTTTGTAGCTAATTGCATCAGTGCATGCCACATGATCTTGATAGCAGCACAATACTCGGATGCCTTCTCTTTCAATGGTCACAGCAGTTCTTTGTTGGCCACACACATATGTGGAAATAAGTTAATGATGGAGTATACAAAATCTGCAACATTGTTTATTCTGATGGGACTTAGACTATTTAGTATACTACTAAATCTTCTTTTACTAATGTACGGTTTTGCCTATAGCTCTTGGTTAAGAAATTTCTGTAATTGCAAGTGTTGTTGGACGCAATGGTTGTAGGAATTATATATTGATCTTTTGTCTCTTGTTTCATTTTTTTTATTCTATTATCTGGATTTCATTAAGAGCTTGTCTACTGCAAAGAATACAAGCATTTTGTTGAGCTAAGAAGAATGATCAACTTCCACAGGGGCTTGCTGATCATAGAGACTCAGTGGGGGCGCCTTTATGTCCTTGTAGGTAAATTCTTTAAAATATGTATTTTTTTAAAAAATTAGATTATTGTCCTATCTTCTATGCACTGAGGTATGTTGTTTGGCACAACCTATGCATCAGGCATTATGATGACAAAGCTGCTGAAGTAGCACAAGGATTTTGGAACTGCCCATGTGTACCTATGCGAGAGAGGTGCTAATACTGATACAACTTTCTCTAGAAACATATTGTCAAGCTGAGAATGAAGTTTATTCTTTTTTGTTGATTAAATTTTAGAATCTCAACTTTGAACTTTTTTGAAGGTCTGGGAATCCATTTTATTGCATGATTTCAGATTTTTTGACCGCAAATGGGAGTTTAAGATATAATTTTGTTTTTTGATATCCAAAATAGATCTTAACTTGTTCACATGATCTAAATCCATCCCTGTTGTCACATTCTCTAACAACTTACCTAGCAACAGATGATGAACAGCTTGGAATTATCTAATTTATTATTTGATTCGAACAAAATGGTCCTTTTAACTATTTAACTTAGACGTTAATTCACAATGACTTGGTCTTTTATTAATGTGGTCTTTTATTTGATTTGAACAAAATGGTCCTTTTAACTAGTTCTTAGATATTAATTCACAATGACTTGGTCTTTTTATTAATGTGGTGTTTTATTTGCTTCATTTTCTTTTGGATAACTAATAAATAATACTCCTTATGTAGTAGTCATACACTTGAGGGAAGTCTCTGTTGAAATATTATTTGTTTTGATAAATAATTTACTCCATGATATATTTTAATATATCGTTGTGACTGTGCAGAAAGGAGTGTCATTGTATGCTTTTTCTCACACCTGACAATGATTTTGCTGGGACAGAGCAGGTATACGATAAATCATTAGCTTTTGCTTTTTTGAATGTGTTTCTCGTCGTTGCATATGGATAATCTGATTTAAATTACTCTCTCTTGGAGATATAGGTTGAAGTTCCATTGGACCACATAATTACCTTGTACTTAGGATAAAGTTAAAGATTATAATCTCCTGTAGTGTAGATTATTCTTGTGCTTCGAAACCTTGTGTTCATTTTGCCCTACTATTGAAAATATTAAAAGATGTCATCTTGTGTTGTAGCACATGAAGATACAATAACCGGAAATCAATATAATCTAAGTGATTTCATGCCTTTTAACCTTTCGCAAACAGAAAAAGTGATTGCTAATAACAGCATTCATTAATTTCTGCGCTTACTTAAGTGCTCAATTTTGACAATCTGAAATTAGTGGGAAAATATGATGACAATAGGTGTACTAAACATTTTCAATCTTTCATTTGAATTCTGTTAATGATTTGAAGTCTTTTTACTGGTAAGGTAAGGTGGTTTTTCCATCTCCACAATCATTTATGCAAACTGATTCCTCAAGTTCTTAGAGCCGTTTTTGGACTTGGTTAAAAAAGATTATGGGTATTCTCTAAGCCTCCTTTTAGACATTCATAGTTGAAGTAGTTAATTTTTTTATATTGCTAATAGTAATTAGTTGAAAGTTGCAGTAATTTTTTATATATATACTTGTGTTGTAACATGTGGCCTATTATCTGCATTCTCTGTGCATGCTAACTAACATCTATTAGGAAACCTCAGCTTAATGTTGAATGGCAAGAAATTAATTTTTATTATCAAACCCGATGAATTGTTCCATTACACATGTTTGTTATATAGGAAGCAACCATTAATATTTTCTTCTTTCCACTTTGCTCGTCAACTGTTGTTTATTTTCTTTCAGGTTATCTCCTTCGAAGAGATCAAGGAAACAACATCCAAGATTTAGCCACCTTTTGCTATTCTGAGTATCATTATGTATCCACTATATTTGATCATATAGCAAGGAAGAAAACTGGCATTCTTGTTTCCTGCTTTCAATATCAACTGTAAGGTAGAAAATTTCTCAAGCTTGTAACCTTCTGCAAACATGGTGGATGTTGTGTTTATAGTTCTAAGGAATCTATGAGCATCTTGCCCTAGATCATCAGCCATCTTCTTCCCCAGCTTGAACATTGAAGACGTGGACATGAATCACGGAAAATTTGAGGAAAAACTTCTGTGTTCATAAATGTAACCATTTGCCATCAAGAATATTCATCATATGTACTTTAAATGGCTGTTGATGACATGGGTTTCTTTCTGATCTCATTACAGCTGCTAGTTATCGATAGTTATGTACGCACAAATTTGACATGGTATTATTCACTATATTCCTATATGGTGTGAGGAGAGTGTATTATCTTTATATAGAGCAATCACTTAAACACAACCTCTCTATTTTTTTTTGGGTAATTTGAAAATAAAAAATAGTTTTGTATAATGTTGACGTAAATGTAAAGTAACGAAAGGATCGTTTTATAATTGCATTATTACAAATACAAAGTGACTCTTATATCTCATCGTCACTTTCTTCATCCATAATAATTATTTATGGTCCTTAGTGATTTCGTTGTTTGTCATGATTGATGTCAACAGTCATCCGTGATCTTTAACCTTTAACGGTGTCATTGTCTACCATTATCGATGTCATTCGTCATCAACCAGGATGATGTTTCATTTTTATAATTACAGATATATTAATATAATTTTTAAAAAAATAAAATTACTAAAAGTATTTAGGTACGATGGGTAGTAGACAAGTTTTCTGCAGGGGGACTACCAAGTGCAACAAATCAGTCCTCATCAATTTGTACAGTGCTAAAGAGTACACGAGTGGGAAATACTACCTAATACATGTCGGTTCTCTACAATATCTAATAATAATATTACTCCTTGTGCTATTCGTCAACCATCTTTTTGATTCTGCAGAAGCTTTCGACAACTTATGCAGTCGAACACTAAAATCAACTTCTTTCTTTGACTCTTAAGCACGTAGCCGATGGGCTCTTTGAAGACCAACTTTGACGCAAGCTGTGTGCAAGCTGAGCGTACTTGGTCTGGGGATTCACTTGACACTAATTACTGCAATATGATTCTTAAGAGTAAAGAACGGTACCCACAACAAACTTGTTACCAATTAATTGGTCTTCCTTTCCGGTCTCCAAAGTATCTGCCGCTTCCCGGTCTCACTTTTTCTCTCCCTCCTTTTCCTTTCTCGACGTACCTCCATTCCTCCCTCTCTCCCTCACCTTCTTAGTTCTCCTACTGTTTCTCTTTTAACGGAAGCCGATCGCTGAGCGATTTCGAGGCGAATCCCTTCTCCCCCCCCCACTTTTTCCCTCACTTCCTCTCTCGCTTGCCCTCTGCCGACCGATTTCTAGGGTTTCTCGCGACCAGGAACTATCAAGGTGCAGCTGATCTTCCCCTTTTCCTGTACATTTAGGTGCCGATCGACCCGGCTTGTGAGAGGAGGAGGAGTGGGAGATGTCTACTCGGCCTCACGTCACCATCACTCTGGGCCGGAGTGGACAGGTAAGCCTCGCAGACGAAATCTCTCTGTAAGGCCTGACCTTGGAGTTGGATTGACGTTGGGTGGCTTCATGTGTTGTTGATTCTGGCCGTAATTATCTTCAAATGCTTCTGCGCAGTCGTCCGTCAACCTTCTTAGGTTTTGAGTTGATTTTGTTGGTTAGGAAGGGTTCAATATTCTGTTTTGGGTTTCTTGTATCAAAATCTGCGTAGATGGATTTTAGTTGGTTTGAGCTTGGTGCAGAATCTACCGCTTAGAAGAGCGATATCTTGCAAGAATGATAGAGTGAAACTGAGATTATGGCTATTTGGATTTCTCATGGATTGACATTTCTATGATAACTAAGCCACGTTTTTGTTGCCCCATATCTCGCTCTGATGAATTGAAATTTTATGCACTACCCTCCATTTCTTCAGATAGAATAAGGATCTTGTTTCTTCTTCAGTGAAAGGTGTAATTTGGAACGGCGATCTGCAAACTTGTGATCTTCATTTCCGCTCCTCTTTATCATACTTGATTTGTCTATCTGCTGAGTACAAGATCTATAACACATGGTCTATTTATAAGTCTGTTGATTTCCCTTGACGTTGTGCCCAATGGATATAGTGTAATCTAATGAATAGTTGAAAGTACATTTCTTCTTTGTGAGAAGAACATGTTGACTATCCCAACTGAGTCGAAGATTTATTGAAACAAAAAGAAGGTGTTGGGAAGGAGAAGTTGGATTCAAATATGTTCTTGCTGGAGGAGAGTTTATCATGTCATGGATGTTGAGTGGCAAAATTTAGCACTGAAGACAATTACAGAATTGCCAGCGTTTCAGCTTGTGGCTCTATTGGTCCACGGGCCTGTCAATTTTCTTATGGAACCAATTTTTTTTTCAAAAAATAACTGATACTGCTGACATTAATTGTTATCCTTGATTGCACTAGCGACTAGCGTTGCATATCTCGAAGTGTAACTTTTCCATGTTTCCAAAGAACTTTTTCCTCTCAGGTTTCTTGGTTTGGAGAAATTGTGTGTCTACTTATGAGATTTGATAGTTTGCAACAAAAATGGAAAACCTAATATAAAGGTCTCCCTCAAAAAAATGAATGGGAGGACGACATTGTCTTCATCAATCCACTTGTGTGGTGACACTAGTGATGAGAAATCAGAAAGAGATTTTCTCTAGACATGGCTTTTCTGGATTTTTTTTAAAATAAAATCATAATTAGAAATAAGAAATAAAAATATGGCAAATATCAACTGAAAAATTTGAAACTATTACATTAGGCTCGAAACCTTGTTGGCTCCATCCTAAGTTAAAACATGCTCATGAGTTGAATTCAGGAGTCACTGAATAGTTTACTCCCACTTATTGGACTGGATAATTTTGATTAGTATATATAAGTTTTTGAATCTGCTGTGAACTCTCCTCTTATGTGTGGTTAAAAGGAAAACTTTCCTGAAATAAGTACATCTTTTGAGATCTTAGCATCAACCATCTTGACCTTTTCCTTCTTTGATGATTGCAGTTTGTCAAGAGAGAGAGACCTGGAGTCGATTTTGGTCAATCTGACCATGACATTTCATCAGGAAGACACCAGCCAACAAGAGAAAGGTCAGGAAGCGACATGACCGATTCCAGTTTGTATGGGAGTCAACACAAGAACAAACGGTATTCTTTTTCCCTTCTGACAGAAATAAACTTTATGTGAAAAAAACAATTGTTTTGGCAGGGATTCAACTGCCAGTCTGATACCAGTTTTCGAAACTTGTTGAACCAGTATAATACTAGTATACCAATCAACCTATACTATCTGTGTTGATTGAATAAAATAGTACAGTACTTATCCTGCTGTTGTCTTCTTTTGTTGTGACAATGATTTTTTAACCTTTTTTAGAAAGTTTGCTCTTCTTATAATCTAATCTATGAAAAGGACAAGGTGAAGGTGACAGAGTTTGGTTAATTGCATGGTCTTCTTGGGGGTAGTTGTTTATCTTACTTTATATGCAGCACTGAAAAGATTGATCTTTTTAATCCTGATTTTACTATTATTCTAGTTTATTACAATCTTTTTCCTTTTTAAGATATATATGTTTAGCTACTCCACAATTTATTTCAATCTGTATTTTCTTTGACTATGATTTCTATTCTGTGCAGCATTAGAACAGAAAACAACAATTCTAGCTCAGGTGAGTATAAACATACAAACAAATCAGAATAAACATCCACCTTTAAGATCTTTAGACTAATTGTTTTTATTTCATTCCATCTTTTGTTGATGTTGGTGTCTTAAACAAACAAAGATCGTCGGATTGGACGAAATGATCTTCGATTTAAACTTATAAATAAAAGTTTATTTCGAAAAACTGATACTGGAAGGGGAGGACAAAATGATGTTGATCTTCGTGAAAAACTCTCAAGGAACAGGGAGATTTCTTTCAAATCCAATCCAAGAAGGAATTTAAGAGAATTCAGAACTTCTGGCACTGTAAGGCGACTGCCTCCTACGAGAAGTGCAGATGATTTACTTCAGTTGGATTCAAAGAGAAAATCTTACTCTTCACGGACTGTCGATGAGAGAAGACATAGATCACCGGATAAACTTATTAGCAATGCTAGGGCTTTTTACTCCCCAAGAAGTCATGAGGATCTGCCCCATGCTCTATCAATGAGGCCAATTGATGCTTCCAGACATTCAAGTTTTATTAAAAATGGTCGAGTTAATTCTTCAAGAACTATTTCTTCTGTGGGCAAGACTGGACTTCCAATTGATGCAGGAAAGTCTGTTGTTCGAGATTCTTCATCTGGGAGCATTATGCACAGAAGCACACATAAGGTATATCATTGATTTCTGCAAATGGGTTGCTTGCTGTTACACTAAATCTTCTTCGGACTATAAACTGTGTACATGAATGAGTCTACTCAGCTTTATTGCACCAACAGATGAGCGATGAGTGGCAAATAATAAATTTATTTGGTTAGTTGTTACATGGGCATTGAGTAGGTATGCCTCTACACTTTCTGTGTAGGTGCCAGTTATATGGTAGCTTTTAATTTTCATTGAAAATAGGTGTGGAATTGAAAAATTTTCTTTTACTGTGTGGTTCAATAGATTTTTGGTTACTACCACATTGGGCATCAAGGAGGAGCCTGTGCATATGGGGATATTGTTGGATGCGTTCAACTTGGAATATACCTTTTTATGAAGTGGTGACCCCTGTTCCTTACCACCATGCAGACATGCAAAGGAAAATGAAATTATTTGAGATTGAGTGAAAGAGGGACCAATAATTTGGAATTTAAAGATGAGACATGTATAAACTTGAGTTTATATCAAGGTTTTCAATTTTGGGTTGGATTGGACCAGCAGGTATGTGTTCAGTTCTGCAAACACACGATATATATCAGATGTACCTCTGCGTAGAGAAGGGGGAGGAGAGGAAGGGAAGATGAAAAAGTAGAGGGAAGGATAGGGGATGCTGCAATGGAGGAGGAGATGGGGTGTCAGTGGCAGAGGAGGATGAGGAGAATGAGTGTACCAGTCAATAGGGCCTAGTGGTGGCAGATGCGGGTGACCGTTGGAGTGGTGGCAGATGCGGGTGACCATTGGATGCGGACGCTATGCGGATGCAAGCGAAGAGAGAGAGAGAGAGAGAGAGAGAGAGAGAGAGAGAGAGAGAGAGATGGGATTAGGTGTTTAGTTAAGGTTTTTAATTTTGTGAAATTAAAAAAAAAAACCCGGGCTAGGCTTACCATCTGGTCCAAGCCTGTCCAAGCCCATTATCGGGCTTTTGAACTGGGTGGTAAGCCAGGTTCACATGACTAATGGGTGGTAAACCCTGAATCGCATATGGACCACCAGAAATTGGGTGGTCCATGTGTCGATTTACATCTAGACCAGTAGATACTGATTGATACATACCGGACTGGGCGAAATTGGATTCCTTGATTTATGATTGTTACATCAGATCACTTCTTTATTATTTGCGAAATGCAACCAAGTAGCTTGATCAATGTTTCAACTTTTTGTTTTAACTTCTTACAAGTATGTGATACATGTGGAGTTAAAATTATTTTGACATTGTCCTTGATGCCAGTTTGGGTAATGATACTTGTTCTCAATAAATTTTCTGAAGGACTGTCTGGATAATCCAATTGTGAGTCCAATATATGTCCATAATCCACATATTCTCTCTTTCAGTATGTAATCAATAGTGTAGGCAGAACATGACTGACACTTGTAGCTCTACTTCTGGCAAACATAAAATTTGGTTGATGATACACATTCTAGAATCAGATGCATATACTGAGATAACATTTTGGAATACAATCAACAAGTGTTTGTCATGAGGCAAACACCAAACAGACACTGTTCTTCATTGGTCTAAACAAATTGTGAATTGCCAAAATCTTGATTCTTCATTTCTAGGCAGCTTTGTTTTTTGATGTCACCATGTAAGTTTCCATTTTCATTGTATAAGATGTTAAGACATGGGAATGAACATTTGCATATGAGCAAAAAGTGACATCTGATTGCTGTGCATGGGTATAACATCTAGTTGGCAATGAGTTTTAGTTACTGAATGCATGATTTGGGAAAAAGCTTTGTATGTTTAGAATGCTTATATTTAGATTTTAAGTGAGGCACTGTACATGTCTACTATAATTGGTAATTTGATTACTTGCAGCATGAAGAACCATTTACGGTTTCTAGCTTTCTGAATGCATTGGGTCTAGGAAAGTATGCCATTTTGTTTCAAGCAGAAGAGGTTTGTTTTTGTGAATTCTTTTGTATGTGTATTTTGTCATTTTGATTCTTTAAACATGCTCAGAGTCTTTTATTAACATAAAATATAATTTGCAACCATTTTCAAGGCATTTCATTGGTTGAGAAATTTGACTGTCGTACTGTCCTGCTGACCTCAAATTCATTTTGTGGACAAATTTGACTATTTGTTGAGCTCAGATGGTATTTTCGTTGGGTTTTGTTTACAAAAGCGGTCAATTTCTCTGGAGTTTCAGCTTTTTAATGTGGCCAGAAATCAACAACTTTTAAATGAGACCATTGATCATATTCTCCTTTTCTGACTCTATGCTGCATGTACTTGGAGGTCAGTTTCCTTTAAGAAAGATCACCACCCTGAAAGATATCTTCTATTGGGGTTAAGTGGAGAAGAACCAAACTATAGATGCATTGTATTTGGGTTGGTTAGTTTAGCCATATATTAGACCGTTGGAAGTATTGAAGCATACAATATTTTTGGGCATCTGTTATAATGCCCGGGGGAACCTTTCCTGCAGGGAAATATGTATGAGAGAAAAAATGATCTTTTTATATACTTTATTTGTTTCTTAATCTCATTTTAGTCACCTCACTGTTTAATTCCTTTGTTTTCAACCCTTAATGAGACAAAGTTGCAGACATTTGCCTAATTTTTTCTTTGAATAAAATGTGTTTCATTTTGATTAGTGTTAAACACTGTTCAATGAGGACATTAATAAATTGATTGTCCTTGGATTATATATATATTGTTTGCCATGTCTTCAACTTGTATATGGCAGTATCTCAGGAACATTTATGTGACATTTTGACTTGCAAAAGATTTTATGTTTCTTAATTCTTCCAATGTAAAATGTTATGGATCTTTTGTCCACCTATCTTTATTTTAGAACGTTCTTCCAAAATCTTTTGATGTTACTTAAAAACAACCCTGTAACCATTGGTTTAAAATTCCATTATTATGTTGATTTATTACTTGCAGCATGAAGAACCATTTACGGTTTCTAGCTTTCTGAATGCATTGGGTCTAGGAAAGTATGCCATTTTGTTTCAAGCAGAAGAGGTTTGTTTTTGTGAATTCTTTTGTATGTGTATTTTGTCATTTTGATTCTTTAAACATGCTCAGAGTCTTTTATTAACATAAAATATAATTTGCAACCATTTTTCAAGGCATTTCATTGGTTGAGAAATTTGACTTGTCGTACTGTCCTGCTGACCTCAAATTCATTTTGTGGACAAATTTGACTATTTGTTGAGCTCAGATGGTATTTTTCGTTGGGTTTTGTTGCAAAGATTCTTGAAGGATTGACGCGGTATGGACTATGGACCAAAGCTTGTTCTGGCTTATTGTTGCCTTGGTATTTGGTTCGTGCATCCATTTTTTATTATTAGTAGCTACTTGCCTATTACGATTCAAGAGATACCAACCTGTGCTTGGTGAAAGATGGACAAAGCATTGTGTTGATTGGTTATAAACTTATATCCTCTACTTTTGCTACCAGATTAGTTTAAAACATTGTCAAGGTTACATGTTCTCTGGAGAAGACCCAGTAGGGCAGAACTCTTTTATAAGTTCCAAATTTTTGGGTATCCATGTCCATTTAAAGAGGTATTTTACAAAAGCTGTCAATTTCTCTGGAGTTTCAGCTTTTTATGTGGCCAGAAATCAACAACTTTTAAATGAGACCATTGATCATATTCTCCTTTTCTGACTCTATGCTGCATGTACTTGGAGGTCAGTTTCCTTTAAGAAAGATCACCACCCTGAAAGATATCTTCTATTTGGGTTAAGTGGAGAAGAACCAAACTATAGATGCATTGTATTTGGGTTGGTTAGTTTAGCCATATATTAGACCGTTGGAAGTATTGAAGCATACAATATTTTTGGGCATCTGTTATAATGCCCGGGGGAACCTTTCCTGCAGGGAAATATGTATGAGAGAAAAAATGATCTTTTTATATACTTTATTTGTTTCTTAATCTCATTTTAGTCACCTCACTGTTTAATTCCTTTGTTTCAACCCTTAATGAGACAAAGTTGCAGACATTTGCCTAATTTTTTCTTTGAATAAAAATGTGTTTCATTTTGATTAGTGTTAAACACTGTTCAATGAGGACATTAATAAATTGATTGTCCTTGGATTATATATATATTGTTTGCCATGTCTTCAACTTGTATATGGCAGTATCTCAGGAACATTTATGTGACATTTTGACTTGCAAAAGATTTTATGTTTCTTAATTCTTCCAATGTAAAATGTTATGGATCTTTTGTCCACCTATCTTTATTTTAGAACGTTCTTCCAAAATCTTTTGATGTTACTTAAAAACAACCCTGTAACCATTGGTTTAAAATTCCATTATTATGTTGATTTATTACTTGCACTGCTTATTCTTAACAATCTGTCGATTATCTCAAGCAGTCCTGATGTGTCTGAGGGTCTAGAGGTGGATCTCTAAATTAAGCTCCTAGAACATGATATTATTGTTTAAGAATGATTCCTTTAAGCTCTAGTCAATCAACAAGGTCTAGCGAATCAACAGACATTTTTCACCCTTCTTGTTAATATCAAGCTGTACTTAATTACTTTTCCTGTTTCCGATCAAAATCTATAATTATGGGTATCATTTTTGCATGTTGTGAAAGTTTTGTTGTAAAAGTTTGTACTTGACATTTTCTTGTGTACATATATGCATTTGTAGTGATGACCATCTATACATAGCAGGAGAAACCTCTGGTTTAGATGTCTCCCACAGTTAAATGCTGGTGTCAAATAATAGCTCAACACAAAAACATTTCAGAAAGTGGATCATACTTCTTATCTAGTTCATTCGGCTTCTAACTCCAATTTGGTAAAATAATTCTGTAGTTATAACTTATGTCAAATAAGTTTGAGTTGCACATCCAGAGGCATCTGGTCTATTATGTATATAGATAAATTTTAGGGTGTTCTAGTTGTATGTTGAGATCAGTTGCAACAGTACACCTGTTTCCTGCAAAAAGTCCCATGTTTTCTGTTTAATTTTCACACATTAATTTCAGAAATTATTGCAGGTAGTTACTGTTTGATGGTATAAATGCTGAGATGGTCTGTCAAGCTATCTCTGTCTTTTGGTTAGGTCAGTAGGAAAACGCATTGGTCTGCTTCCCCATGTCAGGTCAAGATGAAGTAATTTAATTGGTTTCGGATCACTTAAAAGAACTTGATTTAATATGGACCATTTAATGACTAGGTAACCTTTTGTGACACCATGAATGGTACTAGCCATAGTATGATTGTACATTTTTGTTAAAGAAATGATATATTATGTAAAATACCTGAGTTTGCAATGACTGATAATGCTGCTCCACAAATCAATCATTCTGAAAAGTGGTATTTATACATGTCACACAACATAAGAACCCTCAAACCTTCTCTTTGGAAAAGTTATCTTGCATTTACTCCATGGAAAGTCATCCCATTGTGCTGCTCAACTACGTTTCTTGATATTTTCATCACAAAGATATCCTTCAATGCCGTTCGTATGTAGCCTAAACTTCCAAGTTTCGCAATATTGTTGACTCAGTATGTTATTATTCAATTGCAGATAGACATGACTTCACTGAGGGAGATGGGAGACCATGACCTCAAGGAACTGGGTATTCCCATGGTAATTATACTTTTCTTGGTACTGTATACTTTTAGAGGTTTGATTTCAGAAAATGACTCTGTTTTTGTTCTACTTGCACTGTCATCTTGAACATTTGAAAGATTAGCAAGGCCATTCTTGAACATGCCAATGAACATGACATCTTGTGCAGTATGCATTAAGTAGATTTTCTGATGATAATTATGCCAGTAAAATGTTTCCCTGTTACTGTATGATATCTCTGGATTTTAGATTCTGATGATAGCTGGTTCCACGTGCAGGGACCTAGGAAGAAGATTCTTCTGGCAGTATTATCTCATACAAAATACCACTATTTGTGAGATTGTCCACTTTGATTTGAAATTCTCAATTACATCATGCTGTGGGTGTGTTGTATATTATCAAAACAATGATCAGTTTCATGTACTAGCTCCTAGCATTCTGAGGTTCATAAAGAATATGATGACTTGATGAAAACCAAGCACTACGATATAGGAATGTCTATTGTGTCGAGTCATTCTTGTACAGACCAAGTTATTGGAAGTCCAATGTTGTTCTGAAATGAAAAGGAAACACTTAACAGATAACGAGTTTGATGCAGAAAACACCATTCCTGGTTGGTGACAGAAACCGAGAGTCATGGTGGGAAGGAAAATGCATTAGAAGCAGATGTTTTGGTTGCAAATCTTGTGAGTGCTCTTAACGGAGAGTGGCACCACCTCTTTGCAGTTTGCAGAAGTTGACCGGGACTTTTCACGTCCCCCCAGTTTGGCCTTCTCCTCCTCATCTGCTTCGAATATCTTTCCTTGTGGTGAGAAGGTAAACTGGTCATTGTGATCTTGGTAAGCCAATTAAAATGTGTTGTTGAGATCAGAATTTTAGTGTTTGACTCGGAAATAATTACCATTCTCTCTCATGTCGTCTCGCAGTGCGTTTTTCTATGGAGAAGGCGTGGGCTACATTCCAGTGGAGAACTCGAATCTTCTCTCTTGCTTGATAGAACAAGATCTATCTTGATGCAGAGTAACAAGAGGATGGAGCAAGTGATTCATCTCTACATTGTCAACGATCTCCAGTATCAGGTAACGCCTCTCTCTTGTGTGTTTTTTTGGAGGGCGAGGGTGAGGGGAGGGGAGGGGAAGGGAGAAACGTGGGTGGGTGGCGTGGAGTTGTTGTGTTGGGCCCGTGCGGGACCCATATATGTCATCTTTCCGGTCTAGAGATAAACAACGATCCCACAGCACGAAGACCAGCTGCGGTCAAACACTTTTATACGGGGAGTTGGACTCTGCCCTTCACCAGCCGCGTCCAGCCCACTGATCCTTTGCTAGATATAAAAATTATCCTACGGTTATATTTATATATATATATTATTATTGGGAGTCACTTTCCATGTGGTCGTTAGATAATCTTATCCATCCAATAAGAGCGACCTCCTCGCTCACTGGGAAAGAGAGGGCTAAATTAGACTATTATGTTGCTTAAATATTTCTTATGGTACGAGTGTAGTGAGAGTCCATCTTCGTTCCACAGTAGACATTGCTAACTCCTGCTTGTGTGACTTAGAAGATAAGATGGCAAGTATTTTTATCATTGTGAAATTGTAATGTGGCAAGATCCACCGTTCTATCCCATCTATCATGGCGTTGTTCTTATCGCTGCCTGTACATGGAATCCCCTACATGACTTAGTTTGAGCATTGAATGTTAGCTCCTGTAGAAGCAGTGTTGAGCCGACAAGAAACATTGATATGACTTATAATGTTGAGCATTGAATGACAACAAATCTTGTTGTCAAAAGGAGGGAAAATATCACCTTATATTTGAGGCCCCTCTTGGATGAATAGCTAGGATCAATTTGATATGATAGTAAAACTTACTATGGCATCTTGTTTCAACGTCAAGAGACGCACTTTCTTGTACTTCAAGTCTTCCGTTTGCTAAATACACGGTCGAGTGTTTTTTATTCGAAGGAAAGATTTGGTTGTAAAAACTCTTCGTCATTTCCTCCGCAGTCAAACCATTACCAGCCCGTATAATTATGTTTTTATTTGGTCAATGTCATCCTTACATAGGCTTCGTGAACAATTCCACTGCTATTATTGTATGCACTACGGCCACAAAACTAAGTTGGGAAGGGCACGGTCGAGACCAATCCAACGACTTCGCAAGCCTTTGATAGTAGCAGAATCTTACTGCTTGAAAATAACCAATATATAAAAGAACAATGCAAGAAAAAAAAGAGTAAAAAAGAAGATGTAACACTTCCACATATTACAGCATAAAAACTAAAAACCTGCTAAACTCACCCTCATATATCAACCCCGGGTTGATATGTTTATATATGTAACGGTAAAACGAAACAGAATATATCGGACATTTAGAACGGGGAAGTTCCGTTACCAACTACCTTGTTACGGCGCCGAAACGACATCAGCCCATCCGATACAACGGTACCGTCGTCCTCCGCCGCGTAGCCCAGCGGCGGCGGCGCCTCGTCGTCCTCCCCCCGCCTAATCGCCCGCAGTGTCTTCTTCGCCATCTCCCGTCGGATGTCACCGCTGTCCCGCTCCACCACCCTCATCAGCACCTTATCAGCACCCGGCTGCCCTCGCCAGCCTCGGAAACCTCATCGGTCCCGGCTCATCCCGTACAGCGTCGCCACGCAGTGCTCCTCCACTGTCGCTCCTGCAGCGCCCCATCATCGCGCCGCTAACCGCTGACACCGCCCCGGCGTCCATCGCGCGCTCTGTCCCTCCCCGCACGCCGCAGATTGCTGATCACCATCATCGCCAGCCTCGCCAGCACCGGCCCCTGATACTGCGACGAAG
This sequence comes from Musa balbisiana, assembly GCA_004837865.1. Taxonomy (NCBI): domain Eukaryota; kingdom Viridiplantae; phylum Streptophyta; class Magnoliopsida; order Zingiberales; family Musaceae; genus Musa; species Musa balbisiana. Next base: position 35,679,347 of record CM017196.1, read on the forward strand.
CGTCCGAGACAACCGATCCTGACCCCGCCCGGCGTCCATCAGCGCGCTCTGTCCCTCCCCGCACGCCGCCAGATTGCTGATCACCATCATCGCCAGCCTCGCCAGCACCGGCCCCTGATACTGCGACGAAGCGTCCGAGACAACCGCCTCCGCCTCCGCCACGGCGAGCAGCGCCCTCACGGCCCCGGCGGTTCGCGCGATCTTGGGTTGGTTAGGGCGGGCAACGGAAAGGTGACAGAGCGCCTTCCCGGCGTCGCGGCGGGCTCGGGAGCCGGCCGCGGAGGGGCTCGTGAACAGGTTCAGCAGCGGTGGGATGGCGCCGAGGGAGCCGATGGCCACCCGGTTCTCGCCCTCGAGAGCGAGGCTGTGGAGGGCGGCGGCGGCGTGCTCGCGGGCTTCCGGGTGGCCTCCTTTGAGCACCTCCACGAGCGGCAGCACCGCGCCGCAACGCACAATTCGGACCTTGTTCTCTTTCTCCAAGGACAAGTTGACCATAGCGGCGACGGCGTTGATCTGGACGGCGGTGCAGCGGGTGAGGAGAATTGAGCGGAGGGAGGCCAGGAGGTGCGGGCTGCAGAGCTTGATCCGGCAATCGCGACTCTCTCTGGTGGCGTGGCGGAGGGAGGCCGCTGCGAATTCCTGCTCCTTGACATCGGAATCCATCCACTTGGTCAACATCTCCTCTTCCCACGCATCCGATTCGATCTCGGAAGCAGGAGACACAACGTTCGGAGGCGGTAAGACCTCGATCTCGGAAGAGGAAGTGGAAGAAGTGGGGTGCAAGGATGGGGATGAGGTAGAGGGCGGCGAAAAGGAGAAGCATTTGTCCTCTGTTTGGGAGACCGAAGAAAGACGAACTCCAGGACTCGTCGTTTCCTCGGAATTGCCATCTAATCCGCTCGATTTCGATCGCACTATGTCATCTTCTTCTTTGTTTGTTCCATCAGACAACGCCGAAGCCTGCAAGAACCGACCTTGTCCATCGTCTCCACCGCAGGAGAACGCCTTCTCTCGCAAGACTTCATCTTTACGTTCCGGCGCTTCCAAGGTTTCGTCTTGTCCATCTGCTCCAACATAGGGCGGAGGAGAAGCAGAGGAAGTGGAGGGAGGGTAACTGGAGGGCATGAGGCTACGGACAAAGGCGCGGGCGGCGTCGGCAGGGACGGGGAGAGGACGGGGGAGGCCGTGGCGGTCGCACCAGTCGTGGATGGCGGACTTGAGGATGATGTTAGGGATGAGGACGAGCGGCGAGGAAGAGGATGAGGATGAAGAAAAAGGTCGATCGAGGGAGAGGTCAGGTGGGGCGACTCCGAGGTCAGCGCAGGCCTCGACGCATCTCCGCTCGAAGGTCCACCCGGTGGCGGCGACGACGACGGGGTCCGCCATGACCGACCGCGAGATGGGGCACCGGAACTCCGCGGGCGGCTCCGCGGCCGCCGTAGTAGCCGAGGAGGAGGAAGAGCGCGAGGTCGACAGCGAGAGGTGGGAGGTGAGGTTGCAGCGCTGCTCGTCGCCTCCCATTTCACTCGGTTTCCATGCGATGACACCGCCATCCTCGTCCTCCTTCTCTTCTTGGAATCTTTTAGCAGTCGTCGCATGGAGTCAGCGGCGCGGATCAGCTGCGGGATATCGGCAGGGTGCAGGAATGTCCACGCTGTTAACGTGATTGGAGGGTGAAATACGGGTCCGTTTCCATGTTTCCTGGTTTTACACGAAATCTGAACTTAGACGGCCGGCTCCTAATTTCCGAAGATCTTGACCGTCAATCTTGTCAACGCCAATAGTCTGATAGATCGACGGTTCGCATCTTCTGGGGTCAGGCCATGGTTCAATTCCGTATGTGACATGTATTATTCTCGCATCTTTCTCATCTCCATCATACTGAATAGAAAAGGGCATGAAGAATCCATCCATCTTCCCACTCATGAAGATACATGATTTGGTAACATATATGAGAAGCTCAAAAATTCATGAAGTGTTATCATATATAGTCTATATATAAATGTATGTGGTAGAGCTTGGGGCATGGAGATTGCATGCATCTCTCCATGCCTAAACTACGACGACGATGGACGACATAATCCACGGTCGAGTCTTGATGAAAGCTTTCGTTGTTTAGGTGGAGAGGTTGTTGAACGCGTCGCAGCGTCGCCGGACCTCGCCCTTGCGGCCCGTCTTCACCCCAAGCACGCTGAGCTTCTCCATGGCGTGGGCGAAGTCCGTGAAAAAGGCGGTCTGGTTGGCGGCGTAGAGCTGCACGAAGGGCTTCGTCCGCGGGTGCGACGCCAGCGCCTGGTCCGACGCCAGCAGCCCCAGCCCCCGCAGCAGGTTCTGGTAGTACAGGTTGTCGAACTTTCCCGGCGTCATCACGTCGTTGAAGGCGGCGATGGTCGGGTCCGTGGTGTAGTTGGCACACGCCTTCTGCAGCGCCTGGGCGAACTGCGGGTTCATCGCCGGGTCGTAGGCGTTCCGGTTGCCGCCGTCGTAGCCGTAGATGCGCGACGCGAACTGGTCGCAGTGCGAGAAGCCGACGGTGTGGGCGCCGGAGAGGGCCACCAGCTCCTGTGCGGTGAAGCCCTTCCGAGCGAAGAGGGAGATGAGCTGGTCCACGGTCATGTTGGGGCCGGGGAGTTGGCCCTCGACGGAGGCGGCGGTGGAGTTGAGGGCGTCCTTGCGGCCGAGGCGGACGTGGTAGAAAGGCCCGCCCAGCATGATGACGAGCTCGCGGGTGGCGAGGGCGAGGACGTCGGAGCAGGAGACCACGCCGGGGCACTGAAGCTCGAGGGCTGTCTTGGCGCGGACGACGACGTCGAAGCCGTCCCCGGGGAGGGAAACGTTGTCGTCGGCGTCGCGCTCCGCGCGGTTGAAGGCGTTGGTCGACACGAGCACGGAGGCGTCGCAGCCGCCGGCGAAGCAGTCGTGGAAGAAGAGGCGGAGGGCGCCGGCGGCTGTGATGGGGGTGGTGATCTGCTTGGTCGTCACCACCTCCGACACGATCTGCTCCGCATTGGGGCACGTCTTCTGGTAGTAGGTGGGGGTGAGCTTGGCGGCGGCAGGGGTCGCGAGGAGGAGGACGGCAACCAGGGCCGCGATCCTTGTCACCAGGGCACGTCTCGCCATGTTTATCTTCCTTCTTCTTCTTCTTCTTCTCCTCCTCTTCTTATTCTTTTTCTTTCTTCAATGCTGTATCTGAATGGGATGATAAGATGATGAAATTGCTGCTTCCCCCCCTGGCCGAAGTGGGCGGAGGAAGCAGAGAAAGAGTGAGACAGAGGAGGGTGCGTTTCGAGGATGGGGAGAGAGGAGGAGTAAAGAGAGGGAATTGGGGGGAAGACAGGAGCGGTTGGGAGGAGTTTCAGGGAGGTTGAAGGAAAACGCAAGAATAGCACTATTCAAATTTAAGATATCATAAAATGTGACATCGCTGAGTACGTATCGTCGTTCGATATACATAGATCCGCGCATGTTGGAACGAGTAGAGTTGACCAGTTTATTGAGGCACCATGGCCAGGAGGGTTGTAGTGCTAAGATAACGATGCTATTAAAAGGGAGCTGATACTGCTGCATATTCTTCTCTTATCAGATATCCCTTACATCGTGTAGGCCGAGAATATTTATGGCATCGGGCAGTAACATACATGCTCGTCACACGAGCAGACCATCGATCAGATGAGCACCTTCTAGCATGAATTGGCCTTGGTATCAGCTATGTGCCTTACTACACGAGGCATGACAATTTGACTTCATCCCTATACCTCGAGGGGCGGAGTGGAGCTCTGAGCTCATCGCTTGGTTCCTTCGTTGGGGGGTACTCGGCCAATGTGTGGGCCCTACAAGTGGGGGTCGGGGTCTCAAGTAGTTTCTCCCATGGAACTTTTGAAAACTTTAGGTATCTTAGATGCCTCTTCCTTGGAGGCAAACAACTCTTGTATGTAAGGTTCCTCCTCCTCCTTTTTATTTTATTTTAATTTTATTTTTAAGCTTGGGATTTCATGATTTTATTTAATTTGATAAGATATATTATAAGCTTGATTGAATTTTGACTATTTATGGTAGAATTTAACTTATTTTAATCAAATATTTTGATCAGACTTAATTCTAAATATATTTTAACTATTTGATTAGATTTAGATTTGATTAATCTCATTTTAAATGAATTTGAGAAAAGTCAAATTTTGACTAATTTTTAATTTTGTCCAACTTGAATTTTAACTGTTTAATGTTTAGCCTAATTTTGAGCTTGCTCAATTAAATATGATTTACTAGTTTAATTTAGGGTTTTATACAGGATAAAAACATATAAATTATAGTTTTCTTGTGTGACATATTAATAATATTTTTATTTATGATAATTAAATTATATATATAGTTTTCTCATATGACATATTAATAAATTTTTTATTTATGATAATTAAATTTTAATTATTATTCTTGAATATTTATTTAATTATTCACATGTATATGTTTAAGATTATAAAATAATATTTATTTTTTTATGTAAAGATATGATTTATGTTGTATCATGATTATAATCATCATATAAGATTTTTTATGTTGACTAATAATCAATCATTATTATGATTATTATTTTATTATTATTGAACTATTTCTATACAAATTTAAATAGAAAATATTTAGTAAATATTATTTGTAACATATATTCCTGAGTTTTATTTGACTAGTAATTACTAAAGTGGCTTACGATAGTAACCGCTAACATAGCTTAGACTAAAAGCTCATAAAATTATATTAAAAAAATCATAAATAATAATAATAAGATTAAGATTTATAATTAGGATATATATTTCGAATAATTATATATATGTAGGATAATAATATTTTAGACATATTTGTAGTTTAGGGTTATATATGTAAAGGTAACAACATTATTCCACAAGAATGATATTAGTCATCTATAAATAATTTTGAGTGAATATTAAATATATTAATATTTCATCGAAAGGTAAAATATATATGATATTAATAGTTTATCATATTTTAGAAACTCAAGATATTAATATTATTTTATATTTTATAATGGTTCTTCCTTTTATACACTCTAATACTTCTAGTGTTCCTATAATTTTTTATTTAAATTATTCAGAATGATTAGAACTGGTTCACACTGAGTATATTATATATTAACCTAGTATTATTTATTGAAACGACTATGTATTTGACTAATTAAACTACTATATAATAAATTAATAAAATAAATATTCGAGAAAAAACTAATATGTTTAGTCCAATGTTTATAAGAATAATAATTACAAATAACATCAAGACTTTATTACTATTTGTAATTAATGTATAGAAATATTTGAGTGCTATGGAATATAGATTTAAGTCTGTTCATAAGTCATTTGCTGACATATTAATGAAAAAATTGATTATAACTTAATATGATGATAGTTGAGATATTCATGATCACATCTTCAATATGACTGATAAAACTATAAAAAAAGATTAGATATGAATGTAGATGAGTTTTTTCTTGTGTAGTTCATTCTTAATTCTTTTTTCTTCTTAGTTTGGTCCATTCAAGATTCATTGAAAAGAAATATATAAACTTAACCTTTGTATGTTTCAAATTAAGCATTATATAAGTTTTTTTTATGATACTTGATAGATTGATTTTGTTGTTTTAACTTATATTACCAATAATATAAAGGGATTTTTTTCAACTTGAAAAATTAAAAGAATATAAACAATTCATCAATATAGAGAATCATCTCAAAATAAAAGTGATAACGATAGGAACTTATCGCCTACACTTAAAGATGGGTTATCTGATAGATCTTGCAGGCATATGTTATATTTCTACTATTTCTAAAAATTTAGTTATTCTATTAAGAATTAATGAGTTATGATATTATCTTTCTTTTCGTAATAATAAACTCAATATATTTTACTATTTAATAAAAATTAGTTCTAAAATTTTATGTTATGATTTATAGAGAAATAATTTGAATTCAGAGTTTACAAAGATATTGGTGACCATATAATTAAATGTTAGATTAAAACATACTTTCATTGATGAGAGATCTTTTATATTATGATATAAATGATTGGAGCATATGTCAAAAGAAAGAATTAAAAGATTAATGAAAGATAATATTTTTAAAATTTTAAACTTAATTGATTTTAATGTTTGCATTAAGGAAAAGCAAACTAAGTATAAAAAAAATTTATAAGAAGTAAAAAACTTATTGAGATTATTCAATATTTATGGATCACTTCATATTCCTATTTTAGTAGAGAGAGATATTTCATCATATTTGCAGATGACATATCAAGATATGTTATGTATATGTAATATATAAAAAGTCTTGTATCTTTAACACTCCAAATATCCATATAAACAAAGTTGATAGATAATTAGATAAAAAAAGTTAAAATTATTAAATTTGATAGGGATGGTAAATTTTATGATAGTTATGATAAGTTAGGTTAAAATCTTGATCCTTTTGTTAGATTTATAAAAAAAAAAAAGGATATTTATGCTTAGTATGTTTTAACAGGTGTGTCACAGTAAAATAACATTGTTAAAAGATAAAATCATACCCTTATGGACCTGATTAGGAGCATGCTATGTTATTTATCTATACCTGAGTAGATATAGGGTGAAGCATCTAGGATAACTATGTATACCTTGAATACGGTTCCATCAATTCCATTTGAGTTATAAATTGATAGAAAATTTAGTTTCAGACATTTATATCTTTCAGATCGTCTTGTAAAGATAAAAAAATTTAATCTATAAAAAAAATTTGATCTAAGAATTATTTTTAGATATTTTTCTTAATTTCTTAAAAAAATTCAAGAAATATAAATTTTACTGCCTTGATTATAGTATAATGATAGTAAAATGTAATAATGTAAGATTTTCTAAAAAAATAGTAAAATTAATTGGAGTAAAACATTTTGAAAGATGTCATGATCATAGTCAAATGCTAATATCTTTTGGTGGCTAATCTATTTAGTGCCGGAGTATATTTATTAAAAAAAGAAAATGGCCAATCACTTTTGGTGCCAAATACCAAGCTTTGCATGATTTTATCATTATGTTAGTATTATAGTCATGTGGGCCATGATTTTATCATTATGTTAGTATTATACTGTTTGTTCAACTCATCTCAAACTTTTACTATCAAAGAAAAATATGATATGATGTAAATAATTACTCCATTAATTTTTCTATTTTTTATTTATTATTTTACGAAATTTAACTTTACTTTAATAAAAGATAAACTCGTTTAATTCATCTAAATTAGTAGTTCACAAGCTTTTTAGGTATTTGAATAAATTGGAACGCTCTTAGTAAATTAAGAAAAAAGAGAAATACCCCATAAAATAAGATTTATTTTTTGGATAAATCATCCTATTCTTATCTTAAAATCCATCCCCTAAAATCAAGAGATTTTTACTCCTCCATGAATTAAGAAGATACTAATCCTTATCTATTAGAACAGAATTTTCAGAAGACCATTTATTTGGGATTTTTGACCCAATTGCTAGCATTGGCCTATTTTTGTTGGAACCCAATTGCTAGCTAGTGTTGACCTAAATTGAGCTCATGTAATCCTGATTTGACTTGGCCGGACCAAATAAAAGAAGCCCACCTCATCCTTTTCTTCCGCACAGTAGAAATTGGACTCATCTATCTCTCCCTCCTCTCTCCTCTCCTCTTCCTCGAAGGTTACAGCACGGCGTGGCTCCCCGCTCCTATTACACTCTTCCTTCCTCTTTCGAGGACTACGGCGGCCTTCGCCACCGTAACAAACCTCGCCCGTGTCGTTAAAGCGAAAACTTGAAGCGTCCGCTAATGGAGCCCCCCGCCCTCGTCTCCTCTTATTCCCTCAAGCCCGGCCTCCGCGTTCCCTCCTTCGCTCCCCTCTCCCCTCGGCCTTCGCGTCCCTCGAACCGCCACCACAGACTCCTATTTTTCTCTCTTCCTGTCTCGTGGCAGGGGTCGGAAGGCCGGGGGCGTTCGTTCGTGACCCTCGTCCCCAAGGCCGCCGCCGAGGTGCCCGATGGAAGGCCCAGCCGAAGTGACGCCGCAGGAAGAGGAGGGAGGAGAGTTTTAAGGCAGTCTCAGGCGCAGTCGACTGCCCCGTCCTTTCCCGTGAAGGAGGTTGCCTCCTTCGTGGTGCCGGCTGGGGTGTTCATGGCTACCAGTTTCGGTATGCCGTTTGCTTCCCCCATCTCGAGGCACTGAAGTTTGCTCATTAGTATGATTATATTTCTTTCCAAATTATGATCTTGTGGGAAGTTGATTTCTTCGGTAGTGGCAGCATTGGTCTGTGAGAAGGTGGGATCGTTTCGTAGTAATGCAATATGGATGATCATATCAAGTTGAAACTAAATTACGTTTAATAATTGCAAATTGGCATTCATAAGAGTTTTTACAGCATGTTACTCCTGGAAGGATCTTTAGGACTGGAAGCAATATTGTGATCAGTCGAGAATGGAAGGACGAACAAGTTACATGTATGATTTTAGGTGGGTGGTAGCACAAACTTTCTAGCAGAAAGAGGGTTTTGTAGCATAGAATATTTAGATATTAGGGTTTTCATCAAATAGGAGAACTTTATAAAGGGGCAGCATGGTGTACGTAAATGGCTTAAAACTGATAGTAACAGTATGAAACACTATATAATGTGATAATGCTGTCTGATATTAGGTGTAGTAGTCTGGTACATTCTGTATTGAGATGAAAGGCAAATCAACAAACTCTACAGTCCTAAAGTGTACAAATATTTACAGCTAACTTCTTTTTTATTTGATTGCCAATCCTTCATAAGAAAAAATGAATTTCTATGTACCATGTGTTTTCTTTTTTAAACAAAATTTCCATATATTAATATTATGATAAACTCCATACATGACACTGTGAGGACTTGCATTTAAGACCTATCAGTTGCGTAACACTGCACTAACCGCCCAGATGTCTCTACAGAGACCTTGTTGCCATGTGCTATGTTGTGCGTTATGCTATAAAAATTCAATTCGCACTAAACCTCATGTTGCTTTAACATTGTATCTTGCTCTAGTAAGTTGTTCATGGCACTAATTTGCTTTTTCAGCATGCAGTATTGTGGAAGGTAGTCGAAAACGTACTAATGCCAAAACCAAAGGGTTCAACTTCCAGGGTCAATAAATCTTCGTTACCTGGAATTAAGTGGTCTTTTTCTCCTGGTACTAATCTGCAATCAGGTGCTAGTGTGAAGATTGAAAGAGAGTCCAAGCAAAAACTCAACGAATTTGCCAAAGAACTTCGGACATTCAGCAGTGTTGACATGTCAGGTGAGTGGATGGACATGCTAGATTACTTGCATGGTATTTTATAGCCTAGGCATCCGCACCTGTTCATAGAAGTTCATTGTGATATTGATATCTGGGTGATCAACGGGCTAAATTCATTTTGTCAGCAAATTAGTTTAAAAATTTTTACATATGAAATAGACTTGAAGATCTTTAACAAATTTATGGTTTTGTTAGGTCGTAATTTTGGGGATGATGGTCTGTTCTTTCTTGCTGAAAGTCTAGGTTACAATCAGGTCAGTTCTTTTGCTTCATTTTCTGCATTCCTAACCCTTTCCTAAGTTTGTTATGGTAAATTTGCTCTGAACCAGACTTGTGGGGTGATTTTTAATCGCTAAGGCAATACAGTTACAATGACTTGCTTGAAAGGCATCTAGATTGTACATATCATGCTGTCTTGTCTCAGGCAGCAGAGGAAGTGGACTTTTCTGGCAATGGGATTACAGCAGCTGGATTAAAGGCCTTTGATGGTGTTCTTCAAACAAATACTGTGCTGAAAACTCTGAATCTCTCTGGAAATAATATTGGTGATGAAGGAGCTAGGGTAATTTTATTCTTGAATTTTACTTTTTCTTTTGCAAATACTTATTCATATAAGACTGTGACAATTGGTTTTTTCTGGCTTTCTTAACAAGAATTTTGATTAGCTTTCCTTTTGGTATGAGTTCAATAGCTAAATTTATTCTTGTTAAAATGACATGTGACTGAAGTGCTCTAACTCATATCTTTTCTTTTTTTCTAATGGTCGGACTGGAGTGCCCCGCATATGGGGGCAGTCCTCATACCAGTCCAAGTGAAACCATAGTCCATGCTTTAAATTACTTATATCTCTAAATTTGATCATCTATCATATTTCGTTATTTCTAATAATTGCAAATATCAACTATCACATGTTGGTTTTACTGTGAGGGCACTCTTCTGCACTAGAAAGATCACAAATTTCTGTTTTTCTCATGTTATTCCTTTTGCATCTCACAAAAACTTGAGATTACAAGGAGTATGCTTGCAGTGTCTTTCAGATATATTGATGATGAATGCTGGTATTCAAAAGCTCCAGCTAAACAGTACAGGTCTTGGAGATGAGGTGATTTTCATTTTTCACTCTTTGTATGCATCAAATTTGTTTGTTTGTTGTAATGAAGAAAACAACTATTCATCGTGGTAAATTATGTTATGCAGGGAGCAAAGGCTATTGCAGAGATGCTGAAAGAAAATTCAACTTTACGTGTCCTTGAACTTAACAATAATATGATTGACTACTCTGTATGACGTTCTTGTTGATCAATCTTTAGTGATTTTCAGTAAAATCTTGACCAGCTATGCCAATTACTGTTTGTTCTCTTATATGCTCCTTTTTTTGTTTTTTCTGAAACCGTATAGGGTTTTGCAAGTCTTGCTGGGGCTCTCCTTGATAATAAGGCAATTCGGTCAATACATCTCAAGTTAATGATGCTTTACACACACTGACTCAGTTCCTTGTAGTACTTGCTTTCTTGCATATTCAATGTTTTCCCATGTTCAATGCTTTCCGTTATTTGTTCGCATTTACTATTCCCAGCAAGGAAGATATTTAAATTGTATTTTGGACTTAAATCAGTGGTAACTATGGGGGTGCGCTTGGTGCAGCAAGTCTAGCTAAAGGAATTGAAGGAAATAAGTCCCTAAGGGTATGAACTCATCTTGAACTTTATGAAATTGAACTTTTAGTTACTCTCTATAGATTATTTATGAGTCTTCATACAAAATGAAAATTATACTAAACTTTAAGTACTCTTATGCATGTTCTGCCTGCGGGTTGTGTTATTCCGCTAAAGGCAGACATGGCTGAACATACAAGCAACTGATTTTGCATCTATATATTTTGTCGTGCATCGTTAAAAGCAACTGGTGTTTTTTAAGTCTGCAAAAAAATTATCATTCAGACACGTTCATTAGAAGCTTTGGCCTTAGTTATTTTTGTTCATCTTCATATCTGGTTTCATATTCATGATCTTGTCCTTATTTCAACTCTACCGCCATCAAGTGAACACATAATGATGATGTTTCCTTTACATTTGATTTTGTGTACACTATCCACAAAAAGAAAAAAAAATCTTTTTGGATGTATTGAAGACTTTGTTCTATCATATTGTTTAGGTTGTAGTATTGAAAACAAAAGTTTGGGAAAGGTATATACCAAATTATGAGTAGTTCATAAATGGAGGCACCCTTGGGTTTTTATGTAGTTGTCACATGCTTTTCAGACATGAGTAACAATTTTAGAAGGTGGTAATTATTTCAATAATTTTTAATTGATACACAATTTTGCAGGGAAAAAAAGGCAATATTACATTTTGATTATTTGCACCGGTAAATGGTTGCCAAAACATAATTTGAAGGTAATTGTCAGCAGAATGGAGAAATTTGGAACTGATAAATCTAACCCCTCATAAGTTAGTGTTAAGAAGGATTCTGAAAAGTAAGAACAAATAACTGGGAATTCTCTTATGCTAGTTGTAAAATATCTGTAAAGTGGTCAATAAGTTTCACATAAATAAGGGATGCATGATGTTTGACTACTGAGAAATATACAATTTCATAAGACCAAACCTTACTCTTGCTATTATTTGGCTTTGTAGAACAGTGAATTCCACTCTGTACCGTACGTTTATTTGCAAGTTTAATCTTGGCCTGAAGTTCTTTTTTGAAATTTCTACCAGGAACTTCATCTTCATGGAAATGATATTGGAAATGAAGGCATTCGAGCATTGATATCAGGTTTATCTGCCCATAAAGGTGCATTATTTGGTTGCTGATTGTCATCATCGTTTATTTATAATTAATTGTCTTATTGAAGCTCCTCTTCTTTTTGTAGGAAAAATAACACTGCTAGATATTGGCAACAACGATATTGGTTCAAAGGGTGCCTTCCATGTTGCTGAATATATCAAGAAAACTAAATCCTTGCTGTGGTTGAATCTTTATATGAATGACATAGGTGATGAGGTATGGTCAGTTATAGTTGTTGTCTTAGACTTTGTATGTTCCCTTTGTCAACCACTATGTGTTGGTTATCAAGGAAATTTAATTATGTACATTTTATGTTATATTTTTGGTCTCCTTTCCTGCAATTGAAAGACAAAGAAGGCCTACACGTTCACATAGGTACTCTTCTTGGTAACTGACAACTGTTTTAAAACAATGTGGTTATTACACTGTTTAAAATGGTGAAGGCTAGAAACACATGACAAATTTTCTCCTGTAAATAACTCACATAATTAATTGTGGATCATTCGTCAACAGTATCAATCTCTGCATTCTCCAAAGGTCTGAAGCCTAAGTTTTGTTAGTTACATATACAGCAGACTATGATATAGCCACGAGCTTTTGACTGGCATGATGGACTATTTTCTTGTTAGTATTTGTACATTAATGAACCACCATCTCAATGTTTTTTTAATCTCTAATATAGCAACCCTGCGGAACACACATCTAGTTAGAAGATGTAATGAGTAACAAGATATTCTGTAATTACCTTTGCACCATCATACAAATATGTTCAACCATTTTGAATGTTTCATTTGTGTGCTTCATATTCTTTTATTATGTCACATGGATTTATAACAGGGAGCGGAAAGGATTGCGGATACTTTGAGAGAGAACCGCACAATAACTACCATAGATTTGGTGAGACTGGAGGACATCCTCCAACATATCATTTATCGTTTCTCATAAAATTCTATTATATTGCTAAATTAGTGTCTAAAAGAAGCTATTTGATTTAGTTATAAAGAAGTTATTTTATTCACTTTTGTATTTATTTCTGACTTTGTTCTTAACAGTCTTATCAACCATCCCTTGTTTGTAAATCTTGATATTGTCTTTTCATCACGACATGTTGTCCAGCTTGTATATTTTGGCCGTGAAAACATTCAAAGCACAAACACTACAACTACTCAACATTTTTCTTGCTGAATCCTGCAAATTCTACACTCATTTTTCCTTTTATTTATATTCTGTGTTGGGTTTGATTTATTTTTTCTTTTGTGTGTGTGGGTTGGGAGGTGGGTGGGATGTTCTGATCATGATTATCAGAAGTGTTTTCCTTGTGAGCTGGTATTCTCCAGGACTTCATTTGGGTTACTGTTTTTTAGATTTCCCCATATGTGAAGAATCATGCAATTTGGAATTTTGAATGTGTTACATCAGTCTGTAGTCTCTTTACAGAGTATAATATCACCCCGCTAAAGGTTTAGTACCCCACTTCCATGCATCAGTAGTTTTGTCTGAAGAGGATAACTGAAAAGAAACTTGTCTAAAGAGGATAAATGAAAGAGAATTTGTATAAAGAGACTAAATGAAAGAAAACCACTAGCTGCGCTAGCATGAAATGTACCTAATTTAGATAACATATTTTCTATGGAACTGCAAAAATGTTATTGACCCTAGCAGCTCTTTCCCTACTTTTCTTTCTGTTGATCAGCTGTTCTTTTTTCCTCGTAGTTACTAACTGTTAAAGATTTTTCACTACATTTCCTTTTTAGGCCTTCTCTTTAGTTCATTTCCTATGCAGCACTGTGATTATGTATGCTAGTAGTGCCTTGCTATTGTTTTATGCATGTGCATTTTTCTTATCTTGGGAAGGTTGCCTTTTGTTGAAGTTAATTTCTCCGGGCTCTCTCTTTTAGGGGTTTTTGCAAAGAACTAAGGTTGTTGAAGTTGGCTCTTTTTTTTTTTTTTTTGGATTACATCATTCAGCATGCCTTCCACCTCTCTGGTCGTTATATGCGAGCACAACTGTTCAGTATGACTAACATGCAACTAGTTGATCCTTGCATACCTAGTGTCATTTCTCAGTAGTATTTTCTGATCTTATACATGTTCAGGGTGGTAATAACATCCATGCGAGTGGCGTGAGTGCGATTGCGAGAGTATTGAAAGATAATTCTGTCATCACAACAGTGAGTATTCTAATCTGTTATCCTGCTTCATGCTCTTTCTTGTTTGATTGGCCGAATCTGATGCTATTTACTTTCCAGCTGGAGTTAAGTTATAATCCTATTGGCCCTGATGGGGTAAAAGATCTTTGTGAAGTTCTGAAGTTCCATGGCAAGGTAGAGACATTGAAGCTTGGTTGGTGTCAGGTAGTGTTTAATTTCAGTGAGATGTTATCCTGATAGAGCTTTTTCTTTTCCTCTTTTCTAATAGAATGTTTTGCAGATAGGACCAAAGGGTGCTGAGCATGTTGCAGATTGTTTGAAGTACAATACCACATTAACAACTTTGGATTTACGGGCAAATGGACTTGGAGATGATGTATTGACCTGTGCATAGGAAATGTTTCGTTTTTTGCTCTATGGATGGTTGTCTCATTGTGTTTTTCCCCCAATCATTCCTTCCAGGGTGCAGTCTGTCTGGCACGCAGTTTGAAAATTGTTAACGAGGCTCTAACATCACTTGATTTAGGTTTCAACGAGATAAGAGTATGTTCATCATACAAAGTACAGCTTGAGTTTTGTGAAGTTCTTCTAACAGCTAGTTTTGTATTATTATGATAACCTGTAAACTGGAAACAGGACAAGGGAGCATTTGCTCTGGCACAGGCACTCAAAGCAAACGAAGATGTAGCCGTAGCATCGTTGAACCTCGCAAGCAATTTTCTTACAAAATATGGACAGGTTAGCTCTTTTTTTTTTTTTTTCCCTTAAAAGCTTTGTTTTGTGTTTCTGTCATCCTAGAATTTTCTATTTTTAACTTATGAGATTGAAATTGATTAATACAGGTTGCTCTGACGGAAGCTCGAGACCATGTATTTGAGATGAGTGAAAAGGAGATAAATATCTTTTTTTAGATGGTCATTTTTTTTTCCCTCATTACACATTTTGCTCCCAAATTTGTAAATGGTCACAAGAGTCTGTTGAGCTGCACAAGTAATACTGTCCATAGTGATAAGATGAGGAACTCATGCGGCTCAGTGTTTATTTGCAGAGGCCATTTAGACAGCAATTGGAAGAGTTTAATACATGTAGGAAACAGTCGATACAAATTTTGATCTGTCAAGTTATTACTTATGTTTTTCTTGGATATCTTTGATCTTGAAATCATGCATTTAGTATTTGTGATGTCTGAGGATGAAAGGTTGCAGTTTCTTGATGATGTTTATCTTCTTGAATTAATTTCCACATTTTTTTCGTAATGACATCGCGGGTCATGATTGTGAATTTTTTTATTTTTCGTTCAAAAATATATTTATTTTAAGAGTTTTCATTTTCCATCAATGGCTCAATATAATAATAGTAAAATAACTCAATTAGGGAATAAACCCAAGTATAATGATTCAAGGGTTTGGGCATCTGATCTTCCCACTATCTGAATGAAAAGGAGTGACTTCTTGCTTAATGTGCTTACTCAAGTTAAACATTCTTATAAGCATTAGAAATCATGATTCACATCAGCTCATCTTGCTTTAAGATTGCTGAAACTGTCATGTCTAATGGACAATAAGAAAGGCTCATTTGCTGTTCCTTACAGGCAGATTGAGCATCCACAGTTTATCATTTTCTGCATGAGAAAATTATGCATAATATCTGGAATCATATCACAGCTTTCTCCAACGCCATTCAACTGAGTGCTTTCTCGATAGAAATGACAGAAATGAACCAGAAGCTGATGTGGTTGGCAATCAGTGTAGTTTGTTCATGCCTCGCCTTCTTGGATGAGTGTTAGGTCAGTTATATTTGAAGGATGCTGCAGTGGTACAATAATGACCGTCATTTGCTAGGCAATGAGATGCACATGAAAAAACCGGTTCTCTCTCTCTCTCTCTCTCTCTCTCTCTCCAGTTGACTTCTCTTCTCTTCCTAACAATCTTAGGTCAACAACACCAACCAGTCATTCTAATTCTCGAATGCTTTCTTAAACAGTGACAATCATTTCTTTTTGAGGAATTAAGGAAAAAAAAAAGAGTTGAACTTGATTCATTGTGGATGGAAGTCCTTTTTGCAAAGCCTGTCAATCAGATCTTCGAATTAGCTTTTTGACGACGATAAAAGATTTATTTCATTCATTGTTGAGATAATATATAAGAAAGATTTTTTCTTAACTATACATTAATTAAATCAATCACTCTATTTATTCTCAAATATAGATCGCTTGAGGATATAGGGAATGCAAGGATATTATTTCGTATTTATTTTTATCATGATCTTCTATTATGCCTCTATAATATTGAGTTTCTATAAAAAAAAATCAATCTTGATTCAATATAATTGAAATACCCATCAAGAGGCCTTGTAAGGAAGTCTACTAATTGCTAAGAAGTATAGACGTGAAAAACATGTAGTTAATGTCTAACAACTTTATTTGTAATAAAGTGAAAGTTGATAATGTGTTTCATGTGTGAATAGAATATCAGATTGGTGCATAAGTAGATGACACGAACATTATCATAATATATAATAAGAGTGGATTAAGAGGTGATGTTAAGTTTGTGTAGCAAATTGGTAACTCAATTGAGTTCTGTAGTGGTGGTGGCGATAGATTATTATTCAGCTTTAATGGTGGATCTTTCGATTGTATTTTATTTCTTGAAACTTTAACTGATTAGATTTGTTCCAAGGAAGATAACGTAGATTGACGTAGATGTTCTATCATCAATGTTGTCTACCCAATCAGCATCGACAAAGGCATAAAGATAAAGAAGTCCATAATTCAGAATCCCTTTGAGGTATAGCATGACACGTTTTAGTGCAGACCAATATGATGGAGGGCTGATACATAAATTATGATAGTTTATTGACTACAAACGAGATGTCTAAACATGTGAGAGATAAATACTACAAGGAACCAAATACTTGTCAGTACTGTATAGGATTCATAATAGGGCTATCAGCATATAATTTTAGTGATTCAATAGTGGAGAGTGGGGTGACAACTTCTTTAGTATTTGTATGTTCATCTTTGATAATAGATCATGTATTTTTTTAAGAAAAAAAATCCAAAAAAATGAGTATTGAATAGCTTAAAGTTCCTAGATCTTTGATAAAGAATCAATTTGTCAATTGCTGAAAGGAGTTACTTAATTTCTATGGAATTATTACTTATGATGTTAATATTATCGACATAAACTAATAGATATATAATACTTCTCTTTTGTTATTGTAGAAATAAGGTGTTAGATTTGAAGTTAACAAAGCCAAACAACTTCAAAAATAAGTCAAGTTTAGTATACCATGCTCTTGGAGCTTGCAAAGTCCATAAACAAGTTTTCATAGTTAACAAACATATCTTGAATATTAAGGAATGATGAAACCAAAAGGTTGCTATATAAACACATCTTCAGTTGATGTCTCTTGTAAGAAAGTATTGTTAACATCTAGTTAGCATATATGTCAGCCTTGAGTAATAGCTAAACTCAGGATGAGTCGAATTATCATCGATTTAATAATTTGACTGAATGTTTTTATGAAATCAATACTTAATTGTTGGTGAAACCCTTTGGTTACTACACACACTTTATATCTGATAATGAATTCATTTGGCTTCTGCTTAATTTGAAAGATCTAGTTACACTAGATGATATTTTATATACAATAAAATAGTACAAGGGTCCATGTGACATTATGGAATAGGGCATCATATTCTTCACACATGGGTTTGCACTAGTATAGAGATTTTTAGGCTTAAGTGATGATTGTAGGTTAAATAGATTCAGGTGAAGAGCTTGTGGTAGCATAAAGGTCAAGGATTTGATGTAGTTTGAAGATGTCATTTTTGGAGCATGTTATTAATGAAGTGGATTACGGTTTGAAAGGCTACTAACCAAAAAGTTAATAGTATGAAGGCTTAGTGTAAAAGGGTGAGACCAGCTTCAACTATATGTCAATGCTTTCATTCGACAAAGCCAACTAGTTGAGATGTGTGTGATGATGACTTGAGATATTGTATACCATAAGGTAAGAGGTAAGTTGTTAGAGCTTGGTATTTATCTCTTTCATCAGAGTAAACTGTTTTAATGGTAGACTAGAAAAAGTTCTCGATTATTTTTTTAAAATGAGTAAAGACTATAGTACTCTAGATGTATGTTTGAGAGAGTAAAACCATGTATATTTAACAAAAATAATATAATATAATATAAAGACTTTTGAGTTTAAGAATCATAGCATCGAAAAACATTATGATTAAGAGAGTACCCAATGAAAATGTAAGGCCTGGATCTTTGTGTTAACTTGTGTGAAGCATAGAAGCATAGCAGGGATAACATAAATGATCAAATACTTTAAATTTTTTTAAGGTTTAAGATTTTATGAAATAGCTTTTTAAATAATGACGGGTGTTATAAGATTGGATTGAGCATGTTATTAATGAAGTGGATTACGGTTTGAAAGGCTACTAACCAAAAAGTTAATAGTATGAAGGCTTAGTGTAAAAGGGTGAGACCAGCTTCAACTATATGTCAATGCTTTCATTCGACAAAGCCAACTAGTTGAGATGTGTGTGATGATGACTTGAGATATTGTATACCATAAGGTAAGAGGTAAGTTGTTAGAGCTTGGTATTTATCTCTTTCATCAGAGTAAACTGTTTTAATGGTAGACTAGAAAAAGTTCTCGATTATTTTTTTAAAATGAGTAAAGACTATAGTACTCTAGATGTATGTTTGAGAGAGTAAAACCATGTATATTTAATAAAGTAATATATAAAAATGACATAAAATCTAAAATTATCAAAGGAAGTGGTTGAAGTAGGACTCAAAACATCAGTGTAGATAATTTCAAATAGTTTGGAGCAGGATATGGAAGATATTCTAAAAGATAATATGTGACTTTTATTATTAAGGCAAGCATCACTATAAGTTATAATTCTACTTGATTTGGAAGCTAGAAGAGTATAATGAGAAAATATCTATTATTGAATTGAGGATGATGGATGACCAAGGTGATGTTATCACACATCAGTCGGTGAAATAATTGAGGTAAGAGCGATTGACTGCGTGATTTGTGAAGTTGACGGCTCGTAGATGCTATCTTTATTCTGGTCTCGAACCAAAGATGTCCCTGTACTTATTAGAGGTTTTATTTTGTTTATAGAATTGATAAACAAAAATAAAGTTCCTTTTTTTGTATGGTATATACAAAACATTATTGAGTGTAAAAGTATTAGTGTGTGAATTAAGTATTATGAAACCAATATGAGTAATAGGGATTCTATTATCGTCACTAATGATGATGTCTTCATTGCCTCCATAGTTATTGTGGATGGATAAGTTCTAGAAATTAGAAATGATATGATGAGAAGCACTAGATTCAACAATCCAATTGCTTAGATGAGCAGTCAGAGTAATCATAATGTCTACTTAATGCTAATTGGGTATAGTAGTAAGCTTGGGTTGAGACTAACAAAATTTTGTTGTGTATCCAGTTTTGTCATAGAGTTGACAGATGAATTTATGTTGATTGTTATTACTAGGATGTCAAAGTTGTTGATAGTTGTAATTGAAGTCATTTCCTGAGTTATTCGGATTAAAGTTGCCATCATGATTAGAGGGTTGATAGTATAATAGAGAATGATGGGTCTGTGTGTTACCCATGTGTCTAGAAGGCATATTGTCACTTTGATTATTCTTTCTTTTGGATTGTTGAGTAAATTGAGTTATGATAGTTGGTCCTATCATCCTCTCTTCTTGTTTTAGATATATTTAATGATCAATCAGTTTATTATATAATTCTTCAAATGACATCGGTGAGTTATGTGCCCGAATTTTTGCAGCTAGTTCATTATATTCGTCTCTTAAGTCATTATGAGTATAAACAATGACTTCTTCATTACTCAATATATGATTAATTAAAGTCAAGTAATCTATAATAACTTTTAGATTTTACATATAATCAACAATACTACTTTCTGTGTTGTTTTTAATCAGAGTAGATAAGAGACTTAACATATAAGTGTAAGAGTAATTGGAGTGGGTGGTTTGTAACTTTGACCATGCTTTGTTATAGTACTATACGAAGAGATTAGTGGTATTATGGAGTCAACAACTGATGTTTGAATTGTTTGTAGAATAAAACTATTTAATCATAGCTATAACTTATGGTTAGGATTTGGCATTGGGATAGGTTCTCTTGGTATTTGGATCTTCTTTGAAGGGCAATGAAGAGAATCGTCGATATAGCCTAATAGATCATATCCAAAAAAGAGATTAGTGAATTATACTTACTAAAATGCATAGTTGCCACCTTTTGATAGTCTGAAGAGGATTAGAGTTATTATGTTGTTGGATATAAGTCCTTAGGTTGAGATGAGCTATTGTTTTTGAGGAAACAATAATTGGAGCATCATATGTAAATGAGAAAGACGAAGACATGGATGTTGGTTGGCTGCTTGCAATGGGAATGCCCACCAAGTAAAGTTGAACAGAGGAGGGTCACCAATAGTCGTTCTTCTTGCGACAATGCACCCCGATGGCTATGATGAAGTCAGATAGAAAGGGGCAACATGGACGATGATTGTATCTGTAGCTTAGCATACGACGATTAAGTGGGACGCATCATCCTCTTGGGAGGCAGGTGGCAGTGGGTCGACGACTACGCCAACCGTGAGCATAGCTAGAGGCAATGGACGTAGAGTGACAGTGGAGGGGCCCATCGTTTGACAATTGTGGTCGTAGCTAGTAGAGCCGACAATGATCGAGGAGTTATCTTGGGCTCTTTCTCTGGTTGCAAGAGACCTCATATTTGCAGATTTGGGATCTAGGATTTGGGAGATCACAATGATCGGGGAGGGGTCTAGGAATAGTGATCGAGGACTCTGGCTCCTACTTCGGCCACAAGAGTGGGTCATGGGGAGTGTCCGAGAGTAGTGTTTGAGAAATAGTGGGGAGGGCTTCAAGAGATCTCAGATGAGAAGTAGTAATTGACTCTCAACTCCAAGAGAGCGAATGCTTTTGATGAGAAAATAAAGCTTGATCCCTAGTGTTGTTGATATTCCTAAATAGAGAAATGAGTAGCGAGCAACATCAAGGGAACTCAGAATAAGAGATAAATAGGAAAGTAAGGACTTAGAAGCAAGGAGGTTCTGATACCATATAAAATAGAGGAATATATTGTGAAAGAGATTTATTTCATCCATTAAGGTAATATACATTTATTTCACTCAAATTACATAATCAAATCAATAACTTAAATCTATGATTAATCCTCAAATCATAGATTAATTGAGAATGTAGGGAATATAAAAATGTCATTCCATGTTTATCTCTATCATAAATTTTCATTATAATCATCTTTTACCTCTATGTTCAATTCAGTGATTCGAGATGAAAGTTTCGAAAGCATTTCAAATTGATAATCCTTTAGGAAGCTTTCTATTTATAGTGAGTGACCATAGAAATATTTCTCATACAGTGGAACATGAAAATTTCTGCGACGTCGGTCACTCGGGGCTCAAGCTTGCATGATTGTATCACTGCGGAACATATATACGCATACAAAACCGTATAAAGCTGAGAGGAGTATTTGTTGTGACTTCATACATCCATTACCTAGAGAAGACCTCAGTGTGACTTCATACATCCATGTATCTCTCTCTCTCTCTCTCTCATTGTGTTCAGGTCTCTTCTCTTCTACAGAGTCCTCATTCTGATCCTTGAATGCTTTCTTGAATAGTGACAATCATTTCTTGTTGGAAGACTAGGTCAAAAAGACTGATCTCTCTCATAATTTCTCAGCTTCCAATTTGCTAAACCCTGCTAATCCACAAACTCACCTTTTCTCTTCCTGTTTAACACTGTTATCACTAAATATTAGCATCAGAACTCAGTCCTCATTTGCTGCCACTGAAAGACTACAGAAATGATGGGCCAGTATCTCATTCAGAAACATCACCATTTGAGCCAAATACAAGTACAAAGCTTGCATGATGCGTCTCACTGTGGAACATATGAAGCTTTGAGGAACATTTGCTCTGAGTTCATACAGCCACCACCTAGAGAAGACCTAGCATGCTTTAATCTCCTCCACAAGGTTGCATCACCAACCAGCTTTCCCTATGGGGTTTATTCTCAGGGAGAACTGGAAAGAAAGGCTGCTTTAATGACCACCCTTATCAGAATGAACAAGTTGCGTGGAAGAGAGGTGGATGCATGCAGACATCACACACACAGTGCTTGCTCTACCATGGTGACCATGCTGTTGTTGAGACCTATATACACTTCAACATGGTATCTGGCGCACTGTTACAGGTGTGGCTTCTATTCCTTGTGTTCATCTCTTGTGTTGGTAGTATGTGCAGGTGGTGTGTGGCTGAGGATATTGTGTGCCCAACCATTTGATCAAAAAATTGCCATCACTTGGGGAGGAAATCATGTTGCCTTTGTGCATCAAGGCAAGTCCATCCCTCCATGGACAAATCTTCTGGTATCCAATATTTTCATCTTTTACTTGCACTGAAAATTACAAATTATGTTGTTCTCTTGGTTATAGATTTGACATTGTCTCATAAATCAGTGGTTTGTAGGTAGTAGAGTAAGTACCAAAATTAAAATATAAGATCCTAATTAGATACATTAGCATTGACTCATATACTATTTGCATGTTGTGACAAATCTGATTTACTAAAGCTCACAAACTATTCACATCTTATAAATTTAGTCATTAAACTTAAAGCCCACGATTGTGAATGAGAAAGATACCTTCATTTGAGGATCTAAGGATCCAAATGAATAAGCACAGCTTCAAAATCTATATGTTTGATTTGTTTTCCGAATGAAAAATCCATTGCTTCAGCCATTATCATGTGCTAAAATACCACATGATATTTCAACTGATTAATTCTTGATCAAATGCATGACAAATTTGCGCTCAACTTTCATTTCTGAGGCTGTATAGTTCAATTCCCAGAGTCAACAATTCTCTGCAATAGCTGCCATATAGGAAATGCAATTGCATTGCTTGCAGCATTTGCAGTGAAGCAGTTTACATGCCATGTATTCTAAGCTCTCAGTGTTTGTAAAACTAATTGACCAAAATAAGTTGCAGATTGATTGATTTAATACATTTCCATGTAGGGTGCTGCATTTGGTTCAAAGATGAGATACAACTTTGGCTTCTTTGAAATGATGGTAATATTATGTAATAAGGATGCTGCTGGGGTGGTGACAGCATTTTATGTAAGCTGTTCTTGAAGGTTTCAGCAAAAATATATGTATAGTGAAGGAGATGTGAGACTCATAACTACAAACTACGGTGAGCAATTTTGCATTCCTATGATATATGTTGATTTTCATGCTTAAAATCAAGTTAATGATGGTCTATGGTAGATGAAAACTATGCTCCATGTGGTTCATATCATGAGAAGAAAAGAGAGGTCTCATTTCAATAAATGGCTTTCCTTTATGTTTGGCAGCTAACATCTCACAGAAATCATCATGATGTGCTGGGCTTTGAGTTCCTGGGTGATGTGAGAGGGAAGCCCATAACTTTGCAGACAAACATCTTCACCAATGGCAATGGCAACAGAGAGCAAAAGATCCACTTGTCGTTTGATCCCACTGCAGACTTCCGCAGCTACAAAATCCTGTGGAATCCATACCAAGTGGTGTAAGTTGAGATGCATTACAGCTTAATATTGCTCTTCTTCAGAAGTGGATGCAATCAACCCTCTTCAAGCTATGCTGTCTATATGCAACTGGTTCATTTGCATTTCAATTTATTTTTAAGAAATCTGATAAATTTAGTAATAGGTCTCAAAAGCACTTCATGATCTTTTGATTCTTGTATTTTCTAATTCCTAATGAGACCATGACATCTGCCTTCAAATCCATTTCATCAGGACAGTCATGCAGCAGAGCACCTCATGATGCATTTTATTGGTTGATTGGGTATCTGCATCATAACTTAAGGACAAAAGTTGGCAGTTTGGCAGAACCCAATTAATCTATCAGATCCATGGCCACTTGTTGTTTATCGAAATGTTATTTGAGAACGAATTAAGAGAAAAAAACTGAGATGAGCATCTGTAACACAATCCAAACTCCCTTTTGGAGGATTCACCAAGAGACCCAGAAGAGACACACAATTTGTCAGCTTGATGAGGCATCAAATTGTACACATATCATGCTTCTGCTAGCAGTACATTCCTCTGACCAGTGTGGTAAATGGATTAAAGAGAAAGTTATCACAAGCCCTGCAACTAAAGTACAAAGAACAGATGGATAATGGAGTGAAGTATGGCTTCACACAGTAAAAAGAGATATGGTGTACAAATGGTGGTAATTGGCAACAGGACGCAATGTTTAGATCACTATTCCTACCATATGTAGGCTTCCAGTACTCAAGATAAAATCGAAACAACTAGTGTCATTGGTGGAGCCTAGTCTGATGGAGAAATGTGATGAGGCTGCACCAAGCTTCTTCCAGGATGAGCTCATTGTGCTGTTGATCCTGTTTCTGTGGCCATTTAGCCAGATTGTTCCAGGCAGATACTGATCATCATGATGGACAAGTGTGTCAGAGCAGTTCTTGTTAGCATAACCAGTCAAGATCCATGTTGCATCACCATGAGTGATATGAGTAGCAGTGGATCATTTTCTTTTACTTTCATGGAATAATTTGATGGTATTACTGTGCCATAAAAATAAGTAAAGATTTAAATTAATTTATAAGAATTTAATAAGTATATTACTGGTAATATATACTTAAACATTTTGAATCAATAATTTAGGCTCAATAAAGTTAATAGATCATCATGACGAACGATATCGACGGGTTCGAATAGATGTCTGCTTGAGTAAATGGATCAATGGTTCAGGATCAACAAAATTAATGAGTAAATGGATCGTAGCAAATGTTATCCATGAGAATTAAATTAGGATGGTTTGAGGTAATTTTCTTGATGTTAATGCTATTCAGTGGTGTCTGCTTGTATGTGGGTCACATTTTGCTGGTGGAATCTGCGCTGTTCGACGCAGATCAGATTTGATGGAGCTCACACATGACCAACCTTCGTTTCCTACTTGTGTTTTGGATGGATGCCAATTATTGTCCTGGCTATGGAACTGTATTATCATGCTTCGTATCAGCCACTTAGCATGAAACTTCTGCTAGCAGTAAAGAGGAGCCAACTCGATGTTAGGTTCCACTTGATGGTTGAATTGAGCAAACGCATATGGTAAACAAACAAGATTGGGCCCAATTATTTAGTTCAGAGACATTACTAGTTTCTTTGGCTTGCTTTGATATTGTTTCTGCTCAAAGATTGTTCTTGATAATTCACAAGAAAGAATGAAAGTTTGCATTTTTTTTTATGAATTTGTGTCTAAGGCTTTCTTTTTTAGTCACTTTCACTACAAATTGTGAGCTTCAACTCCCCAAATGGAGATTTCCTGAAACCTCCTACTGAAGTTAGTCAAACCATGAGCCAGAATATTTGTCCAGACAGATAGTGAAAGTTAATTACATGTACTCTTAGAGAAAGAGACTCTCTATCTGCTTGACCTCCCCAGCTCTCCAAGAAATAGCTCTGGCTATCACTGTCTGACCTTTTTCATCCTTGAAGATGTATCCTGTACCTGTCTGTAGTATCAGAGAATGAACACAGTGAGCCATCACATAATAGACTTTCCCCTTCAATCCTAATGATTTTACTGATGGAGTGCAACACTTTTTTCTGGCTGGAAAACAAATGAAAGCAGATCAACATTCCTAAAGTTCAGCAATCAGCAACAACCGAGTGGAGTGTTGTGTAGTTGAGGGGACTATTGAGATCTCCATGGAACAGTGAATCAGAGGCCTCCCAACCCAGGAGAAAGAAAGAAAAAGGTGACATGAGTGTTCAGAATAACCTCACAAGTGCACCACTCCCATCTCCAAGTGAAAAGAAATTGTCATGCACCTGTACATGATTTTTTTTCAAGTCAACTGAGCACCAGCATAGAGGTTGGCTACCATTCCATGGTGGGATAACGAGAAAGACTGAGATGCACCAATAGAATTCTCCAAAATTAAAATAAAATTATAAAGGAAAAAAAATGTTTGTTTGGATTCATGTAGTATGGATGTATTGCATGCAAGATCTCCATAGGTTTTCTTTCATAAACAATACGAATCTATTTTATGGAGTTTTAATAAATTTATACTTTTCCTCCGATGCTTGAGTTAGATATTAGACGGTAAGACATTTCGTAAGAGAAAGCATAAAACTATTGAGGAAAAAATAAGATTTAATTATGTTTATTATTATAAATCTAATTCATAATAAGGAAGAAATTCATCATGTTTCTTCCATGCTCAAGTCAAATATTAAAAGATAAGATATACAACTACAATAGAAATAAGTTTTAATTGGTTCATATACTCTGAATCATTTTCATGAAATATTTTATGATTAATCCCAAAAGTTTCTACATAAAAAAAGAGATTCACTACCTTCCTTTGATACTTAATAAATTCAGATACAAACCTTACAGGTCCAGTTGGGTTCATATTGGTATGAATCTATTTCATGAAAGATGTTAGAATTAGTCCCAAAAGTTTTCACACAAGGAAGAAATTTACTGTGCCCCTTTTCAAAGCTCAAGTCAAAGAATAAAAGACCAAATATTTAATAAGACAAGATATGCTCTGTATATTTTTCACTGTGCTACTCCTTGCTACAGCACAAGTACCCCTCATCCATCCATGGATGAAGTTGGCATAGATCCCTACAATACTGGACACATGGATAGTCCTCAATGACAATATTGTCTTATGCCCACATCAATTTTTGCCCACATCAGGTCAAAAAAATAACACTGAATGGATGATGTTTTCAGAGCACAATATTCCCCTGAATCTCTAATTAATTTATTTTAATTTTTTTATAAAGAATTAATTAATTAATTAATTATTAAATTGATTTAAAATTATAAAATTTAGAAATTAAAACCATATCGTCATTTTGGTTCGTTTCGGACCGTCAAACTATTAAGCTGACCTGTGACTGATTCTATTCCCATGCAAACGGCAGCACGGTGGAGTCTCTTACAAGGCAAGAAAAAGAGTAGGAACACACACGGAAAAAGGAAAGAAGAAGAAGAAGAGTAGAACCAGTAAGCTAGCTGACACCCAAGTAAATGAAAAGGGCACTACAGACAAGATAATACAAACACACACATTCGACCTCTTGCAAGCAAAAGATTTAGACCGGATCATGGTAAACTACAAGGAAAAAGACTGAGAGCTGACAAGGAGGGAAGATCAAAAGGGAGCTACAAGAAAAGCAAGCACAAACACACACAAACCCCTTCTCTCTATATAATTACATGAGCCTTACACTGAAACGTAGCGGTAGTATCCCTCGCTCTCATCTCCCTGTCCATATACTACTCCTCGCCACCACCTCGACAGTACCCACACGGGGTCTCTCTTCACTCTTTCCTTCCTCTCTACCGGGTTCTGGTGCTCCGCGGTGATGGGAAGACAATGAGGACCGGGTGCCTTCTCCCGCTGTCATGCCGCCCTCCCCCTCCCCCTCCCCCTCCGACTCCTCCGCCTTCGACCTCCTCTGCGGCGAGGACGCCGGAGAGCTCGCCCCGTTCGGCGACGGCCAGCCGATCGCCGGCTTCGTAGGAGTCGAGGGGGCGGCCGCCCGCTCGGCCGGGCCCGACTCGCTCGACCCCGTCGCCCGCCGTGACGCCGTCGCGTGGATCCTCAAGGTCAACTCCCCCGGCGCACTCTAGAATTGTCTCCTACGCTTCTGCTAACCTGCGCCGGTCTTCCCCTTCCCTTCCCTTCCCTTCCCTCTTCCTCCATCTTAACGGACGTTTGGTTGCTTTTTCGTAGGTTCGCGCTTACCACCGTTTCCGTCCGCTGACGGCGTGCCTCGCCGTCAACTACGTGGATCGCTTCCTCTCTTCTCACCGCTTACCGGTAATCGACCGACGTCCCTTGTCTGAGCTCTTCTCCGTCTGATTCTGATCGGACGGGCTGCTGTGTCTTCTCGGTTGCCATAGTAATACTCATATTTTACACTAAGATCCTTCGGCTTGTAGCTATTAGCACAGAAAGCCCCTTGCTCAAGAAACCAGCAAACCTTAATGCTGAGTTCTTTGTACAAATGGCTGCTATGGTCCAAACTTTGACTTCCTTCTAATATCATGACATTGCATCAGAATGTTAAATGCAATGCTCAGTGAAGCGATGAATGGAATTTGCTGCATGCAGTCTTGGGAAGATGATGACTTGTGTGTGGCCTCGCATTGCTTGTTACATGTTAGGATTTACGGGTAATCTCATGCTGGTTCTACCAATGCAGCAAAATGGATGGGCACTGCAGCTCCTGTCAGTGGCCTGCCTCTCACTGGCTGCAAAGATGGAGGAGACAGTGGTGCCATCCCTGTTGGACTTGCAGGTAACCGAGCTGAAGAAACTAGTGACTACTGTTCCACCAAACATGCATGCATTAAGGCCTGAGTTGATTGGTTAGGTTGAGGATGCCAAGTTCATCTTCGATCCTCGCACAGTGCTTCGCATGGAGCTTCTTGTGCTCGCCGCACTGGATTGGAGGCTTCGATCAGTGACGCCTCTCAGTTTTGTCGATTTCTTTGCCCACAAGATCGATCCATGCGGTAGAACAGCCAGGTTGCTGGTTTTGGAGGCCACACAAGTCATATTAGCAGCAATGCATGGTAATCTTCAGTTCTTGTCGTGGGTGTTATATCTCAATGTTAGAGATCTGCGGTGCTTGAATCTGAATCATGTGCTGCAACAGAGGTTGACTTCCTAAGTCACTGCCCACCAGCACTTGCTGCAGCTGCCATGATCTGTGCAGCTGATGAAACACAGGATCGGACCTTTGTTAATCCTGCAACCGCAGCATCATGGTGTGTTGGGCTAACTGAGGTAACTCATGAGGACATATTGATCTGTTGTTTTTGTTCTTAGGATCACCATCATCATCATCATATGCTGTTGTTGCAGGAGGGAATTGGCAATTGCTGTCGACTGATGCGACAGGTTGCTGTGGATCAAAGGCTGAGGAAGTCTCCAATGATCCTGTCGCAGCACAGAGTGACTAGTCCAGTTAAAAGGGAGTCAGGCATCTCATCTTCCTCCTCAGCTCCACCCACCAAAAGGAGGAAGCTCAACAGCAACTGCAATTGAGTGGCTGATGAAAAGAGACCTTGCTACAAATAAAAAGGATGGGCCTTGGGGAATAAGAAGAGGAGTGGGCATGACACTTGTTGGCTTTGCAGATTTCTCAGCATCATAAACAAGAGGTTGGTTTGATTCCACAAAATGTGCAGATTAGTATATTGTGTGTGTATGTCTAGTGAGTTAGGCACTCTGGATAATGTTTTTTTCCTTTCCTTTTTGCTATTGAGTAAGCCATGATGGCATTAGAGTTGCAGAGTCCCAAGGGATGGGGGTCTGCTGCCATTGTTGATGTATTGCTTTGTGAGGACTGTGAGGAGTACTTGGTTTCTTTCATGGCCACGGTAAAATGATGGGGGTTGGAATTCAAGGAGGGAAGCAGGTAAAAATGGTGAGAGAGAGAGAGAGTCCAGATCTCATGTTGCTGGTCAAACTGCTGCCTCAACCTCATCTCTTCTTTTTGTTCTTGTGTGGAGGTTTTGTTCCTTGAGCTGTGTGATCGTGAGTGTCATGCATGTGTTTTTGAGCATGCTTGTCAGCCTGAAGAGGGTGGCAGTCACTGAAGCTTCAGGCTGCATCCTGGAGATGGTGATGCAAATATTTGTGTCTGTATAAAGGCCAATTGAAGGCTGTCTATTCTGAACAATCTGCAATACAAAACCTGATATTTCTATTGTCAATTCCAAATGCCTTATTTACAGATCTCATAGTACTCGGCAATGAGGATTTCTCATGAAAAAGAAAGAGCTTCAAATGAACAATCACTGCTTTGGATGAATGTGCAGATCAAAAGGCATTTTATTTTATGATGACAAAAAAAAAAAAGGGTATGAAACTAAAAGATTCTTAATGCAAAATATAAATAACAAAATATGATACAAGAATAAAGAATGTTTGGGGTGTTTTCTGGGCACATCAAAACACCATCAAACATATCAAATGCTCCTGTGGGAACTCTAAACCTATTATAAACCACAAAACACATGAATACCATCTTTCAGCAGTTCTTACTGCTAACATGTGGTGTGATGGTCTCCTCTTTATTTGTAAAGGTAGATTATATTACTTAATGAAAGTTGATCCTAATCCCACATTGAAATTTTAGATCAGATGAGTCCAAGTCAAATTATTATTCAAGATTAATATATTTTAAGTCACGGATCAAACCTACTCTTTAGATTGTGAGACCTTTACACATAATTTTTTTGAACTTTATTATAAGTGAAAAACCAATGAAATTTCAAACACCTGCACCCATCTGTTCATGCAGAAGTCAACAAAAAGCATGAAAAGGAGGAAAAATATCAGCAACCCTCGCCATACTCCTCCCTCCTCTACATGTTCTTGACAAGGACATGATTGAAGCTGACGTATAAACAAAACCCCTGCAGCTCCTCCGAAAGATAGAGGTTTTAGTGGGAGTAAGATGGCACAGAAGGGCTGGCATCAGTGTGGGGGACACTGACGCAATACGTGGAGGAGGAGAGGAGCGAAATGATGATGGAGAGGACAGAGGCATGATGAGACTCGGTCGGAATGCGTCCAACCAGCACAGCTCAGGCCGTCGGGTACGGCCCCGAGCATCGTTGCTTGTTCCCTGCGCTGCTGCTAACGAACTTGTAGACGATGCTAATGGGATGCATCTCCTCCACAAAACAACACCCAACAGCTGCCCGCTGATTGGGTCCATGGTCTTTCTTGTGAAACCTCTGCCACCGGGACCGTTCATTCATTGCACAACTCATGTTCTACAGTTCCAGGATGCATGATAGTTTTGCTTGGGGATGTCTCAACTCCATGAACACCGCATGCTAATACCAGGGTTTATACCAAGAAGATTGTATTAGTATCTAAATTGATCATCGATCCATCTACGTCACTATCGAGGATTGGATGCATCTTCGAGGGGGTCAGATGCTTAGCCAAGTTAAATCCCTCGCGTCGTGAGCATCATCTACAAACTCCGACTAGTTAGGCTTCTCTTTTTGCATCATAATGTCTTGGAAGTTCTTAGAATTTGTTCTGAAATGTGAGATTTTTCCGAAGAACAATAAATGGATCATGTAAAAGAGGTCTTGGTTTCTCCTTTTTTTGACTTAATTTCTCGCATGATAAGCACCATTCTCGGAGGAGTATGCTTATATACATGTGGATTGCGTCAGAGTTACAGCTAGAGAATCTTTCCAGGCTTCTCTTTCTGCATCATGAATGATGTTGAACATGTTGGAAGTACTTGACTTTGTTCTAGAGATTGGATCATGCAAAAGAACTCATGTTTTCTCAAATGACAAGTCGTATATGCAAGAGTGAAGTCCAAATCTTGGAGTGGGGGTATGCTCATATCCATGTAGATTGTATCAGGGTTTTTATGAGGGAATCTCTTGTGGCTTCTCTTTCTGCATCATGAATGATATTGAACATCTTGAAACCTTTTAGACTTTGCTCTGAATTATAGGACTTGGACCATCTGAAAGAATTCTTGTTTTCTCCTTTGAGCTTGACCTGTTTTCTCAAATGACAAAAATGGCATGCAAGAGTGAAGTCTACTATTTGGGAAGGGTATGATCATCATATACATGTAGATTGTCATACATGAATGATGTTGAACATCTTGAAATCTGTTAAATTCTGTTCTGAAAAGTAGGATTTTTCCTGAACAACAGACAGTGAGGAAAGGAAGCTGCAGGTGGATCATGTGAAAAAAGCTCTTGTTGTTCTCCTATGATCTTGATTTGTTGTGTGGTTCTATTTGTTTCCATCTCTCACTCTGTCACTACATGTTCATTATTGGTCCTTTTGAGATCTTGCATCCTCACTTTACATAATGAGTTTGCGAAAATTGTCGGTTTGTAAAGATAAAGAACCAACACTGTTTTCACTGTGTTAGATTCTGAAGTACAACTATCAAGCAATGTGCTTCCCAGCTCAAAGTCTAACTGGAGAATATGCTCCACCATCCATGTTCTTTTCCTTCTCTATGAACTCTATCACCTCCAATCACCTCCACTTTTTTTACCCCCTAAAGATGACAGATCAATGCTCTTTTCCTAGAGTAATGTTCTTCTGATTCATTTAGGCAATTGGAATTTTTTATTTTTTACCATATGGTAGATCAAAATGTTTTTCTTCCGAGAAGTTTAGAAGTCATCTATGATCCATCTTCCTTTAATTTAAGCAAAAAAATATCATTTTAATTAGTTAATTCATAGGGCTCGAATCGGAAATAGATTATGCTCAGAATCTTTTCAGGAAGGTTAATTATGAGTCTTTTGTTCCTAAGATCTTAATATAAGGCCTGAATATTGAAGAACAGATTAAGTATAGATCATAAATCTACAAACAGATTTTTAATATGTGTAAAAAGAAATATATATGGCCACTTGATAAGATCATTTAGTCCTACATTGATTGAAGAGTATGGGAACTAAGGGCTCATAAGTCCACCATGTCTCTCTTACCTTTAAAGGTGCTTGTTAGCTTATGGGTTGTACCAGTGGTCAACCGACCAAATCATCCCTTATCAAATTAGCACTAAAAAAAGGGCCCGATGCAGCTTGGTTCGGTATGATCATCTTTGCAACTTGGTTTGGTCCTCGATTGTGTGAGGGCGTCCACGTGGATGTGTGAGGCAGCGATGGAAGGATGAGGTCGGGTTGGGGTTGACACCTCTGGGTTAACATCACCTTCCTGCACAAAAGGTCAATCTCGCGAGGGGGATCCTCGACTTGACATCTTCGAAGCTCAAGTTAGATCGAGGTAAGTTTTAGGGTCTTTTTTTCTCTCTTCCTCCTATGCTAACCGTAGGATCGTTATTTATACCTATAACTAGGCATCGACCGTACGAAGATCATTAATGGCCGCCTATACTCTGGGCGACTAGCTCACACACTTCGGACGACGTGGGTCGGCCCGCACGACTTCGTGCCTAGCGATGACGTCTTGTACAACCCCGGGCAGCACAGGCATGGCCGCACATCATTATTGAGCCTGCTGCGTCATCTTGAGCTCGTATCACACACGTGCGCCTCGTCGGCTTCGAGGCGCCATGTTGGCTCTGAGGTGGCTACCAGCTATTGTGAGATCGGTGGTACCAGAATATTCCCAATCACTAGCATCCCCAAGTATGTTGAAGGAGTAATGTAAATCTATTGAAGGAAATGGAATGAACAAAAGAGAAGCAGAATTCAAACACATGGCCTTCTTCAGCACCATGTTAAATCCTCTCTCTTGTCAATCATCCAAAATCTTAATTAGCTAATAGTTGTGTTGTGATTTAATTAAGAATCAGACAGGATTTTACATTTCATTACAACTTTTAGCTACTATTCAGCTTAAATTGTTAGAAAAGGCCCCAAAAAAATAACAAAAGTTGTAACATATGAATTATTTGTTTTATATTGAGGAGCATTACTAAATGCCATAAGCCTCCATCAATGTCACTCATAATTCCTGCATGAACTTTGGCAGAAGAGCAGCATACATTTCATGTGTTGCTATATATTAGATAGCACACAGTGTCAATTTTGGATTCATTTTGATAACAATGGGAGCACACCATCATACACAAGTATTTTCACTTTATAGTGGGAAGGTAGGTGAAGATCAAAGTCTTTTCATGCTTAGAAGTCAGGAAAAAAATCATGCACTATAATAATGTCTGAGCCTACAGACTCCTCTCATCATCAAGAATTCAATTTAGTAAATGTAAAAGAATTCAATGTTGTGACATATGCCTGAATTTACTGGAAAGTTGTAGTGGTGCCTCAAGCAAGCTAAAAAGTAGAGAAATTGGAGGAATTATCCTGAAAATAGATAACCATAAAGTAGTCAAGAGGATAATGATGATGATCCAATTACTATAAAGAAATCACCCTATGAGTTCAATTCTGTATATAATTACAATTGTGCAAGCAGATATATGCCATTGAATTAGGACTAACTTAGCATAGTAAATAATCTTGTTTTCTCTGTGGACATAAATAGTTAAGGAGTGTGTATAGATTTTACATTGATTTTTTTTATTTTGTTGATTTTCTAGACTTTTTATTGAGGTCTTCTCCCTCAACAATTAGGTGGTTCTGTTTAAGAACATCATGAACAAACTCCCTCCTAATAAAATTCATGATAAATTCCAGCAGTTAAAACTGGAAAATGTGGAAGCTTCTCTTGTTTCAAAGCTGAATGTGCTATGGTGGACAAACTCACACATGCATGGCATGTTTTCAAGTGAGAGAAAGATCTGCAGATGCAGTTCTTTTCTCCATCTCCCACCTGGGGTGCACCAGGGCTTGCTTTCCATCTTCCCCTGCTTTTTTAGCACTCTCTTTTGTCCATGCAAGGAATCCCATGAATAAGCCTAAAAGCCAAAGACTCTTTACCACCCACACCCTTGCCACCTTTCTTTCCCAAAGGATTCTTAGCCAAAGGTGGTCATAATTTTATAAAGAGAGCTTCACCTTTTATTCCTTCTCTTTTGGTGCAGGAACTATCTACCTCATGGTGTTGCTACAGGACCTTATATGATGGAGCCACAAAAGTCAGCATTTTGACACAAGTTATGTAGATATATGGTGATCCTTCCATGTGATTGGAGGCAGCAAAAGTTTTGAATCTGCAAGCACTATTCAGCAAAGAGGAAGATGACTGATCACTATCAAGTGTTTTCTTATGAATGCATTCACCCTTGAACTCTCCGAACTAAACTCATTCTTAAATTCTTTACTGACTTAAGTATCGAAGAGTCACATGATATGCTCTCTTTATAGTTTTATAAAGAGTCTATTTCTAGATGTTTCTAAGGGACTTCCGATTTTAGACGCGATAATATTTAAAAAATAGATTAAATTATGCGGAGTTGACAATCATTTCTGAAACTTGAATATTAAAAATCCTTAAATATTTTAAACTCTAGATAATTAAATTACCAAATTAAACTTAGATTTATCATATGCATAATTTTGCCAGTGACTCCTTTTCACAAACCCATGACCAAAATCTACATGTTCTTTTTGGGCTTCACAGTGCAGAAAAAGAAGTTTACAGAGATGCCATATTGTCAGCTTACTTCTGCATTAGAAAGAATGAAGGCAAGGTCCTGTGTTTAATCATCAGGAGTCATCATCTACTTGTGCCATGATCTGCTCCTCCCTTTCCACTTTTCCTCCTTTTCATTCCTGCCATCATGGTATGCAAATGAAGAAGACACTTTGATGGCTGTGGGGAATGACAAGGTTCAGAGAAGTGGTAGATGACACATATAACTTCATTGTTAGCAAAGGAAGGGAGGGTGGGGGGGGGGGACTCCAAAAGAAAAGCAATTGCATCATGTGGACTTTGTTCCCACAAAGCAGATATTCCAAATGATGGTAAAAGGCCATATAAAGTAGCCTGGATCAAGATTTCTACAGGAAAATAGTAGATAAAAAAGATGATTCTTCTTTATGATAAAAAAAAAAAAGAAAAGCTAATGACTTGTTTCTTGATGCAAACATTAGCAGCTTTCTAGCTTGCCCTGACAATGAGAGATCATAAAACTTCCTGAGCAGAAGAATCACAATCAGTAGCAAAAGGGATTAACAATCAAACACAAGTTAGAAAAACCGATATAAGATTTATGAGATTCAGCACTCCCTATCAAAATTGATGGAGATTTTTTTTTTTTTAATTTGAGAATGGTAAAACACTCTTGAATTAATTAAAACTCAAGTCTAAACTCTCTTGTATATCCTTTCACAAATTCTAAAGATCCTATTTCTCAACCTCTCTAGATTAAATCATAACCTATTTTATCAAGCACTTGTAATTTCTAAGAATTTTTTACTTAATACAGAATTCTTTACATACATGGACTCCCTGATACTCATCGAATCCAACCGGAAATACTAATTGGATCTGATATATTATAACATAAAGTTTGATAAGAAAATGGATTAACAGTCTAATGATAGCATAATATGTCCTCACGAATTTGATCAAGTTTCTCATCCATGTACTCAATAATTGTGTCTTGCTATTTATATCCTTGGATCGATAGAACTGTATTGAGAGCTGCCTGATGCATGCTGATCTCATGCTCTGTCATCTCTGACTGCAAATTTCACGCATTCTTTGGATCTTGTTTGAAGCAGTAGCAGCTATAAGTATGAAGACATATGATTCTGCAATGAGCAACCCTGAAAACAATGGCAACCTGCACACCATGCTAGCATCAGGCTGTCATCTCTGACTGCAAACTTTAATGCATTCCTTGGATCCATGATTGAAGCAGCAGCAGCTTAGTGTGGAGTCATATGATTCCACAATGAGTCACTCTGCAAACAGTGGCAACCTGCACGCAGTGCTGGCAGGGGGGAGGACAGTAGGATTGATAGATTGACTTGCAGTGGGTTTTAGTCTCCACACAGCACTCAATTAGCATCACATGCATTAACTTGACAGCCATCAAGAAAGATGACACAACAAGCTGTGGCATCCATCACAATTCCACTGAACTGGCAATCATCAACACAGGAAAGAGTTGCTGATTCTGACTTTACAAGAATCATACTGATTTCTGATGACTCCCTGGGCCTGTACTGGGCTAAAAATCTTTGTGATAAAGCAATGGAGAGAGAGAGAGAGAGAGAGAGAGAACTTGATGATAGGATGAGCCTATAATGTTTATGGGCTTAGTCATAATATGAGATTGAATCATAATATACATAGTGTCAAAACTAGTGGTGATTATGGTTCCCAAATCGTCGGTTTCGGTTCTATTATATTAGGAACATAATCGTTCCAAGCGGTTCCAATTCCAATTTAATTAATCGAGTTTCGGTTGGCAAAAAAATAAATTATTATATTAAGATTTGATCTCAAGTCATTGGGCTTTAAATATAAAACATCAACCACTATATTTTTTTATTTTTTTTATATTTAATCGAGTTGAAACTATTGATTCTGGTTTCAGTTCCTCTTAGACTAATTCAATTACGACTTGAATTGAACTATAGTCATTAATTAACTGTCTCATGTGATTGTATACTAGTCCATAAATTTGCTTCATGAGAGATGCTATCACTAGCACAAGTAAAAGAATGAGATACTAACCCATTCTACCATTAGGTTACTTGGCCCAAGGAAGAAGAATGAAACCCATTCTACCATTTTTTTTTCTATTAAAATATATTTTTATTACATTAAATGGCATATATGATGTTTACACGTAGACTTAATTTAAAAATTATTATTTTGTATAATAATATACTAACCAACCCGAATGTCTCAACGGAGACAAACTGATTCTCCCGTTAACGACTATAGATCCAATCAAAAAAGTCTAACTATCTATTGTATTATATTATATTAATTTATTTTTTGGTAATGATCTAATTCTTATATAATTTGAATTCGATCACAAATCTTAATTTCTAATTTAAATTTAATTATATAAATTTTGATTTAAATTTAAGACTCGGATTGAGCTCGTTTCGAGGATTGAGTCAAATTATTTCATTCATTGGATTTCACTTGATTATTTATTGCTATATACTCATGGTCGAAGTTTTGTATAAATATATAGTCATATTATTAATTATTTTATTTTAAGTTTTTTTCTTATAACAGGTGGAATAGAATAATCTTGTTAAAATATAATTATCATACATCAGACACTGTCACGTAATAAAACTGTTCGATCTAATACTTTATTTTTATTATAGTAAAAGTATATTGATTATTCCTAATAATTAAATAGTTTTTATAAATATTATATATTTGATTCCATCTATAAATCTAATTTCTTTAGTATGAGTTCGATAAGAATTCTGAGTGCCGAGCAACTACTTTGCATCTCGGATCGGGCTCGGGTTTATGCGCGAGTTGACCCAACCCGCCCGAGTTAGCACAGCGGTAACTCCCAACAAGCCTTCGTACCTTCTCCTGTGTCACAATTAGGAACGCACTGATGCGTCTCCTTCCTCCTCCGGTCCCCATCTCCCTGGCCAATGGCACCATCCGGTCTACGCCTACCCCGACCCCCTCCCTCAATTCGCCACAGCCGTAATCATTTCTCTTTCGTCTTCATCTCTGCTTGGTTTGGTATTGCTTGTGATTGTTCATGTTTCTGGATATTAACCTTTTCAGGAGACGCACGCGGAAATTCGAGAGCGAGTTCCGGAAGACGCTTGCCAAGAGTAAGGAGATAGTCGGCGACGACGTCGACGCCGCCGTGCAACTGTGCGCAAAGGTGGATGATCGCGCACTCATTGTCTTTAATTTTGTGCATTTGGCTACGAGGGCATTGGTTGGTCGATCTCCTTGTTATCAAGATACGATAGCTCGTAACAATTTCTCGTCTGTTGATTGGCTGGTTAAGAGTACTGATCCAACCTGGGGAATTGAAATTGAAATTGAAAATGATAGCAAGGTTGGGTTCGCAATTCTTTCGATCAAGAAAAGGTTTGTTTAGATGAACTGTGACAATGGCAGTCTTGAAATGTTATAAATTAGTAAAAAATCAGTTCTTTTTATATAATTTAGGAACTTAGCTACTCCGTTAAATATGTTTACCATATTGGTAAGGATTTGATGCAGAATGAACTCATTATTTGTTGTTCCAACTTCCAACTTATGTTATATCCATCGAAAATAATAGGATCACAGATTGTAACAAGCTTTTCTTTATCTTCATTTATAACTTTGGCTGCTCTCCATGCTAATCATCCATGTTTAGGATCAAGACATGCTAACCTATTCCTTTTTCTTATTCTTCTAAATTTTCAGAAACGTTATAGTGGAACTATAAGGAGCATATGGTGTGAAGCTAAATTATCATGAAAAGGGTTTGAATCATTTTATGTCCTTGATAAGATTTAGATGCTCATTATTCATTCTTTATCTAATACAAAACTGATATGTCCTTGCCTTTGTAATGTAAGATTGTTTAAGGAGATAGCAAATCTACCTCATTATCAAAATTATAACAATGTTTTTATGGTGCATTGTAATCTAGATATTCAGCAACTTATTTCACAAGGAGTACAGTGGTCCTGGGACACTGTTGGTGGGAAATGTTCCTCCAACTAAAGGAGAAGAGACTTCCCGGAGCTCCTATAGCAGCAAGTGTGGCTCTTCTGTGAGCACAAAGCTATGTAGGCCAGGGCAGGGAGATCTAGACTTCCCAACAGTCTCAGTGACCATTGTTCATTCATATAATTTATTAGATCTTCTGACAACAGAGTGATAGCTTCACTGTAAAATATGACTAGTTTCAAGTTATATATAGAGTAAATACACATAGATGTTTTCTAAGATGTTTCACTTGCCAAAACTCTGTCTCTCCTGTCTTTTTTACTCTTGTGACTGTTTGCTTCAAATTCAACTAAATTGAAATCCTGAATCAGCAAGGAAAGCTAGTATCATTAACTTTGCAATTTCTTGTTCCATAAGCTCTAGATCATGATGCTATGTATCTTTGTTTCTGACTCTTGATGATTACACGATGCACTGTTATTCAAATGTATACTTCCTCTACAAGGAGACTCTTTTACGTTTTTTCTTATGGTAGTACCCTCAATTTTTCATGATTTGCATCCATAACCAATATCACACTAACCACATGAACCTCATCTCATGCCTGAGATGACTTGTCTTTTTGTTGTGACAACAGGGTAAGAGAATTGCACAATTAGCTTCCCATCTCTGAGATGCTCTGAAGCGAAGGACGCCATTGCCTGCCTCTCACTGCCATCTGTGTGCTTCCTTTTTGTCTATCACTCCCCTGCTTTGTTGCCTGTATAATCTCATAAACACACAACAGTGAGAGCACATCCAAACAGCTGACTGACAGTAAAAGTTCCTTAAATCTCCTGCGTTTTATTCAGATTATTATGAAGTGACTTTATAGCATTCTTACAATTGTCAAACAGCAGGTAGTAAATGGGTGACTTGGGTTTTAGTTGTTCAGGTGACTGTAGAACTTTGTGTGGTATTTTTCTGTTCAATATATCATTACAAAAAATGCTGTTTGATTGACAGTAAAATCCATAGCAGTTCATGTAGTATGATGTTCATGGATCGCTAGCCATTTGAAGGATGACTTGCAGCAAATACAGTAGAATGTACCTGATGTCTACTTCTTGAATCCTCCAGGTTTGCCTCACCATCCTGATCTTTTGTTCTATGCACTTGTTGCTGTTTTCTAATCAGTTCAGCCTGGCTCTTCCTTATCTTCTCATATTTCCTTTGCCTCAGAGCCTTTGTAACTTCTGAACAGAAATGTCCCCGAAAAGCTCGACGTTAGCCGGCATCAGAAAATCTAAACAAGGTGATCAGGAATTACTAGTCTGAGATGGACTTGCAGAAAGAAGAACAGATTCGGACCCTGGGAGGTGAACAGCCGGTAGACTTGGCCGAGCAAGAGCATATCCTTGGGCTTGAGCAGCTTTACGCGGGTAAACCGGACGCTGCTGCCATCCTGCTTCTCCTCGGAGACGTAGAGGCTGACAAGGGCAACATGGTAGCCTGGGTTGGTCTTCATGACGTCGGCAGCACTCGTCGGCCAGTACAGCCTCTCCACCCTCCCACCAGGGTGTTGGATCACCACGGTCGCCACCTCCGATGCCTGGCAGTTTCCCATCTTCCTCTCCCCACCTATTTTCTTTCTCTGAGACTGTTTGGTGTATGATGACTAATATATATACAGCAGTGGGAGAGGGAAGGAGTGTTAAAGAGAAGAAAGCAGCATTCAACCAACTGCAGCTGCTGCCATTTTGCGTTAGGCCTTATTTAACGTGATGGAAGGGAGGTAAGGCTCTCGAACACTGATATTATACCATAATGTATCCTGCACTTGGTGTGTTAATATAATGCAGGGATAGAGAGAGAGAGAGAGGAGCCAATGGGAGCACACTTCCTCGGTTGATG
Source organism: Musa balbisiana (assembly GCA_004837865.1). NCBI lineage: Eukaryota > Viridiplantae > Streptophyta > Magnoliopsida > Zingiberales > Musaceae > Musa > Musa balbisiana. Next base: position 35,720,683 of record CM017196.1, read on the forward strand.
GGCTATCTTCCACGTGGCATGATGTCGATGAGTGGTGGGTTGGGAAATAGCATATGGCAGGCGTGGTCTACGTTGCAGGCCATGGATGTGGATGAGGGAGACGTCATCATCTATTGCATGCAGCAGCTACTGCACCACCAACGAGCCTGAGATTCTTCATGTCATGAACGTGGTCCGGGGGATGTGAGGGGCCACATTACCAACTAGAAGGTAAGACGCTGAATCACTGATAGAGAAGTAACCTCTCGTTGCTTTGTTCATCTCACCAGCTCATGGAGTGAGACCTGGGGAACCAAAGCTACCACCTTTCTGCGATGGTTGCTCATTGCTACCTGAAGATGGCTCATCTTTTTGGTGCTGGCTCAGGGAGTCAGGTAACGGTCAGCAGCAGTTGCTGCCGTCTTTGTGTTTCACTAATATAGTATTGCTTAAAGATGTGGTTTTCAGTTCATGAAGCTTTCATTCTGATGCTGTTGAAGAAAATGTTCCAAGGTAACCCACCTTGTTTTGTGTGTGCATTGCATCTGCTTTAGGTGATTGTGGCATGAAATCAGTGATCACAGTCAATCTCCAAAAGTAGGGTCTATTGATTATTGCACCACTTGCACCTGGATTTCATTAGTGTATCCAAAGCATCTTCATTTGTTTAGTCGCCATAGTTCTACACATAAACATGCTTCCATGTTCGTTTCTGATAGGGTTAGCTTATGTGCATCAGACAAAAAACTTTAAACAAGTACTTTGGACGGCCACCATTATTATTATTATTATTATTGTTATTCTTTTCAGCACACCCTTCTGCCATATATATTAAACAGTACCACCACCACCTTATCTAAGTGCCATAAATCTGGTGGTGGTTGTGTGGTGGTATGTGAATACGCTAACCCTATCGTACTGTGTATCAGAACAGGGACTACTCACCAGACAGTTTGGATGTTTGCAGGGGAACCCCATAAGAAGTTAGAAGGTATGACACTCTTAAAATACTAGGTTTTTGGACTGATGCATACATGTAAAGAATTGGTCATCTAAGTTTCTCTTCCTTCAAAGCAGTCCTCCCCAGTGTCAAGATCCCCCTTCATTTGGTCCACATGCCCACTACGTGCCATTAAGAGGCCATGTGGAGTGTCGGATTTCTCACACAGTAGTCCTATCTCTTCTTATTCAAACAAAAGCCAAGAGGAGATGATGACCTAAGGTACCTACCTCTTCTTCTGAATTCCACTAATTTAGCTATCTAGATATCAGGATTAAAATATCTTAAGCATATGAAAGTTGCTTTGTTGAACTACAAGCAAGCTGGTGATCTTTCTGGACCATCCTTTTGTCAATGCATGTCCTGTTGGCAGAATACAGTCAGGTGCCATTTGTCATCTTTTGAAGAATATAATTCAGACCATGCTTAGATACACTTCTGGTTGCCTCCACATCTTACATTCAGTACTCAATCTGATGCCTTTGGATCAAGCGACTCAAGTTCCTGAAAACTTCTCACTAGAGGATATGGATTATCCTTGAAATGTAGTATTTCTCAGCTCTTCTCAGCACAGTTACACTACGGTTTGGAAGAGTACAAAGACATCACCATTAAAACTTAGGCAAACTTGGAATTCCAATAGGCAAATATGAAATGTTCTCACTACACCAATATTATCTGCTTTCTTAGATTAAATGCAACACAAGAACCAACTGTGCCATGTTTCAGATAATGGCTTTTTGTTGAGATGGACCCTTCAGGCCTTCATTCTCTGAGACAGTAGTGGCAATGCCTGTCCACAACCCTCTCCCTTTCTCGTCTCCTTGTCTGGGTTTCTTTGACCGAGACAAGACTCATGATTTCGGACAGGACTCATGATTTCGGTGCTCCATAATGCATTCATTTCAGTAAGTAGTGGTACTTTGTGCACTTTGAAGCTCCATTATTGCAGGCTTGCAGCTACCACCACAAAGATTTCAAGTGCAAGAGCTGGACCTTTGGAATGCAGAAAGGTTTAAAACTTGTTATCAGCTACTTGAAAAGGTAAACACAGCATCCATTAAATTTTTCCAGATCTCTCATTAGGAGCAACAATAATTTTTTGGTTTAATTTGTCATAATCTGACTACATGATTAAAATAGTTGGACCACAGACAAACAGTACCATTCACTGTTCTGGTTGATAAATCAACTTCATTTCTACATCACTAAATTCCATCCACATTCTCATGCATGAAAATGACAAAGATTTGGAATGAAAGACAACTGCAAGCACACATAATAGATGAAGATTAGCTTGTCAACCTTTCGAATTGATTCCATTATGTTTGGGTTCATGCAGTAAATGGTTTCAAACATGTAAATTTCCATGTTGTTTCTCTTTGTTACCTCACAGCACCTGTAACCTGCTGAATGGTGAACTAGGGAGCACCATCTGTAAAATGTCAATTAATGGATCATTTATTTCTAATTGCCAGATAAATTAGTTTATTCTTCCTTTTTCTGTGATTGCTTGAGACTAAAAAATGAATCATAAAAGAAACAAAATAATTATGGTCTGACATCATAATTCCTGCTAAGCTAATGCTAAACCTTCCCTCAATCCAGATTTTTCTACTTTTGACCAAAAGCATTAAGGCACAAGGTTGTTCAGCTGACACCAAAGTGCAACAAATAATGGAACTTATTCTGACAAGCTTATGATGCTTAGCCATTCCTTTTTGTGTAAACACTCAACTACTTGAAAGATTGCTGTGAGCTAGAGGTTAATGGAAAGAATTGTTTCCATCCAGGAATTAGGTAAATCTGAAGAACAAATCAGGTTCCTCAGCCTTCAGCTGAAGCTTAATCAAAGTCAAACCACTTGACAACATAATCAACTCCAAAAGAACAGCTATGGGCCCTGGCACAAAGGTTTGGCAGGATCTGATACCCTCGACCCCATATTTGTGGACTTGATCTTGATATCACAATTGACCTGCTCAAAAGTTTATTTTGAACTCAAGTTGTGTTAGGTCAGATTGATGCAACATAAACTTAAAAATGCAATTTTATGGTCAACAGGAGAGGCTATGTTTGTATGTAGACATGCTTTTCTCTATGTTCACCATTTGTCACTAATACAATTGCCAGACTAGTGGAAGAACACAAGTTGAAGAATTAAAGCAATCACAAAGAGACTATTCCATGGCAGCCCAGCAGCACAAATGTTGGGATTCCTCAGCTGGCTTGGATCTGACAGCCTGCAAAAACATGCCTAAACATCAGTAATCTACATGTCAATAAAAGGCATCAAGTTCTTCTTTATGGGACATACTGATTAAGAACATACAAGTAATGAATCCTCTATGCAAAGAAAATTAGGGACAGAAAGGAAAACTATAATCGACAGGACAAAAAGAATTGTCCACATGGGAACATAACTCAGACTTGAGACCATCAGCATGTAGACTTAAAGCAGCTTTCAAGTAAATGGATGTCAGAACAAGTACAAACTATGATCACTGGCCTGCTTGGAAGCAATGAGATGATGCACAATTCATGTACATGTAGAAAGATAAACAGGGCAAAAGCTTGAAACCTTTGCTTGGTGTTGAAGGCAAATTGCCAAAACAGGACAGTGACAAGACAGCTCTATTCCATCTTACACTCCCTATCATGTTCGAAATGAGGATTCCTTGTCACATGCTATGCTTATGTGACATGATGGTTTATCATGCATTCAAGAAATTATCTGTGTGTTTTTGGGCTATTTTTCTCCATCGCTTAAACAGCTAGTAATGTCCAATTCTTAACTTGCACCAAAGCTCTATAATTTGCAAATGCACTCCTTGCTTACCTCAGGACTCTATGGAATTAATTAGATTTAGTAGTATTGGATCATCTTGACCAACTAATTAGCAATTAGAAATAATACTAAAATAACATAACATAACAACAACAAAAATAATGTATTCTTTTATTATTAGGAGTTAGTAGGAGAGGAGAGCTGGTCTACCATCTTTATATATAATTCGATAAAGATGCACCTGTAAAGACAAGGAACTCTTCACCCCTACTTCAACTTAGATTGTGTTGTCCACTATAGATGTATGCTTTCAAATGATGGATTTTGGTATCGAGATAGCCGAACCTCGAACCATACTAGATTGAATTCTGTCCAAAAACAAGGTCTCAGGGCAACCCCTAAGACAACACAGACAAACCTCGAACCGCACCAGATTGAAATCTGCTTCAAACGAGTCTCAGGGGCGCCCCTAAGACAGCACAAGGACAAGTATGTGCTCTCTGTAAATGATGAGTGTGCATCATCCATAGATATTATAGTATTTTCGGAGTTCTTAGCTAGCTAGCATCATCCATAGGTTAGGAGATGCCACTTTCGTTTGTTGGATCAGCATGAGGAGAATTGCTTGTCCTTATCCCCTGTTGCAGACATCAGAATGAACATTGTTAGCATCACCATGGTTTCCCTTCCAATTCACCACTTGTGTCTATAGTCTCCTATCTCGCATGTAGACTAATGATTTTTTTTTTTTATCCTCCTATATTTCTTGGATTTTTTCTCATCTTTCTAAATTTATTGGAGAGAAACCTATTAGCATTTAAAGTGGTTTCTTATATTACGTATGCTGAGAAAATCTCATCGTGTGTTATCTAACTATTACTTTATTTTGAATGCTCCCCCGACCGCAGCTCAGCTGGTTTGACAATACAAAATTATCACCATATTATCTTGAAACAATTTATACTGTAATCTACAGAAGTAATCTTGGGTGAGCACAAATGTTCAATAGTGAATAAAGATCAAATAATAAAAAAGGTAATTAACATTATTATGCATATGATATGTGAGTCAGATAACAATAAATAAGAGTACAATATCATTAAAGTAATAAATGATTATGTGCATAGGTCATCTATAAATGTAATCGATCATATATATGTATTTTATCAAGATTCAACATTCGAATCGCTAAATATCCGATGAATAATTCTCTAGTGGAGAAGAACTATATAATGTGTTTCATAATTACTACTTGCAACATAATATGTGGAGAAGAACTATATAATGTGTTTCATAATTACTACTTGCAACATAATATATTTAAAATCTAATTATTCATGCATATCATTATCATCGTCTTGACATAGTCAAACACATAATGGTGCATAGTAAACAAAAAAGCATTACTCTAATAGGATGAGTTAATATCCTAACAATAAATATAAAAAACTCATAGGAGTGACGTCCCTCACCCAAAGTGAAGACATATTTCTCCCAGACAAATCAGCTATCATGTTTGACAAATTACTAATCTCTGAATGGAATCATCCTATAATATATTGGTCATTCTTTAGTTGATAGGGATCATCTAGATCTTTTTATTATATCATAATCATACATCATTTTATAACATGTCATCATATCATTAATTCAATCAATCAAGCACACGACCATAAAATAGTAGATTATACTAGGAGGATAACATATGGGATTCTATCGAATGGGTGTTACTTGCTATACGAAGGACCCAAAGCTCCTATTGTGTGGGATACAATTACATGAAGATCTCATATTCAACTTAAGTAGATTATTCATTTGTTTGTCAATCATGCATCGAGTATAAGCTATAGGTCTAAGATTAAGTGCTTATGGTATAAGATGATTCTAAGGGAAAAATACATTATGTACACTTTATACATAGTATAAGATAGATTCTAAGGGAAAAATACATTATGTACACTTTATACATAGTATAAGATGAATATAAGATAGTGTGCATACGATATAAGATACGTACATAAAGTGTGTACACATCATATGACTAAATATGTTATGTCATGTTATGGTATAAGATGAATATAAGATATGTACATAAAGTGCTTGTCATAGACAACTAGTTTATGTACATAAAGTACACTGAATCTATCGTATGCACACTATGATCATATATATATATATATATATATATATATATATATATATATGATTAAGTGCTTATGGTATAAGATGACTACGAGGGAAACATACATCTTGTAGTAGGCTACACTCTAAAATTAATTTTAGACATTATAATTTTATAGAAAAGTGTAGAGGATATTGTAACCGTTATTATTAAATATCATATTTAATAATAATGTAACAGTTCTTATTAAGATTTATAATTCATTATAATTAATTTCTTTATTTATTATGTTTTAAATATTTTAGTTTTTCGATCTCAATGTAACCATTATTATTAAATATTTAATATCATTAAGTTCTTCATTATGGTCCAAACGTTAGAAATTTGAATTAATTCTTAAACGTTATGAGTTGGTGATAATAAATGTTTCAGATGGGAGAACATATATATATATATATATATATATATATATATATATATATATATATATATATATATATATATATATATATATATATATATATATATATATATATATGAGAATTTTGGTCTCTAGGCTCAATCATCTCTTTGAAGTCAAAAGGATTTCCTACACTATCTAAAGCGAGAGTCTGGACTGAAAAGTACCAAAATTCAAGAACCGTTACAGAAATTCTTGACAATAATGACTAGAGGTACGCTATTTCGTTTTCACATCAGTTTTATTGTGTTTCTATTATAATGATTTAGAAACACATTTTGGTATTAAAAGATTTCTTACATTTGGTATCAGAGCCGATTGACCTCTGCCTTGATATGAAAGAGTTTTTATTTTTATGCCATGAAAATGATTTGATTTTGGTTTCTTTTTGAAACTTCTTGATATATTTCATATTGAAAATTATGAGGATATGATATTTTTAATAATTTTAGATAATAAAAATGCTAATATTATGTATGCATATTTAGTTATATAAAATTATGCGTATGAGTCAATTTTGTATGTTTAAAATGTCTAGTGATCAATATAATCTTAATTAATTAAGAATTAGCCACAACATCCTTAATTAATTAAAATTATATATAAAGTTAAAATGAGGATCACATAAGTAATTAGACTTCATATTGTGACTGATTATATTTCATATAATAATTATTATCCCACATGATCTTTTATTATATTTAATATAATTAATCAAGATAAAATATCAAATTATTTTCATTATTTACGTACAGGGATTATGAATTGGAATATAATTTGATAGTTTTATCATAAAGACCATTTGAATATATTTGAATTAATAATTTAACCCACAGACAATTTTTATGTTATGAGATTCATATTTTTTGACATGTTTCACATTGGTAAAACATGTAATTTAATCTATTAAGCTTCAAATTTTGATATAAGCATGTTTGATTTTATGCAGTTCTCTGATATTCCCGAATTTAGTGGTGATAAATATGGAATTGGAGGATTCTTCTCCATTTAGGTGGATGGATATTGATTATGTTATTAGGAAAGACGAACCATCTATAGTCACTAATTTGATTTTACTATCATTCTAATATTTGAAATTCCAAAAATACTTCTCCACCATAGTCAAATTGTGGAGGAAGGAGCTTGAAGAACCGGTTTGAAAGATGAAACTGAAGGAAGTTAGAACGGGAACAGATAAGCTTACAAGTCTTATGGCAGTAAAAAGACACGATTAGTAGCATTTGGATGTGATGAGCTATCATATTGTTTATTCTGCTGCATGCAATGTGAGGGTGTAGCTATGATATGGCTTCTCCATCCACATTAAAGATTTAACTTGATCTTACATAATTACAGGTACACAAACCCTCACGCCTAATGTGTTGCCTAAACACACAAGCAATCGACTAATTCCTGTTCTGCTTTTTGCTGGATTCTCATGTGAAGTGAGTCAAGTGAGATTCTCAAGCAATCATTCAAGATTTTGGTTTAGAGAACAAAGTGAAAATATGATAATATTCTAGCAATCAATTGCATTATGTAAGAGATCAATGCCAAAAAGATTTCCAAGTCGAATACATAATGAAAATGATCCATACAGTTGACCAAAAGAATATTTGCATTTTTTTTTTTACAAATTACATTTTGCAAGGATCAAACATCTTGGTCTTGCAATCAATGATATTTGGATTGGACAGCCTATATAGATGGGGCATTATAGATTGTGCTCCTCGCGAATGTTTTGATTCTTGAGAAGTCTGAATGCCACTGGGAACTAATTACAGGATCCAAAACAATCATTGCAATCCATTATATTTCTTGAACCATGAGATCAATGAAATTGGTAGTATTCGGATTTAATCAGTACAAGGTTTTGAAAGGACTGGAAGCACATGAGAGCCAAGCCAGAAACTCACCAGCCTGATTATATCATATGGTTCTCCTTCTCATTAGATGCTTTCTTACGCAACCCCTGGGAAACAAGACCTCTGATCTCCTTGTTGGTGCTCACAGATTCATCAGCTCTGATGGAATTCCTATCCACGAAAGGAGGATTATTATCTAGGGCCATAGAATCCATTGCTCGAGGCAGTCTTAGGGGAACATCCTCCCTGATGGTTGCAGCTTCATTGTTTTGTAGCATTGAGGGCGGAGAAGGTCCAGTTGGAACAAGCTGAAATGTTGATTTACGCCATTTCTTCCTCCTGCCTGGTTTCGTTGCATTTCGGTTCATCTGGTTGACAATGCTTAAATTAGTATGATACCTGATAAAAATAACTCACGATAAAACATAAAATGATACCTGATATTCTTTTATTGTCTGTTGAAATGATAAAAATACAAGTACAAAAGAATGACAGCTCTTGTCCTTCTACTTAATAAACTATAGGTCTTTGATAGGAATGCAAAGAATCAAGTAGATAACAGTGGCATAAAATGAGACTTTCTTATAGCAGATAAACTCATCATCGTTAATATTTCATACATTAATATCCATGTTTTCAGACACACTACAGATAAACCAAAATATTTAATAGGATTTATATTTCATACATTAATACCCATGTTTTCAGACACACCACAGACAACCAAAATATTTAATAGGTTTCTGATGGAGAATATTAAAGACAGAAGAAATCAAGGAAAGCCTTCTTACAGTCGAAGTGCCTAATACTGCCTAAGAAGAAAAGTAAAGAAAATAGAGACATAAAAAAGTGAATTGTGTTTACTGCCATTATTTTAAGAAAATTAAGTTTATTAGATAAAAAAGTGTCAAGTAAAATGAAGCTTATTGTTTCAAACAAGCAGAAATATTATAATGGGTCAAGACAAAATGAAAAATAGTGTTCGTTATTACTCGAGTGTAAACACAAGGATTAGTTATGGGCCATCCAAACCAAAGAAAGAAATTTGAAGAAACATACATACCGCAGTATTCCCAATATTAGATAAGGGCTTTCTTGGTTGTACATCATTCTCTACAGTTTTCTTGCTCAGTGCACTCTGCAGAAGCATTGTGCCCTCAGATACCAATTTGCTATTCACATCATCCGCATTATCAACCGAAGAATGACTTCCACCACTTCCTGCTGCTTCTGAGTTGGTTATTTCATCCATATCAGTATTAATCAATCTGCCTTTTCTGTTAGTACATTTTGAAGGAATACATCCACAATTAGTGCTGCAACCACTGCCAAGAGCTCGGCACTCACATCTCATGGTCTTACAAGATGATCCCTTTGAACAAGAGCAGCAGTGATCAAGCCCATCCTTTTCAACCTTGATCCTTCCCTTTTCATTTGGTACCTCCGACAATAAGTTCTCCACCAGATGACTTTCTTCTGTCATAGACTTTCCATTTCGATGGTTTCTAAATCGCTTCTTTATGTTCTTTTTTCCAGATTGTACCCAGTCTTCATCGTTTAAATCAGAATGAGACTCATCTGATGCCTCATCATCTGACTTGAACACATCTGACATGTCAGATTCTGATGTATCCATATCATCTAGATTATCAACACCTTGACTGTAACACTGGGTTTCTCTTGGATCCTTTGCCAAATAAGACATTTTTTCAGACAAGAAAAATTATGTAAAAGAACAGCTTATTTGCTTAAAGAAAAGTGCATCAATACTAATAGCCATAACATGTTAGAATAAGATTATAAAATCTGCTAGGCAAATGCAGGGTGCTATATAATTTCAATATAACTTTGACAATAGAAAAAGGTAGTAAATGACAATGTCAACCATGTTAATTTAAACTTCTCAACAATTACTAATAGGAGACAAGCACCATAGATGAAAAACTACTGGAAAATACCATAACACCGCAAAACAAGTGACAGATGAGAGCTGCTCAGTAGAAGCAAGCACCTTATGCATAGCATTGGAAGGTCCATCTTCCTCATAAACACAGACATCAGTTCCAGAATTTCCAGCAGGATCCTCATTACGTCTCTTGGCGGTAAACATCTATTTACATCATAAAAATGAAAATGTCATCAAACATGGAAACAATCTATGAAAGACTTGAAGTCGTGAATCAAAAAGCCTAAACATCAACAACAAACAAAAATATATTAACAAAAAAACGGTCCAATCTATAAAGTGAACAAAAGTTCACCTTAAGAGATACAGGAATATGAAAGAAGGTTACTTGATTGTGTACACCAATTGGTAAAGCTACTCAATTGACTATGCCTGATAAGACAAACTCTAATGGGTAACTCCAATTGGTAAAGTAGAAATTTTCTTCACTTCTTTCACAGAAGATAACAACCAAGGCTTAATGGATGACAGAAGTTATTATGATTGTTGTTACAAATTTAAGAGATTATTATGTCTCACTACTGAAGTTAATTCTCATCCGACGAAATGTTTGGAAAAAATTACAAGTCAAATTTGATATTAATGCCATCTACAATCTGAGTAAGACAGCCCTTAAATATTGCAGTGAAAACAAAAGCAGGACTTCTCTCACCAGAGAGGCAACTATACAATATTTAATGTACAAGTGAAATTTCTGATTGTCTGGTGTGGGGAAAAGCTTACTCTAAAAACTTAGCCATGTCAAAGGTTTATATAAATCAGCATAAGCTAACTTCTTCCATGTAATGCTTGTCATCCAAGCATGCCTAAGTTGCACAAAAAAAACCTACACCAACTAGAAAAAATATTATATAAAGAAAGTGCATTGTTCACCAATAAAAGAAATAACTTATTAACCTGCAAATTCTGGTTACGTGCTTCCCTCAATTGTTCTTCCAATTGTCTCTTTGAGATATTGAGTGCCACCAACTTGTTCTTGAGTTCAGTTATCTCAGAATCCTTTTCTCTGCATTTCACTTCTTTATCATGCAACTGGCACCTACAGAAGAGCCGATACGTTTAGTAAGCAAAGGTGGTTTATGTCTTTGAATAGCTTGCATAGTAAACAACACCTGACTGGATCTAAATAACATATGACACATGCATTAGCATTCAGTTTTCCTCTTACAAAGATTTTGCATCGAATTCATATTGTGTTAATCAGTGTACCACAGACACTTGAGTACCTTGATGATGATGCCAAATTAAACAAATAGTTCATTAAATTTTTTGCTTCAGCAAGTGATCTGACTTGATTCCATCGTCCTCTGCCACTAACAACTCGTTCACGCTCCTCAGCTTCTGACAATTGTGAAGCCATGGAAACCAAGGCACCAGATGAAGTTTTCAACATATTTTCAAGAGCTAAAATTCTTGAATTTCGGGCACTTGGAGACATTGTCTGAGGACTTTCACTAAGATGTGCAATTAAGTCAGGTTAAATTCAAGTACAAAAATTAGGAAAATTAAGTACAAGGTCATATACAATTAACCAAAACAGACCTTATAATTTTCCGCTTAAGCATTTCAGATTCTTCCTTAAGCCTTGATACCTCTTTAGCCATGGCAGCTCTCCTGCACAAAGAAAAATAAATAGAAGTTAATGATGACGGTGAACTACAAATTACATCTTACAGCTTATCTAGTTTCGGGTTAACTTAAGTGAATGAGAAAGTTTAAACATACTACAGACAAAGAACTTAAACCAAACTTCTGACAAATTCCAGGAGTAAAATTTGAATTCTTCTTGGTTAGAGACCAACCTTGTCAAAGCCAAATGTTCAATTCTCCAAAAAATACATACACACACACACACACACACACACACACACACACACACACACACATATATATATATATATATATATATATATATATATATATATATATATATATATATATATATATCTGTGAGTGTGTGCGCATGCGCCGGCTCCACACTTCTCATATCCCTACTCTTTTCATGTCTTTTGTCTCTCTTCTCTTACGATCTCACCCAGTTCACCTAATTATTTAGTAGTTTCTTGTTAAAAAAATATTGAAAACCTATTGTCTTCAATAATAGTTGGCACACCTACAAAATTATTGGGTGAGGGTAATTCTGGTCAGTTGCCCAAATTCTAAATGACAACAGGACCACTGAGAACAACAGTGTCTGGTGGGCTCTCAAGATGGACAGTAATGGAGCTACAACTAGTTGGAGAGGATCAAAATTATGAACAAAAGCAATGTCTTTTCTTGAACTCAACCGACATAAAATGATGTTGTTTCTTATCAAGCAAAATCATATAAGCTTCTGGTTTTCAGTATAAACAGACTCTATTTCTTCATATCAGCAATCTATACCATATTTTGCAGCCTCTTCTTTTCTCAGGACTACAAAAAACCCATAAGGAATAGCATCATAAACCCTGGCTGTACTTTTGAAACCAAAAGTAAATCAGCAGTCAAAAAGTGCAACATCTGAACTTATTAGCTTATGGATTCGACATACTAACCATGATGCAGATGCAGGATGAGCATAAAAATAAAATAATATAGGAATCGAGCCTTACTCTTGCATCTGCCTGTCATACTCCGATCTTACTTCATGAACCCTTAATGTTACTTCAAGTTCATGCTCTATAGCATGCACCAATGCCTTCACCAAAACAATATGTAAGAGCTCATGAATATAGCATCAAATTAGTGTTATTAAGAGGCTGCACATGACGAATGATAGAAAGACCATTAACTTCCACAAAAGAGGTGGAAAATAGATAGAAAGAGATAACACCTTATTCTTCTAATATATATTACCTGAATACCTGGACCATTTGCATTGCCAGTTGCTGAATATGATAATGAGCAGAGTTCAGTCAGATAAGAAATAGACAAGAAATGGTAATATCAGTTCGTGAATGGACAAACTTACCAGATGCTTCACGAGAGGACTTCTTCACTTCAAGTAGCTCCTTGAGTCTTTTGGTTGCCAAAGCAGCTTCTTCAGTCTTTCTTTGCAAGACCTTCCAGCGGTTCCAAATAACTTAGACTTTTTTACTTAAATAAGAAAACTAAATTCATGGATCACTTATAAAGGTGCACCATTACCATTTTTTGCCTCTGATTCAAAGCCAAGAGCTTGTGCATTTCATATTCATTCCTTCGACCTTCTTTCTTAAGCTAGTTAAAGATCACATTAGATTTTGTCAACAAAGACATCATATGGCAAAATCTACCAGAACAAATAGCTTACTAAGCTCTAGTGGTTTGAAATAAGACCATCACAATATATATATATATATATATATATATATATATATATATATATATATATATATATATATATATATATATATATATAAGAACATTGGCAATGTCATGTTCAAGATGTAGATATTAATAATATATAGTCAAACAAGAAAAAAAAATGAAATGTACTATGTTCAAAAAACAAGAAGACATGTTTCTTTCAATGCCCATGCAGTAGAGGGAAGAAAAATATCCTAGAACCTACATTCATCAGTTTTAACAAGAGCATCACAAGAAAAAAGGAACACAATTTAAGGTATCAAGAAAATTGATGGAAGAAACATTAGCAGATTGTTCAAACTTCTCTTGCTGTTTAAGCTTTAGACAACACAGAGGATTGATCGCAAAGTAAGTTGAAGTGTCTCCGATGTCTATGTTCAACTCAACATATATGACATTCTCACAGGACAGTATTAAAAAGGTCTTCTGAGTGAAACAAATCATAAAAAATTTTCTAATTCATTCCTTCAAATATAATAAGAACCATAGACTTCCATTTAAACAGACAAAACATAGGACAGAACAGAATACACAAAAAAACAAACTGATAGTATCCTAGTTTGTTGTTCTAAGTGTAATCCAACAATAAGGAAGATGTTTACTCCCAGATGACAACATTACAAAATAAAGTAATTCACCACATGTACAAAATTATTTGGAGCAGAAACATCATGTAGCTTGTGGATAAGAAATTTACCAGCTACACAAAGTCAGGCATTTAAATACATTAAAAGATTTCAGCTCATCACAGCTCAAGCAATCAGCTGGAAAATGCATTCAACTTAAATGCTTTTCTATACAGTATATTTCTCTTCCTAGGAAGTGAATAATTTATGCCAGGAAGAATCTGCCTGACAAACCAAATGTAGCAAGCTCAACAATATCAGAGGTAAAATGCATCAAAATCCAAAAAGTACCTGAAGAACTTCTTTTTCTCGTGAAGCCTTCCAAAACCTAAACTGTTCAGAATCTTGCTTCATTTTATGTTGCAATTGAACCTATTTAATCAAGCCAACAAAAATTAGCATTCAATTTATTTGGAATATATTTGTGCAGCTTACATGTATCGGAAACAGACCTTTTGAGACTTTATCCTCTGAATTTCTTCCTGTAACCTTTTAGCTGCTTCATCACTCTTCTGTTTTTGCCTCAGCAACTGAGCTTGTGCCTCTTGCTTCTTCTTCAACTCAGATACCTTCATATGTTATTTAGATTGATACATAAGTAACTGAATGAACCGCTCACAAGTAATCTACCAACAGCAAACCTGAGTTTCAAGCATGTTCAGTTTTTGAATATAGTCTGCCTTCAGCTTTTCAGCACTCTCATCAGAAGTAGATGACAGACTTGAAAGGTTGAACCGAAGATCTTCAATCTCCTTCTGTGATTACAAAAAGTGTATGAAAAGGCATGATAAAAGCCTACCAAGTAAAAAATAAAATTTTACCATCAATGATTTCTTTTCCTGCTCCAGCTCCAATAATTTCTTCTCATAATGTTGTTTAAGAAATGCTGTATCAGATTTTGCAAATTGCTTCATTTCCGCCTTCAATGAGACAAAACAAGCTAATAGGCATGAGAACTTTACCCATCTTAACAATCTTTTAGAAGCAAGAATCAGAACTAGAGATTGTCAAGAATACTCGAACCAAGGTACTCACAGAAGTTGAGAATACATTACAACGTTAGTAAACAAGATTTGGAACATAAAAGATACAGAAACCTTGACTCTGCTGGCTATGATCATCCATTCACTTAAAGTAGAAAACTTGAGACAAAAAAAAAAGTTACTTTTCCTCATAATCTAATGTAAATATTGCATTCAAAATAATTAACAATAAGAATAGAGATTTATTTCCCAGATTCTTCATAATAGTAAATCTTTCTGCACGTATGATGTTTGAAAAAATGTATGCTTAGCAGCTAAATTGTAGGACTTGAAAGAACATCGTGAAGTCCATCATAATAATTACAATCATCAACATTGGCATCATCAAATTAGGTACCTCCTTTTGTTCAAGCCGTTTGTCCAACTCCCGAAGCTCCTTATCAATTTGATCTTGTAACATGGAGTGTTCCCTCTCCTTCTCATCTTCTTCCACTTCCACTGCAGCATTTGTGACAGAGAAAATGAGCTATGCTGAAACCCTAGACTTTGAGTAAATGATATGAGCAAAAACATATTTTGGTAGAAACAACATTATTCTTCTATACCTAATATTCCATTTTAGTCATAAAAAGTAGTTCCATGAATTTTTTTTATACAAATGCAATTGCACAACCAGTCCACCAGGTAGCAGTAAATATGAATAAAACAAAATATATAATGCCAGTCCAGGTATAGAACTGAACTGCTTCTTCGACAAATAACTCTGGCATTCTTATGCATCAGAAAATGGTATAAAAATAACAAAAGTAATTTTGTCTTAGGAAAATTGAATTTCAAACACATCTAAAACAAAGATCCAATCATTTTAGCATCACCCACAAGCTTGTCAAAGTATTCCCTCTCCATCAGATAACTCATAGAAATATCTAAGGGATAAAGCTCTTTACTAGAAAGATTCAGAATGATCTTTAATCCATCATTTATCCAATACTCAGAAATCTTGTTCATTAGACTGCATTGATGTCAACATATGCAAATAAAGTACAGTCATATGATCAAATCACATAGGGCCTTTATGACCTCTTTGGCTTTGTATGCCATCCTATGAGGGACCACATATGTCTATGGAGCCACCTACATGATCTGATAAGACTGCATATACAGCCACAACATATTCACATATAGGTATACTGCTATGCCAGATATGCAGTCCATGTATACAAGAATATGCAACCATCATATGTGCTATACATTTTTTCGCTAGTGCTATTAATACTTCTGTTTA
This sequence comes from Musa balbisiana, assembly GCA_004837865.1. Lineage (NCBI taxonomy): Eukaryota > Viridiplantae > Streptophyta > Magnoliopsida > Zingiberales > Musaceae > Musa > Musa balbisiana. The sequence goes on from CM017196.1 coordinate 35,737,087, forward strand.
ATAACCTGTTAATATTATCTTAGAAGTATAGAACATGTTCAATATAATACTGCAATCTCATATATTTTTGTGTCTACCTTACAACTTATCACTCAATGTCATTCCGCATTTTAATCACATACACCTTTGATTATCTTTTCTTGAATGATTTAAAATTACTGTATATGCTTCTACATATCCACTTACATACCACATTTTCGCCATGCAGTACATTGATCACCTGCATACCACTTTTTAAATCATTGCATCTATCCCTCATTTTAAAGAAAAAAATGTATAGTACAATTGTACAAATTAAATAAACAGTGTTTAATAACACAAGAGAACCATGCTAAAAGTTTAGTTGTTGGAACCTGATGTTACTGTGTTTAACATGTAAACAATCTGATGAGGATGGTATTCAGCTACTTAACTGGAAAAATCAAGAGTCCTCTCAGTGCAACCTGAGGCTGTATCAACCAAAGCAGGGCAATTCATCAAATAATTTCCACAAGGACGAGAAGAGCTTCGAACCCGTAGTAACTCTGCTTCCAACTCTTGGATCTTTTTTATATAACCATTTGTAAGATCTAAGTCCTGTTCAAACACATTTTGCATTAATTTAAGCAGGATGTCAAACATTCAACAATATAATCACTGGAAACTTTCATTGTGGACCTTAATTTTTTCCATTTCATCAATCTCATCCCAGGATGTTCCACTACGGGCTGATTCAATCTTCAAAATCAACTTATCTTTTTCCACCTGATCAAATGATGTGCATTTCCATGAGATCACAGAATGCAAGCACCTCAACTTATAAACTGAAGAAGACACAACAGATCAGTATCTGCTGTGTATGTCTCAATATTACGATATCCTACTGAAAGAGTTCAATTTCAATTTTCAGATAGCATAATATTTGTTTGAACATGCAACTCAAAAAACCTTGAGCATTCATTGATACTAAAATATTTATCACAATTGCAGTCGTAGGTTTCACAATCCTAATTTCACAATTTTTTATTACTACAAATGTAATAAATAGAATCCACCGGTCACCTGTGCATCAAAAGCACGTTGTTTTAAGTGCTCACAGATATCTTGGCGCTCCTTTAGCTCCTGGCGAAGGTCAGCATTGCTCGCCTCAAGCAATGATATTTTATGCCGGAGAACCTAAAAGAGAAATCATTATTATTTCTATGGACAATTAGGCAGTATCAATAAGATTTTGTACCTGAAGTTCCTCAAAAGGCACACCTCCACCACGACAAAACTGTAATTCGGCCTGCAATTGCTCTAATTGACTACGCATTCTTTGCATCTCAGCAGCCACTGGGTCACGGTTTATCTATAATTTGATAAATGCAGTGAATTATTATTTCCAGTGACTATGCAGTTTAAATTGACAAATTCTTTACGCTTATGAAGAAGCATACCACCGCTTTGTTCTGGATATTGCGTGCACGATTGGCATATTTAAGAGTATTAATGGTCTCTTCTGCATTTGAATCAGCAGGGCTAATGCAAGCTATCCACAGATATAATTAACGGCAGATCAGATGCAAAAGGACACAAAAAAAACTTTAACCGAAAAGGGAAAGGACAATTTGGATACTCACCTATCATAACTGTCTTGCTATTACCACCAAGAGAATCCTACAAATCAGCGACCAATAAGAACCCACAAAAAGGCTTTCATAGACATGCATTAATACACACATTCATATATCCTAAATGAAAACTTGGATAATGAGTATCAATATCTCAACTTGAAAGTTGGAACATCATAGACTCCTAAGCTTGTTGAAGCCTGTTCACGAGTATGCTTGATGTTAACTTTAGCAAACATAATGAAGATGATAAATCTTAAACAAAGACAAGCAACTGTCGTGTCATCAACTGTTGCCCATCGTTCAACTATAGGTGAAGCAGAACAAATCATGAAACAGAGCCACAACTATATAAATACAAAAAAAGTCCACATACTAATAGAAGTTATTTTATTCTACTTTGTAAGATTCGATCATCATAGCCGCTCAGAGTTCGCAAAGCATTCCAACTGATTACCATAATTTCTTTAAACAGGTCCCACAATTTATTCAAGACTAGGGCAAAACCTAGATTAATATGACTACTTTCCAAAACTAATATATGAGAATGGTCGTCGAGAAACCATGAACTATTCCAAAGCCAGAATCCCTCACTCGACAATAATACCATTCACCTAGCAGTCAGTGAAGAAGGAAAACAAAAGGCTAAAGTTCCATGCCTGCAAGAGACGAGTCAACTTGCTATCACGATATGGGACATGTCCCCCATCTTTTCGCTTTTTCTCATCTCCAAGTGCACTGATAACGTTGCCAAGAGCTAACAAACCCCTATTAATATGTATGCCTGTGTAGGATGTTACATAGTTAATCACCCACAACCATTGGCTAAAAATTAAAATGAGAAATCATCAGCAAAGAGTAATTTTTCATCACCTTCTTTCAGTCGGATTCCATCAGCTCCAGTTCGTTTTGCACGTTCAGAACCAGCAAGATCCACTAGGTGAAACTTTGCAAACAATATGTCCTCCCCAGCTGCTTCATTGTTACCCATCCCACTACAAGATCCATTATTGGCTTTCTTTTGCTCCACATATATTGTGAAAATGGCATGTGAACGACTACATAACAGAAACACAGCAAAAGGAAAAATAATATAAAATTGTATATAAAACAAATAGGAGCAACAGGACAAAGATTTCAACATAAATCCATAAGGAACACAATGTCCCTAATAACCAACCAGGTCCTCAATGAGCTTACCACTACATGAGAAGTTCAAGATAAATGTATGTATGTATGTATTTATGTATGTGTATATGTGTGTGTATATATATATAAATATATAAATATATATATATATATATATATTCTTGTTTAAATAGGACAAGTTAAGTAGTTTAATCGCTTCCATACATTCAACCACGAATTTCCTATTATTTTATTCCTGATAAAGTATCATAAGATGAACAACTATTGATGTGCTAGTCCAAATGGCACCATGTATTATGGAATTACATTATAATGATTGGCTCTTGAATAAAAGTAGTAATTTCTAGAAAATTTTCTTATGCTATTGGGTATCTTATAAAACATCAAGATGAATGTTGGCAACCAATGTTGAAATGATATGTTAAAATCATCTTACAACATGCAAAGCTTAGATGAGAATCTCAAAGGTAGGACCTCTAAGCAAAGCACACAACAATATGAAGTCATCCTCCTCATAATGTTCTATTGTTAATTCATTGCATCAAGCATAAAATTGCCACCACAAGTTCACAAAGAAGCATGAACCATGCATGGATGATGAATGAAAAAATCAACACCCTATTTACAAATTTCAGATGGATTAATGGAAATCCTATGAAGTTGTACATGACTAGATTCACCAAAGCAATGCTTAAGTCAATTATTATAGTTCTTGATGGTATATAGATTTTGTCAACCAAGAGGTAAGACAAACTATACGGCATTGCTTCGAAAATCATCTAATATTTAGATTTTAAAAAATGCATATTGGATGTGTCAACTAATATTTGCAAATTGGTATTAAGTTTGGATTGTTGTACCAAGCATACTGTATCGGCCGACCCGTATACTGTTATGGGTCTTGTACCATCCCAATGGTGCACTGATACAATTTTGGCAATATTACTGGCTTGTACCAGCCAGTACAGTCTCATGCATAACACAAGTCCAACTGAGAATGGTCTGACTGATACATGAAATGGAAATGATTGGTCATAAAATTGTTTGATAAAATCCAACCTTGATTGGTTATTCATATTTGTACTTCCAGTTGCACGACAAATGGACCCACGAGTTAGATAAGATGCCATCTCCTCCTTCGACTTTACTTCAGCTTCAATAACACCAGCAAGGGTTATCCCACCATTTGCTGTCTCTCTAATTTGTATCGGAGCTCTAGGCACTGCTGGCTTGACTACAGAAGTACCATCAGTTCGAGATTGTGGATCTAACAAATCAAAGACTTCCTCCTTAAATATCTGCATAGTGAAAAACAAAATTTTAGAAAATAATTCAGTGAGAAGACTAATGAGGCGTCTTCCCTATTTGAAGAAAGCATTGCAAATGAGGTGCAACAGGTCACAATATTACATGAAACCAAATAAACCAATACTGTTTTTTGTTCGTAATTGGTAGACAAATCATGGCTGAGACTGGTGAAAGGTCAAGTTAACCAACACATGGAGGAGAAATCAAATGGTGAAAGAAAAGGACCAATTCTGACATACCTCAATAAAAGATACTCGAACTAAAAATTCTGTTGTGTCCTTCATGGCATCAATCTTTCTAAATATCATGTCCATTACTTCTGGTATAATACCCCCACTATCACCTTCGCCTGTATAGTTAGTTCCCATTGTGTAGGTCTTGCCTGAACCTGTCTGTAGACAAAACAATCAAATCACATGTCAGAACAAGGTGAAGAAACATCAAAAATGGATCAAAAGTAAAATTAGATATATAACAAACTACCTGTCCATATGCAAAAACGGTGGCGTTATATCCATGAAATAGTGCATCAATCAAAGGTAGAACACACTCTTCAAAAATGGAGGAATAGAGAGATCCTGAACTCCCATAAACATGATCGAATGTAAATGCATGTGCTCCTATATGAACCTGTATGTTGCACATAGTAGGATCAGCAGTTATTGATGTTATCATGAAACTTGATCATACAATCCTAAAGAAGCTCTGCTGCTAGGATTTAAAATTAGGATTAGAATCAGCGCCAGTTAAAACCACCTCTACCTAGTGGAAAAAGTGAAACCTTTATCGGAAGTGTAGCACAGGCCAACTAAAAAGAACATAGAGGGAGGAAGACCACCATTAGAAAAGCACAAAATATTCTGGAAATACAGCGGTCTATCACAAAGCTACTTATTCACCACCAGAACTTGGGGAAAAAAACATATCCTTCATACTTTTCTCAGGCAATGACGCAAACAAACAAAAAAAAACAATAGAACTTTTCTCTCGCAAGGACGTAAAGTTCATGGTTTGCGAAATCAAGACCTGGGGTTCCCCAGGAACGACGGTGACGCAATCGGTGCAGCCCATGAGGAGCTCCGTGGTGACGAGCGGCCGGACGTTGACGGCTACCTTGACGCAGTCCTTGTGCAACGCCTTGGCCTCCTCCGAGCTCTCCATCATTGGCAGGATCACGAGCCAAAAGACCTCGAGAAACCTCCAACACCTACGATCGAAGAGGCAGGATATCAGACCAGAAGAGGAACCACAGGGACGAAAACGTTAGGGGTTGATCGTCACCTTCGAAGGAGTGGGAAATGAGGGGGAATGAGACTGGGAATTAGGGCTTCGCGTGTTCGCCCCTCTTCACTTCCCGACCGGAATGTAAGAGCGAACGCTTAACGAATTCGAAAATTAGGACCGGAACGGGCGGCAGGTCAGTACTCGGTCTCCATTTAGTTCGTGTTCGAAGGAACCAAATGACGATAACGCCCCTCATACGAATTAATATATTTAATTGACGTTTTCCCACTAAATGCAAATTCAAATGAGATGAAATTACCTCAATGCCCATCGACTGAGGATTTGCTTATATGCATGCTTGAGGGCGGTATGGTAATTTGAAAATTCATGTGTTATTCTTTAAACTAATAAATTAGTTTTTAGGTTCTTCACATCAAATCGATAGAGGAATTATTGATAGGAAGGTAATGAAGAACATAAGGAGGAGAATTCTAAAGACAAAGTATGTTGCTCATATGTTATGTCATTAAAACTAAATAAAATATAATCCCATAGTAGTAATCATCATTTATTTTGTTGCTTGTTTTAAAATATAAAAGCAAAAAAAAAAATTTCTAGTTCCATCATAGACTTTATGCTATGACGGAATTACGTCGCGCGATATTGTTCCGAGACTTTATTCTAGATCCATCATAGGCTTTCACAGATCTGCATTGCACGATGTCGTTCCGAACTTTTTGAAATGACTTTATGTTATGCGGCGTCGTCTCATACGGCGTCGAACAGTATGGGAATAAGTAATCATCCCGTCCAAGTCTGAGATGTTACGTCAACATAATGCATCATATCAGTCATGAGATTCCACCTTAAAAATAATTGTTAATTATTGTCGTAGGAGTTATACCGGAATATGCCCTATCATTTCTAATACTAATAATTTATCTTCTAAATGCAACACGTTAAAAATAGATTCGGTAAAATGTTTGACACTGGATGAGATCAGGGCTGCAAAACTTATAAGCTTCGGTTTCTTAATATTCTAATCCTCCATCAGGATAGCAAACATGGATCGTCCTATCGGGATGGGCTGAGAACTATGTTCTTTACTTGGGAAATGACAGAAACATAACAAATGGAAGAATCATGGATGGATAGGACAAGTGTCTTCTTTCCTTTCTCCATCATCCTTTCAGCGATGGTGTGAGAGCAATAGGAAGAGAGACTGAATTCTCCATGCATCTAGCATGATGAAAAGTGGGTCAAACGACAGCTCTTGCACGCGGTAGATGGAGACATGGCTTGCATTGAGTTGGAAAGCAATGAGGATCACATCATAAGAAATCTGCCTGCAGCATTAATCCGTAGGCATCCACAGAATGGAGGCCTCGAGGTAACTTGGCGTATCAAACTATGTCTCGTGCATGCATGGAATCAAATAATTTTTATCTGCTTCACATGTTTAAAGTATTTTGAACACATAGAAAATAAGAACAAAATTTCTTCGTAGAAAAGAAAATTTAGGATAATCATATCAGAGCACATCATATTTTCATCGAGCAACATAAACATAAAGGTTATTACTGATATTATCATTGTCAATTTCTTTTCCACTGCAACTTTCTCCCTACTGCTAACACATGAGAAGGCTTTTAGCTACCAAAAACACAAAGATTAAGTTACTGAAAAAGCAATAGAAAAATCCACAAATTCCATAAAAATACTAAAACAGTGAGTCAAACATACTCTAGTTTGCAAAGAAATGTGCCTTACTCTTTTGATTTGGTCATTAACGTGTGTAGATGCTGATAAGAATCCATAACGTAGAAGCTACAACAATGTTTGAGTTATATTGATTTATATTCACCACAAGTTCTGAACAAAGGGAAAAAAAAATTTGTGAACCAATTCAAGTGCAAAGCAATTGATTGCCAGTAATTAAGATCAGTGGGGTGTGTCATCTTGTGCTATTTATTCAAATATATTCATATACTATTTTATATACCTCGCTGGCTAATGTGGGGCCCCGTAGGCGAAGCCACTGTTTCCTCCAATCGAGTGGTGGGCAGGTGAGACAGGTGACCAGAAACTGGGTAAGCGAAGCGTTGATCTTGTTCTTAGGTGGGACCGGGTGTTCAAACACTCACTTACCGTCGGCTTTACCTGGCTTGTTCCCTGTGCAGGCCCCACACGATAATCTATTGCTCTGACCAATCAAAAGGCGGGCACGTGTGATGGTGACCGCGAAACGAATAGCTAAAGAGTTTATCTTATTCTCGGGTGAAACGTAGAAGCCGAACACTGACTCATCCTCGTAGTTACCGCGATTGCTTCGTGTGGGCCCCATAGACCAAGTCACGCTACTGTCTAAGAAAAAGGCAGGCAAAGGAACGGGTAACGCAGAAATAAGTAGCGAAAATATTGATCTTATTTTTGTAGTAACGTCTGGCGAGGCGCCGACGTGGCAGTTCCTTGCGTCGCAATTCTAAGCAGTGATTGGACGGGCAATCAACTAAAATATTAGCTACATCGGTCCCACCACAGTGAACCGTTGATCTCAAAAATCAAACGGTCGTCAAATCGTCGCATATGGTTGTATATGCGCGACCCCACCGCATACTATCTCGTCCTCCTTTCGTGTGCTCTACATGGGACCCGCTGATTGGACGGGAGAGATCACCGGGGGAGCGCGTTTTCTGGGATAAGCTCGCGGTCACAAAGCCATACTAATATACTTACCTGGATTGCTTTATGTGGGTCCCTCGAAAAAAGCATCGTGGCATCCAATCAAAAGTTGGGAGGCTGTTCGGCTAATCTAAAAATTGGTAGTTGTATTATTGATCTTAATTTTGAATTAACGTTCGGCGAGGCGCCGACGTGGCAGTTCCTTGCGTCGCAATTATACGCAGTGATTGGACCGGTAATCCTGCCTTAAAAAATACGTTGCGTCGGCCTCATCACATATCTACCGTCGATCTCAATATCGGACGGACGAAAAAGCGTCGCATATGGTCGCATATGCGCGACTCCACGGGAAACGATGTAGTCCACCTTCCAGATTCGTGCAGCCTTGACGGGGCCCGCTGATTCGACGGGAGCGATCACCGAGGGAAGAGCGTTCTGGGGGATAAGCCACGGTCAGAGGGCTATAAACCAGCGAACGACGACGACGCGGTGGGGAATCGCACCCCACCTCAATCGCTAGCCCCTCTCTCTCTCTCTCTCTCTCGCCTAATCTCTCTTCGTCCGAGGCTCTTATCCTCATGTGGGATCGTGACTCTAATCAGCACACAATAAAGCTTGCTTTTTGATTTGGATTTCTTTTCCGAGACGCATCTCTCGCGGTTTCTTTAGGAGTTCTATTTCGAATACTTGTGGATTTATATTTATCCTTGTTCTATTCGGAAGAAGATCTTTTGTGGATTCATATTTATTCTTGTTTCGATTGGTATTGTTCAGAAGATTTCGAATTTGTTGATGGTTAGCGTGAGAAAAAAATTCAGATTTTTCTGATCCTGACGAAGTGATTTTGTTGGAAAGTCATTGCTTTGATTCTTCTTCGGCAAAAAATTGGTCTTTTGATGGTCGAGTTCTCCAAAAGGTGTCTTCTCTTAGTTTGGGCAAGCCGAGAGAAAGATGTCGGTGTCTTTTACGAGTTTCGCCTTCTGGATTTGGGGTGGGAAAGATCAGGAATCCCCCAATCCATCCCTAATTTCCTCTCCCGAATTGCCTTGGGGATTTAAGGAGCAGGATTACTTGAGATTTCCATCAGCTAATGGGGCCGGAATAAGAACCAGTTCGAGGAGAGTTAAGAAGAAGCGGCAGAGCCGGGATGATCGGCGGATCGATAAAGAGTATGACATCGTCCTTGTGCCCTCGGATGGCGGATGCATGTCGGGGTCCGAGTCTGATGACTCGGATTGGTCGATTGGGTGGTTGGAACCTCATGACCCCGAGTTCCAGAGCGACAGCGACTCGGAGAACTGCAGCTTCGCCGTCTTGGTCCCGTGTTATGGCCGTGGTCGTAGTGAGCAGGCGGAGAGCTCCAAGTCCCGTGTCCTGGGAGCGGTCGATCGCATGGATGATGGTCATTCTGGTGAGTCAAAATGCTGATCTCATTCGAAGATCTTAAACCAATCCAGGAACCATTTGGTTGCACAAACAGCATTCCTTTCCCTCTGTTACATTGCATCAAAGACAACATTTTTTTTTGGTGCTGATGAAGTTACTGCATCCTTTCTTGTTGTTTCTGCCCTTAGTTTATGTTGGTCTTTTTCTCCTAACAATGCTCAACTGCATCACTATTGCAGTCTATGCCCTCTTTGCATGTCGAAATTAGATTGGAATTTCCACATGGTCTTACTACATCCAATAAAAACACCACTAGTACAATCATTGTAGTTCAACTTTTTCTTGTAAGAACTATTTGATATTTTCTTCTTCTTGCAAAGTTTTTTTGTGAATGGCATCTAATATTTTTCTATTTGGTACAATGTTGATTTATCCCTGTATATCTTTATTTTTCTTTGAATTTAATGAAAGTCTTGATTATTCTAAATGCATGGGATCTTGCTGAAGGCTTTTGGAAGTTAATAACTCATGACTAAAATTTTATTCCTAGCTTAAGTAGTTAGATATTTTACTAGTGGATTTCAGTTGAAAATGATATATGTTATTGATGGTTATTCTAATGCTGTTTCCAATTTAGTTGTTGCAGATGGCAAGAAGTGCATAGAAGAATGTCTTTCTTCTCTCCATAGCAACTGACTTTGTGGAAACTAATCATGACTAATCCTTTTCTTCTTAGCTTGAATTAGATAGATTTTTGCTAGATTTGTAGCAGAAATGCGTATTGATCTTTTTCTTCTGTACCTGATGCATACTAGATGATTTCCATTGAAGATGCTATATGTTATTGGTTCTTATTCTGATGCTGTTTCCAATTTAAATGTTGCAGATGGCAAGAATTACATAGAAGAATGGCTTTCTTCTCTCCAAAGCAACTGACTTTGCGGAAATTTACTGATAGCTTCGCCTTATATGGTGTGTCGAAGACCATAAGCTGTGATTAACCTATAGTTAAACCGAGTGAAAAAGAAGGAAATGTTTCATGGCAAACAAAAATTCTGCTGGAATCCATTCGCGATGTTGTTTATTACGGCATGGTAGAACATTGCAAAGGTTCAGATCATTTTGAATTTGGTTTATTCTTTATCATCATGTACATATGGGTGTAAATAATGTTAAATACTGCTGTAAATATGGAACCATCCTTTGCCAATTTTGCTGTGAATGTAATGCTTTAGGAAGGCCAAACTGGTTGAATTCTTGTTGCTGAGATGGTTCATTTGTCTGTAAAATAAAGAACGTTTAATATAATCTTTTGCACCTTTTCTTTGCACGTAATTGGTTGAAGACGGTCAAATTTGTTCTGCTAGTGTTGTATCTACTGTTTGCACAGCCTTTTGAATTGGACATGGTCAACTTGTTTGGTGCCGATGAGTGTTACGTTTCTTATGTGCTGAAATCAGAAATTTCAATCAGCTTAATTGTCAGTTTGTATATATGATCAGAATGATCAGAATAATCGTAATCTCATATTATCTTATTCTGAAAATTAGATTTAAAAAATTTACGTTGAATTTTTTAGAGTTATAAAAGTGAAACATCTAATTTCATTTACTCATCGGTTTTATCAATGAAAATATGAAAATAATTAATAAAAAAAATAATTTTAATATCTTAATTATATTTTTGATGATTGCATATTGTGATTGTTGTAGATGAGGAGGGATAAGAGAGGTGAAGCAAAGGGAGATGAGGAAAAGGATGATACTAATGCATGAGCGATACCGTCCTTCCCCACATCGTTGTCGGCATAAATGCAAATACACATCTACATCAGCGTCGATACAATTATTGAGTGACGCTAATGTATATGTAGAGCATGTCACCCTCTTCTTTTTCTCTATTTGTCTCACCTTTTGTTATCACTCTCTTGTTTCATTTATCCGTGGCTCCCAATAATATCGTTGTCCACTACAATTAAAAATATAATTAGGATATTAAAATTATCTCTTTACCAATCGTTTTTATGATTCTATCTATAAAACCAAGGACATTATAATAAATAAAGTTATTTATTTCACTTTTATAGGGATTTTAATATAAATTTTTAATTCTAAAAATCGAAACACTAAAAAGATATAATTATAAAAGATAATATATAATTAGCACCATCACTCCACGCAATCCCCACGTTGGATGGTCATTCGGTCAAACAAGTGCTACGCTCTCCAAGAGGATTTGAATCTATAGCCTCTTTAAAGAGACTCGAATACTTCAATCGTCCAAGCTAATCGACGTCAGCTTACAATCTATCACGATTGACCTGACATGCTATTATTCTAAGGTGGCGTTCGTTACTTGTGGGGTATTTTGTGTTATGAGATATGATGGTTTGACTTGTTTTAAGTGTTCGATGAATATATCTTGGAATAAATATTTCGATGAATAAGTTGAGCGATTAGAATAAGCATTCCGATGAGATGAATAAGCTTATAATGATGTGTCTTTTAACTATTGTCGATGTGAAACTGTGTTTTGCATCTTTGAGTATAAAATCAAATATGACACCTAATTACATATTATCATTTGCTTAACACTTTAAAAAATTATTTTGATATCTTTATAATTACCAAAGTAAAATATTTAAATTTATTTATCTTAATATCAGTAATTTTACTAACGAAAAAAAAATTAACGTTTCAATTAATGGTGATAGATGACGTTAGTGGTGGTGGACGCAATGCTATTGGGGGCCGCGGATTACGCTGGCGTCAACGTAGATGTAGAGCAACCCTCATCTCTCGTCACTCGTGATTCCATCGATGTTGTCGTCCGTCACCATCAACGTCATATGTTACTGTCAAATGAAATATTAAAATTAATTTTTCAAAATATAGGGATTGAGATATTAAAGTTAACTAACTAAATGAGATGATATATAATTAATCCAGAAACCAAGATTTGGGATGGGAGAGGAGAAAGAGAGAGAAAGACTCTCTTCCACCACCGATCTGACACAGCGTGGGGATTCCTCAACCATACACCGAAAGCCAAAGTCCTCGAGAGGTGGCCAGGGCGCACAGGAGCAACGATAGCCATGATAGGAGAGAGAGAGAGAGAGAAGAGGAAACCTTGGACGACAGCGTACGGATTTCCGGTTCTCACAAGCCAGGAACAATACCCAAATTGGATTCTGATTTGATTCGAAACTAACGAATAGTTTGGTTCCCATTTGAGTCGAACTGTAATCAAGAATTAGGAGTTCACAACGAGGTCGTTAGTACAATGAAAAACTGCATTAATAAATCAAGGCTTGCCCAATTACTTCCTCCGAGTGAATTCAAGAGCTTGCTGAAGTCGAAAGAACTGGGAAGCTCCTTTTGTTAGATAGGATCTAAATTGAAAGCCGAGTAAAAGCTCCTACTTCAGCGACATCATCTACAGAAATACTATTTGTTTCTACCCAACAAAATAAAATTCACAATTGTGCATAGAATAGCATGTTCATATCTAACACACACTGCATACAACCTTCTATGGAACACAAACCGATTCGCTAAGAGACATGAATAGGTTTGCCAATTTAACATCCCTCTTTTTCACAACTACTGATCACAACATACTACACAAGGAGACATCACAACCATGTTGCAAGAGATGAACAAGATGATGAATTCACCAGCAACACCAAAGTTACACCGAGGAAAATGATTGTTCAAGTGACCCAACACAGAAGATTTGAAAGATAGTAAGTCACTATCAAGCCATGCACTAATGTTTAATTGCACAATGCCACTATAGTTTCTGACCTCATTATATGACTACAATCACAAAACTACTGCATTTTTTAAAAAATGAATAGGCATCAGAAACACACTAAAACTTGCTTTGTGAGATGACGGCTGGAAACATATCGGCCAGAGAAAAAAAATGAAAACCCCTTTTAATTAGAGGCATAAATCCTTGTTTGATTGGCATACAAAGTGATTAGTATCGGATACGCAATAACTCGGAGAATACTGTTGCCTACAGACACAGACTCTAAGGCTACTGAAGAAGATTTGACAAACATTAACAATTTACGAAACTGAGAGAGATATAACCTGCAGCCTAGGATTTTGATTTCACAGATAAACCGGTTTCGACTTTCTTGATTTCGAATATCAACATTCTCCACATTTTGAGGACGAACATTTCTGCCTCGTCATCCAGAATAGACTGAAGCATCTCTAGCATTGTTGATGCTTGTATGTGATCTTTGATACAAGAAACAATATAGTCCACCAAAGTAGCTTCCTCCTCTCCAAGAAACTCGGTTATCTTCTTTGAAATCCATGGTCTCATCCTCTCATGCAACTCATGCTGTGGAGATCAAGGTATATATCATTAACAATGAAAAAACCAAGCAGCTAGAGAACTGCAAAATGAAGACAAACAAAGGATCGTCCAAGTTCATCTATGATAGGCATAAGTTCCCTTTAACACCAAATATTTTTTGGTCCATCTATTTCAAACAAAATATCGTAGTACTGAAACAGGCCAGCAACCAATATGCACCAAACTTTCACTCACCTACTTAATCATATTCTAGACAAGTGAAGCATAAAGATCTTTTGCTATATCTATTTCAAACAAAATACTATAGTACTGAAACAGGCCAACAACGAAGAAGCACCAAAACTCACTCACTGACCTAATCATATTCTAGATTAGTGAAGCATAAAGACCATGTAATCCCCTTATTAGATTAAAAAAGATAATCTAATAAGAATTTACATTCACAACATCTGAGAGGCAAGCAAAAACTCTTCAGCAAGAGCAATTCTATTAGGATATCATATAAGATAACATCTTACCTTGTCATACACATCCCAATTAATTTCATAGACAAACAGCTCTTCCTTAGTCTTCGGGATCATGTCGATCAACTGCTTTGCATCCAAAAGCTTCTTGTTTTCAGTTTTTTGCTTATCTTCTCGACCCTTTTCCCGATCAAGATTCTTTTCATGCATCTTCTCCCTGCTTTCATCTTTGGAACGACTACTGTCATCATCATTACGATCTCGCTCTCTCAGGCTCAGTTTGTCACTAGAACGTCTATTTCTTTCCCTATCCACATCAGACTTCTCCTCTTTTGGGTTGACACCAGAGATGCGCTTTGCGAATTCAGAAGCAGCCACCAAATTTGGTTGTGGCGTGGATGCATTTATCTGGACAGCCTGTAGTTCCTCAGTGGAGTAATCAATTGGCACAAGTGGTCTCATTTTTTTCTCATCCACATCCTCGTCATCCTCCTCATGGAAAACAGAGGGAACAGTTGTTCGTTTTCCTGAGCCTATTAGACCAAACCCAAGTTTCCGAGCTGGAATATTGTTGTTCTGCTTGGTGTCTGAGGTTGCAACTGGCACCATATTAAGGTCATCAGCACTGCTGTTTCTAAAAATTCCATCTACTGTCATAAAAAATAATTTTGTAATTATAAAGGACATACAACAGTAAAACAACCATAATAAATAAAATTCAAAAACTAACCATTATTAATAGTGTTTCCAGAAACCTCAGTAGCTTGGACTGAAGCAATTTGCTTTATTTCAACAAAATTCTCTTCTTCTTGCACAATAGGATCTTCATCCTCAATAATCATCTGATCAGGAGACCTTGAGTCAAGTTTTAATTGCTGCTCCTCCAATGCCCTCCTCTTAGCCTCAGCAATTTCCTCCTCTTCTTTTGATCTATCATCCAAATCCTCTTCCTTCTCCCGCTGCCTCTTTCTCCTTCTCTCCTCAAGTATAACACTCCTGCGTCTTCTTTTCCTTGAGTCATCATCGTCATCACCACTACTTTCCTCTTCCTGCCGCAAAATCTCTCTCCGACGTTCCCGTTCTCTTTCCTTCTCCCGTTCCCTCTCATACTGACGCTGGTACTCTTTTTCTCGCTCTCTAGATTCCCACTCCTTCAAACGGTCCTTGTACAATCGCTCAGCCTCCCTTACCTTCAATTCCCTTTCCCTCTCCCTTCTAACTCTCTCTCTTTCTCGTTCTCGCTCAACTCTCTCTAGCTCCCTTTCCTTATCCCGTTTCAAGTCACGCTCTCTATCTCTTTCTCTGCTCCTATCATGCCTCCTAGATTTATCAGGTGAACTAGTTTCAGGCTTGTCACTTTCAGTTCCAGGCTTGTTTTCACTTGTGGTTTCATCATCATTTTTATCTTCAGCAGCATCTGCATTAAAACGTTTTCTTATTTGTTGCTAAAAGAATACCAACAAGGATAGCAAGTAACAGGAAATTCTCCAATTATACCTGCAAAACGACACATTAAACTAAACTTACCACTTCTGACAACATCAATATCAGAATCTCCATCCCTCGATTTGGAACCTACTTCACATGTCGACTTAGCAGACCCATCTACAGGTGGGGGAGGCAATGGTTTGTTCTTTAATCTCTCCTCTATCATATTTGTTAGCTTCTCTAGAGCTTCTCTGTCAGCCTCACGGTCTTCATCTGTGACGATACCAAATTTCTTGCTGCTATCCTGGTTTTCGTTATCCCCAGAATCTTCTGAATCTTTCTTGGTTCCTTCTTCAACTGGTTTTGTAGGATCTTGTGTTTCAGAACCTTCTTTACTATTACTTTCCTTTGCAGGACCTCCAGTTTCTGCTTCTTTAATCTTCTCCCTTTTCTTTTCAACATATCGCTCAAGATATTCCCTGGTGGCTTGGTTAATATTCAGCTGAACATGTAAGAGATCACGTTAATCAATCAAACCAGGATTTAAATTATGGAGAACTTGAATGCATGAAAAATGCAAATCATGGGTATGAACCCGACAAGTCACGTATAAATCTTTGTAACTCATCCAGCACAACTCACGCCATTTTAATAGTAAAGCACTGTAAATCCAACAAATCAACTACTGGTTTACTTCAAGGCCACAAACTAAGCTCAAAAGTTATCATAATTTTAATCTCATACTAAATACTCAGCAACCTCTAACGAAGTTATACAAATCCATCCAAGTGAATGGACTCCAGCATGGAAGCAAATTCGCCATCTAAAACATAAATAGAATAAGACGCCATGACCATGTGCATGCTAGTTTGTTTTTTCAAGACCTTGAAAGACTTATAGAATTTAATATAATTCGTGGATATTCTATAAAGATGCTAGAACCAAAACAAAACAAGGGAATATAAAGCAGAACACACACAAACACTAGGTTATATATTGCTTTTAACCTTCTTCATTTACTTTAGCACTCACGCAAGAAACTGCTCCAGGAATTCAACAGGTCGGTTATAATAAAACAAGGGTCATCAAGTATTAGCTTATATGGAAGAATATATACACCAACAAATTCAAAATATCACATGTAGCTTTCAAATACAACAAAATAGTCCATCAAACTAATTTCACTAAGAACATACATTTCTGGTGTACTAACATGTCGAATACAAAATCAGTTCAAAAGCTCAGCAACTTTTGTAGGAAAATAGTGAAAAGACAATCTCCAAGTGATAACACCCAAAGTACATGGAAACTAGAAAACTAAAAACATTATCTTCTGCTAATGGATAATCAAAACACATAATAGCAAGAAAATTGTATTTCTTTTTTCCTGTTTTCTTTTTTATAAATTTATAAACACTGAGCAATATTTGCAGAATTTTCCACTAAAGCAACCAAACATCTACAAAGCAAATTCAGATGCAATAAGAGGAGCAAACAGAAAATGTTATCTTGTTAAATTAGGTTTCAAGGACTATCCTTTGGAAGGGCGAGTAGATCCCCAGCAAACTTGATCACAAAAATAAAAGAAACAAATGGTGTCAGCAAGGAAGATAATGCATGGACATGATTAGAAAATAATCAATTATAAAACCTCCTGACAGTCATGATGAGCCTTGTCATGCATTTGTCTCAAAATTATATTCCAAGGGAAGCAAGGATGTAAACTGCGACTTGCATCCCAATTAAAATATCAGATAAATTGAAAAGTCAATAACAAGTGCCACCAGAGTTGAAACAACAAGAAAGGGAAAGGATAACATTCCTAAAGGTATATTCATCTGAAAAAGGAACACGAGGGTCAAATCATACCACCAATTCTTGCCCATCAAAGTTCAATTTACTAAGCAAGCGTAATGAACGAAGAACTCCTTCAGCAGACTCGAATTCACAAAATCCAAAACCTTTAGGAGTACCATCAGAAGGATCTTGAGCACGTTTCCAACTCTTCACAGGTCCACAAAGCTTCAAAGACGCATCAAACAAAAGAAGAAAGTAAAGAACATCAAGCATTAGAAAATTTTGACAGATCCACATCTTGGTTCTAATTTCATTGCAAAATATGTCATATCTACAAATGCAGTTATGGACAAATAACGTACCGTGAGAATTGAAAGGAGAAATTCATTTTCTACTGTGGAAGCAATCTTGCCAACATAAACAGTGGTTTGTGGCTTCTCTGCAGGTGCAACAATAGGTATAAAGGGCCGGATAACAGGAGTTACTACAGGTGGTACACCACGAATACTTGGAATAGGAGGCCTTGGTATTTGTGGAATCACGCCAGCTGGTGGAATTGGACGCGGAGGAAATCCAGGACGCATCATTGTTGGGTAAGGTGCAGGGTACCGGGCCATTCCTGCAGAATAGCAGACAATATCTATGCAAACTTATCAGATAGAATCCTTAAATTTATAAACAGCAACTAAAATTTCACAACATGAGAGAAAAATAAACAAGAAAACTTAAAACATTTTTACCACACAATAAAAGTATACAAAGGATCACACCACAAAGATAGCATATACGACCAGCTGTAAGAGAAACCTGGGGGGGACATGCAAATAAATGTAATCTATCTCAAGTAAACTGGAGATTTGTGAAGACAGCCTTACCTTATCTACATCCTCGAAAACAATCTTCAGAAGTTACACCAGGAACTATATTTGCTGATCTCAGACCATGGCATTGTGCTATTCAATTTAGAAGCACTATGAACACATTGCTATAACTTAACTTATTTAAGAAAAAGTAAAACTAGTTCATTTCCAAAAAAATAAGAAAAATAATAAGGCCAAATGCACAAAGAAGATCAGTGTACCTTAGGAAAATGATGCAACCATCACTCAGATGCTAACAAGATCCACTGTTGAAACATTTAGGAATCCATGACAAGCGGAAGGGAGAGGACACCATTTCATCCAACAAAGCGAAAGGATGTAACATGAAAAAGCACAAACACTAACCAAAATTTATACTTTTTGTATTAACCTAAATAACAACCTCTAAGCAGAAAACAATACTTAATAGACAATCTGGTGCTGTAAATCCAACGTAACTAGAAGTATTTAAGCATACCAACATAACTGGAAGTGATCTTTTAAGAACCGCAAGAGGAAGCCTGCCAGTCTTTTCACCAATAACCTTTGGATGAGGCTGTAGGAGAAAATAAGATCATTGGTATCGGATGCAGCCAGTTTCTAACCCACCAATGGGTTCTTTTTTTCCATTCCCATTTTATTCTTCTAATTACCAACACCACTAACCCCAATGATCAACTCAGTATAGCACATCCACTCGTTAATTTCCTAGAGAAAATGCTAGTGCAAGAAGAGTGCAGGCAAAATTATGAAGCTCCACCATTTACATAATGCACTAAATATACTGACTATGTCAAAACAAACCCCAGGAAACAATTTTTCCTCAAAGAAAAGAATTATCAAGCCAAAAATGAAGTATTACTACCAATGCTAGATTTCACATAAGGCGATGGAATCTAGCCAGATCAAAGAATAACCAAAGATGACGTTCAAACCAAATAGTGAGCTTTGTGATGATCAAGACAACCCACCCGGAGGAGGCATCCCCATCGGACCCTGTGGTGTCGGCATCGCCATATAACCATTTCCGACTTGACCGTAGGGCTGGCCGGGCACCTGGTAAGGAACACCTGGCCGAGCTGGCAGCCCTCCGCTCGATGCACCGGGAGGCATGATCAAGGCCGGGGCTGGGACCCCCGGCGGTTGGATGCCAGGGGCCTGGAAAGTAGGGTTCTGCGCCATCGGATTCGGGACCGCAGAGTAATGAGGGACGGGAGGGGCGCCCAGGGGCCGGAAGGACGGCGCGAAGGACGGGACCGCCGGCGGCGGAGGAGCCATGGGGGAGGGGCTAGGGATGGGGTTGGGCGGATTCGAGGCGGGGGTTTCTCCGGGAGCGCGAGGAGGGACGGAGGAGGGATCAGCGGAGGAAGGGACGTTTCCAGCGTCGGAACTGTCGGCGTTAGGGTCTAGGGTTTGGGGGGAGGAAGGGGAAGCGACCGCCATGGGAGCAACCTTTCTTGAGGAGGACGGTGGGCAAATCGGGCGAAGAGCGGATGCAAGAATCGAACAAGAGGGTTTCTTTTATTGAGCCCTCACGGAAGCACCCAACTTGGTCTGGAGCTTTGGGTTGTGCGGATCCGAAAAGAGATGAGTGTTGTTCGGATCCGAAGCCCAAAATCCAATATAACATATGGTGAGTAACTTGACAAAATAGAGGAATCTTGTTCGGATCCGAAGCCCGAAATCCAATAAACCTTCAACATTTAATTATTTATTGCTTTGACATTTAAGCGTAGAATAAATATTATCTGACTTGCAAATATATCATTGCGATTAAACTGATAATTAATTGAAACTTTTAATTTTTAATAATAATTGATGGGGGCATATTTAGATCCAACTCGGATATGGTGGGAATTGCAGAGTTGCATGCAATCAAATTGAGTTGAAGTGAGCTCAATGGATCAAAGAATAGGTATTTTCGACCGATCTAACTCGGTCAGAGTGAGCTACAGGTGCGAATCGTCCAACCCAACGAAGCGATCGAGTTAGCCCGATCAAGTTAGGCATATATTCTTGAATAAATAAATAAATAAATTATTAGCATGTGAGTAAAATACGAGTCGTCTAATCAAACTAAGCGATCAAGTTGACCTAATCGAACTAGGCATATATCCTGAAAACCAAAAAAAAAGAAAGAGTTTTGCATGTAAACCTTAACTTCGATCCAAATCTTTTATTTAGTGTAGTATTAACCTCACACAGCGCTTGATAACAATTGAGCTCAATAATATTTATTATCACTTAAATAAGTCTCATATTCATACAACATCGAATTGTAACTTTTAGTAGAAAAATATTTCTTTTTAATCGGGTAAAGCATATTATGTTTCATTGTACATTTTTCATAATTTTTCGTAATAAGGTAAAGCATATAATTGTAATTTTTATATTTAAGCCATAATTATAATGAATATTTTTTATAATAAAAAATATCTCATTATAATCGATGTATCTTAACTATCTAAAACATAGTTAAAGCATAACTATATATGACTAAGAATCATGCAATGCATCTGACTTCGTTACTTTGCACTCAAAGTGAGGTACATAATGACCCATTAAGTGATCATGAATTAGGCTTAATCATGTCTAACTCTTATTTAAACAACTTAAGTCGTGATCATCCCATGTGGACACTTGCACGTCTATTTTACTTGGTCTTATTAGATACGCTATTTTTTAAAAATATTTAAAAGTTGATATGCTTGCGTATTGTTATAAATAAACTTATATAGGATGTTCTATTTAATATTTGTATATGTTTAATTTTTTTTTATTTTATTCATGCTTTATATAGTATGCAGAGAATTTGTAATAGGTTTAACAATATTATTTTGATTGATTTTTATGATTATTTTAGTTCTATAAATATAAGTTGGGTGCAGTCATTATGTAAAGGTAAAACTATCTAAGAAATAATCGATTTTTCTAATTTCGTAAAGTGATATAAAGTCTTAGCTAGTATAACATCCTATAGCTACCCAAGTGATACATGATTTGATGAGCATTTAAGGTATTATTGAGGATTGATTTATTGTATTGTCTATAGTAATATTATATGAACTATTTTAAAGACTTTTAGTTGTGATGAACCATTTGAACATTTTATTGTGTAATCATTCAAAACTCGTGAAGTCTTTATTTATAGTTTATATTGTCTATCAAGTATTTAGTTTATAATTGTTAAGAGACCACTAAGAGATTTCAAATAGATTGACTCTTACCTTATAAGCTTTCCGACTCATGATATTATGGGTGTTATGCTTGGGTTCATTTGGTCAATACAATAATAATGATAGCATATGTTATATTCTTAAGCATCAAGATACCTCTACGCTTATTTATGATACTCAATTTCTCGTGCATCATTCCCGTAACAATTGAATATAATACCCTTAAAAGAAGGATTACTCGTGATCTCGTAGAAAGGAGTTAAAACATCTAAATATCCATTCAGATTATCAACAAGTATGAAATGTTTTCATGGTCCAGTCATGCAACTCTCCATGACATTAACTATGTTGTCGGCCTTTTTTTTCTTCGCTATGTGGTGCTATATCTTACACATATTTAGCTAATTTTGTTGGTTATCAGTCTTGGGATTTGATTTCTCCTGATAAGAGATCATTTGGTCGGTTGATAATTGGTGAGGTCTGCAGGCTCATGAGAAATTGTTCGCTTTGGACGATAAGCGTACTTACACGATTTTATCCTTTCGAAGCATGTGAGCTCCAAAATTCACTTTTAAAGGTAAAAGAAACCTAACGGAGTTATGAACCCTTGGTTCTCATACTCTTCAATCAATATGGGACTAAATGTTCTGATTGGTGCTTCCACCCTTAGGGGAGCCAAGGGCTCGTAACCAAGGTGTATGACTCGGGAGTGAGTTTGCTTGGCCGAGGTGCAAGCCTCAGGCCCTCCTTCCAGCGCCAATCTGATAAGGGATCATTTGGTCGGTCGACCGTGTGGCCCATAGGCTCACGAGGAATTGTCCATTTTGTGCGATGGGCGTACCCATACGGTTTTGTTCTTTCAAAATATATGAGCTCTAAAAAACGCTTCTGAAGATAAGGGAGATCTAACGAACTTATGAGTCATTGATTCTCGTAATGGACCAATCATGGTTCATGGATATAAAGTCCGATGAGAGTCCGTATGAAATGTAAAGAATTAACCCCAAACTAATGGAACTTAATTGGGATATTGCAATCTAATCGGTTCCTATGTTTCCATAATAATCATAACAGGATCTATTTTCTCCACGCAGATCTTATGCACAAACAGAAAATCCATGTTATTACAGAGACCGAGTCAACTATATGTTTATAGACGATCTATATGTGGAGGACAACCTGATGCAGTTGCTGTTTTCTTCCTCCTCCTGTCAATTTAATGTCTTGTCTTCGCTCGTTTAAACCCTACTTTAGTAAATTCCAGTTGGAAGAGAAACCCAACTTACCTATAACCATCAGAACTGGCCCAAAACCATTTCCACCCCATTTCCCCCCCCTCTCTCTCTCTCTCTCTCTCTCTCTCTCTCTCTCTCTCTCGTCTCTTACCTTCACCGTTCAAGAAAGAGAGGTAACTTTTCTTATCGAAGCGTAAGAATTAATCGTTTGATCGGAATGAAGATTTCGCTTTGTTCATAAGGAGGCGATGGGAAGGAGAATAGCATTTCCATCTGAAGCCCACACCACACTGCACCCGTCACTCGTCGTCTGCCTCGTAGTTGCATGGATCGCAGCCGCCATGGCCATCGTCCTCTCCTTTTGCGCCACATGCAACCGCAAGTCCTCGAGCAAGCAGTCTTCTCCGCGGTCGCCACCGTCGAACGAATCCGTCGCGAAGCCTGCAGCTGAAACTGCGCCTGCAACTGCGGCGCAAGAACAAGACGAAAGCCCGGCACAAGAGATGCAACAGCAGCAGCAGGAGGAGGAGAAGGAAGGGGAACAAGTGACAGTCATCGAGATGGCACCCGACGTCGCGACGCATGGGCCCCTCCCTCCGACGGTGCTACCGGCGTCGGCCTCGAAGCGGAAGCTTTCACTAAGCTTTGGCAAGGTGCCGGAGCGGCTGAGGACTAGCAGGAGGGAGCGGCACGGGAAGGGGAACGACTCGGAGGACTCGTTATGGAAGAAAACCATCATCCTGGGCGAGAAGAACAGGATCTCCACCGACGACGAGGAAGAGGTGGTGGACGAGAACGGGAACCGGCAGAGACACTACCACCCGAAGACGCCACGGTCGCGGCAGACTTCTCGGAACAACTCCTTCGCGCACCCCGACGAGACGCCGTCGTGAGCCACGGTCACCCGACGGAGAGTAGCCGGCGGCGATCGTCTTGGAGGCGCAACCTCCTGGGAGATGGGTGACCCATGCAAAACGTTGAATTGGTATGATCTCGTACGTGACGTACTTTTTGTATCGGTTTCTCTTCGACGAGTCAAGAATGGATTGTGCATGCGTTCGTCAATTACAATACGAGTCGATGACACCTTTTGGTCGATTACTATAATCATCGAGTGAGAGTGAACCAAAATAAACAAAAACTTGTGATTTGATGTTAATAATACAATAAAAAAAAATCTAGTAGGAAGTAAGCTAATCATCATTCGATATCTAATCATTATATGATATCTAAAATATAAGAGGAAGATGAAGGTCACCCTCTACCCGTTTGCCCACGTTGATAAGGGTTCAAGACACACGATTATAGATTATTCCCCCTTTATCGCTCATGTGAAGAGGCCAAGAGGCTATTGAGGTAATTAAATATTATCTCCCCACATAATATTCCATGAAATATTTTGTTCATTTACAATAAGGTATAAAAGCTCACCTTTAATATAAAGAAAAAAGGAGGGCTTGATCTTTTTTGATAACTCATGCTCGCACCCTCAAACTTTGGATTACTAACTTGGGTGTTAGAAGGATTAGGTCGGGAAACCTCTCTCGACCTTAGTCTTCATGTGGATGCTTAATGTTTTTACATTTGGAGGCACCTCGGGCAACTTTGCATATATAGATCTGAACTACTTTGGGCTGACTAGGATGTCAATAACTTTTCCCCTAACAGGAGGGCCCAATGTTGTAGTAATATGCCCGTCCATCGACTCTCTTAATGAACACTCAATAGAGGAGGCTTTACCCCAAACTCATAGAACTTTCACTCAAGCGGGGCAACAGCCACCCTTTTCGCACATGAACGCATCCACCTTGGCGTAAACGTCGATGCGATAGTAATGTCTATTTAATGACCCAAGTCTCTCACCCCCAGGGATGACCCCAAGCAACTTGCTCGTCCTTGTTGAGGTGTTCTTGAATCTCACCTATCAAGTAGGCACGTGAGTTAGGAAAACTCAACCCACGTGAGAAGAAATTCGCCACAACGGAGAGACAAGACAATATGTGCTTAAGGCACAAAAGTTGAGAAAACTTGACCTACAAGAAGATAAATCTGCAAAAGATAAAATGTGCCTAAGACACATAAGTTAAAAAAACTTACTTACATGAAGAGAAATCTATCACGATGGAGGCATAAGACAAAATATGCCCGAGACATGTGAGTTGGGAAAACCCAACCCACGTGAGGAGAAATCCGCCAGGATGGAGACACAAGACAAAATGTGCCCAAGGTACGTGAGTTGGGAAAACATGACCCACGTGAGGAGAAATCTGCCATAGTAGAGGCACAAGACAAAATGTGCTCGAGGTATGAGAGTCAAAAAAACCCTATTTGCGTGAGGAAAAATCGACCATGGTGGAGGCACAAGGCAAAATGTGCTCGAGGCGCGTATATCGAGAAAACCCGACTTATGTAAGAAGAAACCCATCACGATGGGAGACACAAGACAAAATTTACATAAGGTGTGTAAATCGGGAAAACCCAACTCATGTAAGAAGAAACCTATCATGGTAGGAGACATAAAACAAAATATGTCTGAGGCATATGTGTAGAGAAAACCCGACTTATGTAAAAAGAAGCTTATCATAGTGGGAGGTACAAGATAAAATATGCCTAAGATGCGTGAGTTGAGAAAACTAGACCCATGAAGAAGAAACTTGCAACGGTAGGAGGCACAAGACAAAATGTGCTCGAGGCACATGAGTCGAGAAAACCCAACCCGCATTAGAAGAAACCCATCATGGCGAGAGGCATAAGACAACATGTTCTCGATGCGCGTATGTCGGGAAGACCTGACTTATGTAAGAAGAAATCTACCATGGTAAAGGCATAAGACAAAATGTGGTTGAGGTACACATGTCAGGAAAACCCAACCCACGTAAGAAGAAACCTGTCACGACGGGAAGCATAAGATAAAATTTATCTGATGTGTGTGAGTCAAGAAAACCCAATCCGTGTAAGAAGAAACCCGTTA
The DNA here is from genome assembly GCA_004837865.1 of Musa balbisiana. Classification (NCBI taxonomy): domain Eukaryota; kingdom Viridiplantae; phylum Streptophyta; class Magnoliopsida; order Zingiberales; family Musaceae; genus Musa; species Musa balbisiana. Next base: position 35,762,694 of record CM017196.1, read on the forward strand.
TAACGGGAGGCACAAGACAAAATGTGCTCGAGGCATGTGTGTCGGAAAAACTTGACCCGCATAAGAGGAAACTCATCACAGTAGGAGGCACAAGACAAAATATGCATGAGGTGCGTGAGTCGGGAAACTTGACCCGTGTAAGAAGAAACTCGTCACGGTAGGAGGCATATGATAAAATATACTCGAGACACATATGTCAAGAAAACTCGACTCATGTAACAAGAGATCTGCCATATGACAGAAGGTATAAGACCGAATGTGTCCAAGATGCGTGAGTCAAAAAAATTTGACCCGTATGAGAGTAAATCCACCACGAAGAAAGAACCTTGAAGTAGAGAGGTTGAGTGTCGGCTCATCCTTTACTCAAGGTGGGTAGACCACTACACAACATAGCCCATTAGCCTCAAGGTTCATTAGTAAACTATTTAAGGAAAAAAAGACAAGAAGAAGAAAGAAAGAAAAGGGACATGATCACCTCATGCAAAGACGAGCCTCCACCACCTGAGGAGGGTTCCTCGCGGACTAGAAAATGAGGAACCCACCTCTGCAGCCCACCTTAGCTCCTTTCATAGTCGAGGTGAAGAGGGGCAAGTCAGCGATAGGCTTTGTAGCGTCCCCACTATGGACCTATTGTCGGACTTAGGTCCCTTAGGAACGAGCAAAGAAGGAACCTACCTTTGCACCGCCTGTTGCCCACCTCATCTGCTCTACCCTGATGGCATGTGTTGGGAAGCTTGACCCCCTCCTCTGCTCGAGGTACAGAGGTCGGGAAACTCGACCCTCTCCTCACCTGCGATCATCGTCGTGCCATAGAGGTCAAGAAGCTCGACCCTCGCTTGCGCTAGAGGCATGTTGGTCGGGAGGCCCAAGCCCCGCCTCCGCCCAAGGCGTGGAGGTCGGGAAGCCCTAGCCACATCTTTGGCCAAGTCACGAAGATCGGGGGGCCTGACCTTGCCTCTGCTCAAGACATCGAAATCAGATCCGACCCCCACCTCCCCTCAAGACGAGGGGTCAAGAAGCCCGATCCCCATCTCCACCTAAGGCGTGGAGATCGAGATCACCACTATTTGAGACATGGGAGGTTAGGAAGCTGGATTATTGCCTTCACTAGAAGACGAGGATGTCAGAAAACTTGACCTCGTTTGACCAATGTGCATCCCTCGATAATATGAGGGACATGTCGACAATGGAGCGCCACTAGCAGTGCTAGAGGAAGCGATCCCGAACGGATGTGTCAGACAAACTCGTGTCGGACAAACTAAGCGTGCCACTAAGTCAACAATGGATCGAAGAGGTATAATCTTGATGTGCCAAATAAACTAAACATTGCACTTTGAACATCTCTCACAAGAGCCTTGAAGCATGCCTTTGAGGGGACGACAAATAGTGGAGCGTACACCGTTAGCTAATTATCATTTGACACGTAATCGCCACGTGGTGTTTAGGGTAGAAGGGGAAGACGAAGGTAATCTTCTATCTATTTACCCACATAAACAAGGGTCTAAAGCATGCGATTACAAATTGCCCCCCCCCTTGTCGCTCACGTGAACAAGAGGCCAAGGAGAAACTATTAGAGACGATTAGAGACTACTTTCCCACAAAATATTCCATGAGATATTTTGCCCATTTACGACTAGGTATAAAAGCTGGCTTTAAAAAAAAAAAAAAAGAGGAGGCTTCACATTTTTTTACCACTAACGTCTACACTCTCAACTTCGGATTACTAACTTTAACGTTGATGGTATAATGAGTACCATCAACTAGTGAATCAACACAGTTGGTCCATTGTCGAAGGTGCAGGCTCACCCAGGTGCCTCTTCCTTACTGACGTAGGAAACTTAGTGAGGTAAGATCGCGTAAGCGGTCTAGTCGAAAGTCATTCTATTGGTGAGGACTCATTTATAGATAAGCAGGTAAGCGATTTGATATCTTCCTGGTTGTAAGGTTCCTCCCTGAGGCTGGGTCGTCCGAGTGTCCTCGTATGAAGGGTTGTCTCGTGATTGCATCTTGATAGTGGGGTCGCCTCTTGACCGCCAGCTATCTTGCATGATAGGCTAGCATCGAGAGTTTCCTGCTGTGGCCCCTCCAATGCTTAAGTCAACAAAGAGGAGAAGATAATAGTGTAAGTTATATGATTGAGTTAGTGTGCAAAGAATCCCCCCCTTTAGCATGAGCTGATGGATTCTTTTTTATACCTGATCCCTAGGCCTTCTTATTAGCTAGCCTTGGATAAGATTATGTAAACCGTCTAAGCATTCTCTGATATTGATAAGATACGACGATTATTGCCAATCATCGATGCGGGTGTAATGCGACGTTATTTTGGGGCTAATGACCTACAGCCTTGCTTAGGTATTAGCCTTCGTGACAAATGAGTTGACATAAGATAAAATCATCAATATTAGACATTAAAGGGATTGAATCGAAAAATCATCTCCTAATATTAGTCTTTGTACAAGTGATACCTCGAACAACCCTACACATAAGGGTTCAAACTACGTTGGACTAACCAGGACGCCAATGACTTTTCCCCTAAGAAGTAACCTATAATTACCTTAATAGCTTTTTAAATGGACAAGTGCATAAAGATAGTATGCATTGCATTCAATGGTTATCAATTTAGCAACTATAAGTTGATTACAATTTCACTTTCCTGTTCATCACATCATGGTAATACAAGAGGATACACATTGGTTGTCCCAGAATGCAGAAGAATAGCCAAAAAATCATGTTTCCGACCTGGCCGATTAACATCAAAACAAAAATGTAGATTAGGTTTCTAAAAGTTCAACATTACAAAAAGAAGATACAGAAAACCAATTTATACGATTATGAACTCAACATACCGTGGTGTTTTTGAATTTATTCTGGAGATATTTTGTCAACACGATCAAGGGAATCTGGCAAGCAATGATAGAAAAAAAAAAAGATCATTATGAATAAGAAGCCATGGTGTGGATCTTTGGCCATCTTTTACAATATCTCTTATGATACCAACAATAGTCACGCATTTTTTTTCTTTTCGTTTCAAATTATTTTCTTAGGTCTTTTCCTTTTGCATCTTAATTGATTCAATTTATCTAACTATGGGATCAATAGATAACTCACTATTTGCTAACCCAAATGAATTTACAGTGCCTACCTAAATTTGGAAGTGTATGGTTCAAATAGCTGGAGCATGAATCTTTTCCAAGGTCCATTATCTTGAATTAATCCAGGATTTTATATACGGTGTTATGCCCTCAAAGGATTTTATAATACCAAAGGGAATAAAAGGTCTACAGTTATCTATCATGTGTTTTCTCTATCAAAGTTGGAACTAGTAGAGCGAAAGCATGAAATTTAATATGAATGGGAATAAAAGGTCTATAGTTATCTATCATGTGTTTTCTCTATCAAAGTTGGAACTAGTAGAGCAAAAGCATGAAATTTAATATGAATGGTAATAAAAGGTCTATAGTTATCTATCATGTGTTTTCTCTATCAAAGTTGGAACTAGTAGAGCGAAAGCATGAAATTTAATCATTTTAACAATTGGCATGAAACTATAGATGCTAAATAATATAGTCATGTTGAGGAAGATAATGACAAGGTTATGAACTGAAAGGTGGAACTAAACAACGGTTGGCGGGTTTTGGTAGAGATTCCTAATCACATGGTCCTTGATGAAGCCTACATGAAAAGAATAACTCGAGTCTGTTTGCAGCCAAACATCGTGATAACATGTGAGTACCGAGTCAATGAAATCAAAATTTGGTATTGTATCTCCAAGAAGTTATGCAAGTTTGAACTTGTTTTTCAATGCTGGTCAAGTTCTTGTGCATGTCAGCTAATTATAGCATCTTCTAAGAAAAGGATAGCTCAAATTCAACATGCTGTCAAAAAGTTGACTTGATGGATGTTACCTGAAACATGATTCCTATGAATGCCCAGAACTTGAATATTTGGCAGGGAACAGCAACACATATCTGTATACGATTTAAATTTTGTCATAGAATTTAAAATAGCAACTAAATTGAAAAATGAAAAAAAATGACAAGAAGACGAGAAATAAACATACAGCATGAGTGCTACAACTTAATTCCAACAGCTATTTCGCCACATATTTGATTTTTTGAGACCAACATTATATAAGGCCTAAAAGTGCAAGTATAAAATAAACAAAAGGTTGCAAAATAAAGAAAACAGAGGAAGCAAAGAGTAGGAATTATGCATCTTCAGAACAATACTACTGCTACAAGTTATATTTCTTTTCGTTTCAAATTATTTTCTTAGGTCTTTTCCTTTTGCATCTTAATTGATTCAATTTATCTAACTATGGGATCAATAGATAACTCACTATTTGCTAACCCAAATGAATTTACAGTGCCTACCTAAATTTGGAAGTGTATGGTTCAAATAGCTGGAGCATGAATCTTTTCCAAGGTCCATTATCTTGAATTAATCCAGGATTTTATATACGGTGTTATGCCCTCAAAGGATTTTATAATACCAAAGGGAATAAAAGGTCTACAGTTATCTATCATGTGTTTTCTCTATCAAAGTTGGAACTAGTAGAGCGAAAGCATGAAATTTAATATGAATGGTAATAAAAGGTCTATAGTTATCTATCATGTGTTTTCTCTATCAAAGTTGGAACTAGTAGAGCAAAAGCATGAAATTTAATATGAATGGTAATAAAAGGTCTATAGTTATCTATCATGTGTTTTCTCTATCAAAGTTGGAACTAGTAGAGCAAAAGCATGAGAGCGAAAGCATGAATTTAATCATTTTAACAATTGGCATGAAACTATAGATGCTAATAATATAGTCATGTTGAGGAAGATAATGACAAGGTTATGAACTGAAAGGTGGAACTAAACAACGGTTGGCGGGTTTTGGTAGAGATTCCTAATCACATGGTCCTTGATGAAGCCTACATGAAAAGAATAACTCGAGTCTGTTTGCAGCCAAACATCGTGATAACATGTGAGTACCGAGTCAATGAAATCAAAATTTGGTATTGTATCTCCAAGAAGTTATGCAAGTTTGAACTGTTTTTCAATGCTGGTCAAGTTCTTGTGCATGTCAGCTAATTATAGCATCTTCTAAGAAAAGGATAGCTCAAATTCAACATGCTGTCAAAAAGTTGACTTGATGGATGTTACCTGAAACATGATTCCTATGAATGCCAACTGGAAATTACATTAAATTTTGTCATAGAATTTAAAATAGCAACTAAATTGAAAAAATGAAAAAAAATGACAAGAAGACGAGAAATAAACATACAGCATGAGTGCTACAACTTAATTCCAACAGCTATTTCGCCACATATTTTGATTTTTTGAGACCAACATTATATAAGGCCTAAAAGTGCAAGTAATAAAATAAACAAAAGGTTGCAAAATAAAGAAAACAGAGGAAGCAAAGAGTAGGAATTATGCATCTTCAGAACAATACTACTGCTACAAGTTATATGAAAAAAAAAGCAAACTAACGTAATCTAAAGATGCCAATCTGTTCCATCCAAGATGTGAGAAGGAAAAAAACAGATCATATCCCTGTTTATTCAAGAATTGATCAATAGTTTAAGTTGCTGGTTCAGGCATTTGTTAACTTTGCCACCACCACAAATACATTCTACTGACTCAGCACGGGTTAAAACTCCAGGTCACCAACCACATCAGATCATTGATCATCATTTGCCATTAAGCGGGCTGGATTCCTTACCATCCATACATGATCGAAAATGTGTGTGCATTAGCCTGTGCCTATGTGTCATAGGCACTCATAGATAGTGACAAAACCTAACATCGTTATTCAAATAGTTCAACCATATACTCAGTAGTCACAAATTATACATTAGCCTGTGCCTATGTGTCATAGCTTCCTATGTGTTGGTTAGCTCAATTAATTCCACCAAAGTAGCATAACCAACACATTTTCCATTTCACAAAGCTAAAAAGCTCCTTTGGTAGAATAACAGAGCTACTAAACATATGAGATACTAATCCAAAGCTTCTAAGAGGTAAAATCATGTAAGATCACAATTTACCTCGTGGAAGATGGCAGATAAAAAGAAGCATATCATAAGAGCAACACCCTGCAAGGAGACATTCGAATAAAAGAAAAGATCCAGCACTCTGGAAAGAACAGTGTGAAAACAATAACAAAGCTTATCCAGTCATATAATGCAAATACCTCAAAGTAAAGGATCTAAAAGTGATTCCAGCTCAAATAAAGTATTTAAGGCATTTATCCTTTTTTTCACAAAGGATTACAATTGCAAAGAAGTATGTTCAGTAAAATGTAAGCAATGTAATCCTCATTAAATGAAAAGGTCTATAGATATAATCTACTAAATCAAATTATTCTTTGACATCCCTAGATATGGATTAGTATTCAACATATAATTTTGAGGAATGGCTCCGAAGGATTTTGAGAGATGTTTTTTTAAGTCTTCTGTCTTTCATTTAATACAAATGGCGTATTGTCAATTCAATTGACTTATCACCTCTAACTGTCTAACAGACACATGATCAAACTCTTACATAGTGTTGAGTTGAGACATGTATGGATCAAAGTTTCTTGGTAGAGAAAACACCTTAAGAAGATGTTCATCTAGGAATAACTATATCAAAGGCCAATGAATATAACAGAAACCTTACCTTTGGTAAGCCATTCTGCAAGCAGGGAAAATATATATGACGAATCATCCATTTGTGGACAGGCTGGGAATGATCAATTTTCATCAATGACCAGAAAAATGATAGACTACATAAATCATTGTCATCAGTCAAAGATGCAAAATTCCAGAGGGAAATAAATAAGTAATGATAGTAAAAGATATAATACATTTGATTTTTGTCAAATATTAAAATTATGAGAATTAACAACCACAAATTCAAATGTACCAATGAGTTATCAGCCATAATTTTGTGGAAAATCATTTCTTTCATAAGCATTGCCCCAACCCAAATGAACCAGTATATACAAAGTATCTAATCATACAATTTGATTAATGGTTAAAACATATGAGAGTTAAAAAAGGTTGAATCTTAAACTAGTTAACCTAAATCAACAATAATCTTGAAGGACATGATGGATAAAAAATGAAGCATAATTTAATAAAATATAACCCAAGTGGACGAAGAAAAAGATGGGCATTTTATGGAATTCTGTCATATGACATTATCAAAAGATGGACATAAATCATTGTATATACACATATTATGGAATTCTGTCATATGACATTATCAAAATATGCATTTTGAAGCTTAATGCAACTAATAATTGATGAGTTATTTGTTTGTGAGAGGTTTGGAAGGAAAAAACCATCTCATTGCCAAAGCCTATTTTCAAATTGTGACTTTTTGAAGTTAAACAAAAGGGACATATATGTTACACTGACCAAATAATAATCAAACAGATCTAAATATTATTGATATTGATGGATTTTCACATAGGATATCTTTGGTTTTGTTTCTTAGCTAAAAAATCAGATTTTACAGTGGATTGTCAAATGAGGGGATTTAATCTCAGCTAAGTTTTGAAATAGTTAAATTTTGCACAATCCTCTAGCATACTTGTGATGAAATATTTGCATGCAGTTCTTCATTCTTCTACCAAAACTTTTTCAGTATATCTATAGCATAAATGGAGAACTTTGACTTTACAGTTGAAACAAGTTGGCTGACAGTCTTTGGCAGTTAAAGTTGGCCATTAAAGTCCAACACTGTCATTTTAATATTAGCTAATCATATGGTCAAATTGTTTTGTCTATGGATAGAAGAACTGTCTGAAACATTAGGATTGTCTTAAACTCATCTAGCCATCTTCGAGTAGGTCCTTCAGAAGCACTTCTGACATAGTAAGTTCTCATGCACAAGTAGGCTTGAAGCATCGAGAACCTAATTCACATTATTACTACTAACTAATGTAGAAAAGAATCTTATTACTTAATTGACATTGTTTAAGAAGCCAAATAACAGTATTCAAGTCGTTGGTGGGGTACCATATTTTTTGACATAAAAGCAGGATGAAAAAATGAAGACTTAAATGCATCTTTTAAAACATGCGAATTGGCATGATTACAAAACCGACATCTACCATTTTTCTTCAGTTTACAGAGAAGGAAATATTATACTAAAAGAAGAGAGTAATAGTCTCAGTAGCGAAACCAAAGAATATTGGTAATATAGAAAAAAACTGCAGCTTCAAAAAAAGAAGCAACTAAATTGATTTTATTGTGAACAAAGCATTTCTTTTCAATTTAGCTATCATGTAAGAAGGCACATGGAAAAAAAATGTTGAGTAAAGGTTAAAGAGATATACCATGTTCCACGTTCTCCAATACTAATGTAGTCCAGTAGTGCACAGACAAAAAATAAGAAAGAGCGGAGAAAGTAAGTCCTCGCTTGTTTATAGTACAAGCTATAAAATCATCATGAAAGGAAACAAATTGACAGTAAGTCCACATGTCTAACTACCTCATCAATTGTTTTCGCATTCCACCAATCTTTGTAGAACTCACGATCACCAAAACGAAGGAGCTCAGCAAGAATATTTAACCTATATTCACACAGAAGGCACTCCATTGAATCCAAAAGAAATGAATCTATGCTTTTATTCCATGCTCAGAAGCTCAGACTCAGGAGAACTCTTCAAAAATTTTTAGTGTGTGAAAGAAATGAAATAATAAAAGGCAACATGTACTGGTTCTCTTAAATGGATATGCACCTTGACTTACCATAAATGAAAAAAGCAATAGAACATGCAAAGCCAAACGTACAAAGTTGGAATTGACAGCTTTAGAACTCTCTCTATAGCATACAGAAGGTTCCCTCTCAAAGGATGTTGAGAATTCTTGATGATAGGATTGATATACTGCAAAAAAGAATTTCCAGCAAATTATTTTTTAACAATTACCTCACTGTAGGACATAAAACAAGGAAACAACTGCTTACTTGCTCGATTATGAAGCCCATCAAACCTGTAAATATCACCAACTTAACAATTTGATGGATCACCCAACCCTTTCTAATGGATGTTGTACGAGGATAGTTTAGCTACATATAACATGGGTAATATGTCAGAGTGAGCTCTTAGGCAATCAACCTTGATGGTTAAACTAGAAAAAGTTAGAATAAATTATAAAAAAGTCCAATTAGAAAAACCATATAGTCAATTGCATAGCATTGTTATTCATGACTTTTACAAATTAACATTGATCTCTAACCATGACATGGCATACATTTTGATGGTAATAGAGGCCGGCCATAATAAGGTATGATATGTATCATACAAAACTTGTGCATTTACAAGTTTTCCAGTTGTATATTTGTTATGTATGGATTATAATGTCTCCAACACATGTTGAATCATTACTGAGATGAGTATACAAGCAAAAGAGTAGGCCTTAGAAGATAAAAAAATTAAAATCGGCAAGACCAGCCATAACAACATGTAACATCACTTGGTATGGTAAGGTAATCGTATCATACTAGTATAAACAAGGACCAGCGTCATTACCAGACCTAGATTTGATATGTTGATTTCACATAAGACCAAACTAAACCGAAGGGGTTCTAATTAGTTTCTGAAAAATAATCAGTAAGCAAACTTTTATGTCCTTTAGTGGGGCGAAAAGCAGTTGTGATTGGTCCAATAGTGTGTTATAACTTATAAGCATCTATTTAAGATTTTATTATAGGAATATACATCAAATTTCTGCATACTGATATTTCTAGTAACCAGTATTAAGTTCAATTCAAGCAGGTGAGAGCTCGGGTAAATTTTTCCATTGCTTCATTTTTTCCATAGTTTTCAACTTAGATATCCATCATTTTGTGTTGCTATGAATAATATGCTGTTTCCAGAATGATAATACACACACACACATGATATGTGATGTTAATGCATTGCATATCATATGTAACTTACCAATCATTTCACACATGAAAAACCCCGTATATGTGTCTCTAAACTTCATGATTCAAAAATTGTTTTATAATCTCTACATGTCATCTATACTTCTTATTTTCAGATAAATAAAAAAATATTCTTCTCTCTTGTTGTTGAAATCTATGTTCTTCTCAGAAGAATAGGGATCTTTAGAGAACTAGATTTGCTGACTGCTGCAAATTTTTAGTGTTTGATGATTTGGGACCCTTCTCATGTTTTTAGTAAAGGACCAAGACGAATGATGAAATTGATACACATAGAGCAGATATTTGCCAATCAGAAGCAGGCGAATAACTAAATAAATTACCTTAGCATGAACAGAGAATACCCATGCATGAATATCGTGTAAATCTTGAGAGCAAAAATGAATGTTAGCAGTACCTGATAACAAAGTGTGGGAGCCACCATAAAGTATACTAAACTTTTGAAGCTGACCCATTTTAAATCATCGAGTTCTGGAAAATGGGAATGTATATCATCCTGATGATGCGTCAAACAGATTAGAAATTATTATAGTGTAAAATAATGTTGAATACCACATTGATTAATAGAAACTTCACTTTGGTTTGAAGAAACAGAAAAATCTAACCAAATGTAACAACAAGAAGTGAGATCCGCATCTTCATTAGTCACATATGGTATGGACCAATTTTTTTGGTTCAATCAAGTACCAGTGTCGAAACATATACCTTGATATTAATACAATATATTTTATTTTTGTTTTTGTTACTTTATTCTATGATAGCGAGCAGTGCAGGTTGGTATATCGGGAATATATGTAGCAATCAGTCCAATAGATTACAAAAACTGATATCTGACAGACTTAAATCCATGATCATGGTTCGCCTTTTGGGTCTGCTCCTTTGGAATGATAGTAATTCTTTTTACACTTCGGGAGTTGTATAACCTTCACCAATCAATCCAACAATAGACACTGACAGGGATCAACTTATCAACTTCATTATATAGATCAATATATGCATACACCTATGTACTATAAAGCAGGGAATATGATTTTGCTCAGAGCCTCAGACACATATGTACCGGCTGGTATTTATCTGTCCTATCATAAAGCAATATAAGGACCACCCTTTCAGGCAGTTCAGGTGTGGCACAGGTCTTACAGCCCTGCTGCACCCTTCTCTCTCCTTCATGGTCCTCATCTTCCTCCTATTATGCCTCATCTTCTTCTTCTTCTCTTCCCCTTTGGTACTGTGACATATACCAGCATATCATGTGCCGATACACTGGTGCATAGTGGACCCATACTGATTCAGCTAGTGATGGGTATGGGTCCAATACCCGAAATTGCAGCCCTTGTTATATATATTCATCCATGAAGAGATAGAGAAGATAGAAATGCATTCCCTCTCTTTGAACAAACAAATTAACAGGAATTTTCATGAATTATGGCATGAACATAATGAGTACTAGTGTACTACTGAGTCACTGACAGTTGAAAAGTATCATTCTTTAAAATTCAGGTCACAATTCTCCAAACCACAGATATATAAAATTAGCACCATTTGCATTACTTTATATCAACTTGTATGTCAGCAGGTTGCTCTGACACCCTACTCTCTCAATCACCTTGTTGTATGAATAACCCTCACTAATTGCCTCCAAAGATCCTCATGATTTAGATTTATGTTAATAATATTGCATAACAACTACAATGCCTCTGTTTATAGGTTTGAACTAGAAAATATGATATATATTGCATTTGCTTGAGGCCTAAGACTTGTATGCCTACAGTGCAAGATACACCTGCATGTAAAAACATTGGTGGTTGTTGCATCTATAAAAGAATGACAGATTAGGCATTTTCTTATCTATGAACCAAATTAATCACAAATTCAAGAATTTGGTACATTACAATGCTTTCATAGGATATATAGCAACTGTGAATCATAGTCAAATGTCTTTGGTTTAGCATCTAGATGAAGACAAATAATTTTGATTCTCAAAATCTATGGCACTCATGTTTTGCATACGACTCTAACTTCTTGATGATATCACCATTTTTCCTTCAATAAAATTCATAAACATCTCATTGTCCTCAATAACAGGATATTGACCTTCCACATGAGCTATAAAGGAGTCCTGTAATAGAGTTTCTGGCCTTTATTGTCATGAATGAACCTTTTCCACAAATAAAGCATAATTAGACAAGAAGCCTTTTTCATTCCTTAGCATATAACAAACTGCTTCTTGGCCAACATGCATCTTGTGCTTTAAAGTTTCAACATGTACCAAGCTGTTTCAAAAGCTGATTGTTTAAGCCATTCATTTATCTTTTTCATCAAAAGATCCATTCTTGTAACCAATCATCAGTTCCACAAACTGACCAAGAAGAAAATTACACCCTAAGCACCAAAGTTATCTATGACGAGTACCTTATGAATAGATTTGGAGAGTACTCTTCTATCATAGTTTGTATGTGCATATGATACAAGCTTGGACCAAACTATGATTGCAAAGAACATCAATGTGAAGCCAGACAAAACAGCAGAGTCAAACCTGAAATGGTTCCAATTAAGAAATCAGTAAAATACTACAAATGAAATTACTTATAGTAAAACAAAGGTTTCTGGTAAATTATTGCATAGACAATTTAAAATCTGTTTTTATTCTCTTTATTGAGATTGCATCACAGCCTTCAAAAACTAATAAAGAATCATTTAAAGTGTCCAAGGTCAAACTAATTCTGATCATGGTTCTATAATTATAAGATAGTTTTGGTAAGTATCATCAAGATTTTGAAACACTAGAGACATACAAGAAATTTCAGAAGAGTAAAAATTCATTTTAGTGTACAGCATGTACAGTTCTGGGTCCACTATGATATAAGTGTTATGTTCTGTATGTGCAATGATAAATTCCTAAACTGCTTGTTGATTTATATTTATATCATACTTATAATCATGCATTGTTTTTCACAGGTATTATTTTCCTTTATATGTTTGTGGATGGCTTATCAAATCTGTTTACATGTAGGAATACTTGCACAAGGCTTTTTTTTTCTGACAACAAAACCTAAAACTTTAATCAACATACTACAAGAACAGGGACAAATCACTTTAATAGTCTTCTATTCATATTTTTCCCTCTTTTGGTTTATCCATTGGTATTTTGCTTGGTAATGCAGGTAATCTATATTCTACATACACCCAGCCACAAATTTCTGATTGAAAACAATATGGGGATGTCTAGAGAAGATCAAGGATATTATCATCAACAAGGACAACACATTCTACAGAGAGAGGCCAAAGAAGAATGAATTTAGTGGGAAAAGAATGCTGAATGAACCTTGCCAAGGAACATATTTGCAGTATCTATCTCAATGTGATAGGCCAGCACTATCTATCTTTTAACTGAAACATTAGTCTTGTCCCAACCTTTGTATTAAAGTAGCCTGAGCTTATAATAACTGCGATTCTGCAGACCAGCCTCAGGTTAAAGCCTAATTTCTCTAAGAACTTCCTCTGTATGCTCAGCTTCAAAGAATTAAAGTTTGGCTGCACTGGCCAGTATGGACTGATATTTACCAGTCTGAAGACTGACTGGTACGTATGGAGCAATTTTCACCCAGTTCGACCTGAAACCAAGCTTATTGCATGATAAGATCACTGTCCCAACCAGGCTTATTGGGTGGTAAGCAGATAAGGACCAGCCTATGCCAGGCAATAAACCTACTGTCTGATACTGCTATTTTTTTTAATTATGATAGTACCCAAGGTTTGCCGTACCGTACTGTACCGGTATTTCGACCTAGGCTCAGTACGGCATGGTACCGGTATACTGAGCGATACACCCTGGTGTACCGAATAATTTTATATTTTTTTCATACTGTAGCAGTGCTACAGTATATCACTGTAGCACTATAGTAGTACGGGGCGGTCCGCGTACCGGTAACCTGTCGGACCGGTACGTACCGCCCGGTACAGGCGGTATGTTTCGGTATGGCAGACCCTGATAGTACCATCAGGAAGTTCTTGGAGAAATGTTCTAGACTCTTATGGCCCAGGTGAAAAAAGATGAACTATCTCAGGTATTATATGTCCGATACTGCTGTCCTTCTTTCTACTTTTTTTCCTTCTTCTTCTGTACCATTGCCTCTTTCTATTATGCTCTCTCTTCTTCCTCATCTCCACCCCATTTCCCTGTCACCTCATCTTCTCTCTCTCTCTCTCTCTCTCTCTCTCTCTCTCTCTCTCTCTCTCTGTCTGTGGTCTATGTATTATTGGCCGGTACTAATCCATAACGAGCATCAGTGCACCACCCTATACTGGTCCAATCTGCTGGCCGATATGGTACTGAGATTTTAATCCATGGTCTGCTTAACCCAAATCAGCTTCATGAGCTGATAAGGAGCATTTCCTCATTGCCCAATCTACACCCAACTTTCTGGGCAAAATCACAAGTCACCCTGACCTGACATGCCACAGTTTATCAATCAACATGTAGTAGTCTAAACAGTCATCTCATTTAGGATCCAATCATAGACACAAGTCAGGTAGTTAAATGGAGTCTAAGTAGCTCGCGTATAAGGTTGATGTCCAAATGTAGCTGGCAATGGATCAATTTTCTTGTGCTTAGGATCAAATATTACCATAGCATGTATCATGCCCAAACTGAGTCCCTTTTGGTACCCTACCATATCTACTGTTGGTATGCTCAGTGCAATATTAAACCAACTTAAAATATATTTTATTGAGTTGTTATGTATTTTTTATTTTTTATTTAAAAATAATGTGTCATCTATGATACATATGATAATTATACATATCATCTAGGACCATGATAATGAATAATGAGCATAATCAACAAAGGGAAAAATGTGATACCATAATACATGAAACCAAAGAATCAAGTCTCAGTCCATTACTGATTTTGGTAACCCACCAGATTGGTACACAATACTGGTATAACAACCCACATCATTGTATATCATTGAAAAAAACAATAAAATAATAAATATGAATAATATTATATGTTGGTATTGAGTTATATTTTTTATACTAATACTCAATCAAACTAGTAAACACCAGCCAGTACGATCAAGATTTGAAACTTCGGTGAAACAGATACATTACGATATATCATCTCTCTTTGAAAAATACATGTTAGCCCAATATGTAAACACATTGTATCAAGTTTCGAAAAGCCAAACGATGCCACTGAATAAACCTAAAATCATATTAGATATCAAGTGGTATAGGGAATCCAAGACAATACTGTCATTAATATTGAACTTATAACTTGGTCTATTACATCATTGACATTGTTCTCATGTCATAGTCTGGCTTAGACTCTTAGGTTTAATAAACTGAGCAGACTATCAAAAACATGGACAAAGCCAGCATTCCTAATTAAAAATGAACTGTCTATAATTGGATGACTAAAAATATATATACACTTATAGTGGATCTGTATGGACATGTAGCAGAACGAACCATACTATCCTACATCGGTCGGTATAACATGGTCCAGTTTGACTTGGGTCATACCACCAATGTGGGTCAGTCTGCATCTTAATAGTTCATCAAATCATTATTTATAAATTGTACCAAAGTAGTATATACTATTACAATACTTCATCATCAAGTTATTCTGGCATTTAAGGAGTCAGATGAGCCTAAATTAACAACATCTATTGGCAAACACCTCAAATGCAACTAAAAAGTTTCACCATGTCTTTAGTTGTCATTCTCAAAGCTTGTACAATCTGCCCATCATTTAACTAAAGCACGGTATGCAACCACTTCAAAGTTACATGGGGAAATTGCAATTAACTCTGATGTCAATTTCCATAAGAGTTGTCTTTGATTGTTACAAAAGAATAATTAAAGAAATCATAACAGATGTATGTTAATGCATCTTCAGATGAAGATTACATACAATGACAAGATCACCAAAATTATAGTCTAATTATGCAATTAGAAAAGAGAAATTTTTGCACCATGAAAAAAAACTAAAAATATGTACATTTGTAGATCCTTTCAAAAGAAAAGATAAACAAATTTCTTTATATTATTTAACTTTTTTATCTACATACTCATCTGCAAATTACAAAGGAAACAATTTTGTTCTTGAAGGCAGCAGAAGAATTATTATCCACTTTGAACTTGCATAAAATTGGAAAGGAAATACAGAAAAGCAGTTCAAAAGAGACTGTGCCTTCAGCTTGCTGATTTACATAGAAGCAGCATTCTTTCAAAAGTATATACAAGGAAACACCTAGGAAGTACACATAAATAGCGGAATGCACACAGTAAACAGGTGTTTTGGGCCTTTAGGATATAGGGTTCAGCAGACATTTCTTGGTTTATATTTCTAAACCTTAATTTGAAAGTCAACATAGAATAAAGTCTTATAAAAGTTTTACATTGTTGCTTATGGTTATTCTTGGATAAGTCAAATCCAATCCCATGTTATTATTTATCAAAGAGAATATCAATGAAAAATCTTTTTAAAGATGATCTAAGCCTAACCAAACTGTATACACAAAACTGAGGAAGAGAAAAGGATTTACCTGATGATTACACAAACTGGATACAAGATTGAAGCCATTGTAACTACCATATGAAGACAGATAACAATCTGAAAATAATGGAATGATATAAATGAGTATTGGAAAGACTGAAAGACATCTACAGAAGAATTGAAGGGTTTTTGCAGAATAAGCTAATGACTAAAAGACCATTTACTCTCAGGTTAAGCATAAATAGAACATAAGTGCACCATTAGTTTTGAGGGACTAGCAACACAAAACCAGGCATCACCTCCATGGATATCATTTATTAATTTCTCTTGTTCTCTTTATAACTGACGCTATCTTCATCAGCTTGAATTTAACATTTAGCATCAACAATCACATAAAATTAAAGGGCTGAGCACAGCTTGAAGGCACGAGAGGTAACACAGATATTTTTAAATATTTCCACAATTATATAAATTCAGCATTAGCATGCATGTTGCCTTCCATACATCAAGCACATAATTTGTCAGAATATCATTCAGTATGAGCATATACCCAAAAATCCCATAGATCCAAATTATCTTGACGAATGCACAGGGTATTTACAAAAGTTAGAGATATATCAGGAACTATACTTACTGGTTCAGAAATGAATTTGTGCTGAGCCATCTTTTCGGTTGTAAAAGCACCAAGAGGAAAAACAGGTAAAGTGACACTGAAAGTTTCAGACGTTAGGATGTGTTCCTAGACATCATGCATTTTGGCTATTTAGAAACATTACCAGCATATCAGAAGTGGCCAATCTCTCAATGATTTTGAACTGAACCAAAACCCAGCTCTTATCAGTAGACCATACTGGAAAAATAAAAGAAAAAGAAAAACACATGATATCATCTGAGGAATCATATCTTTGTAGAAGTGTATATGCACAAAAAATTATAGCACAGAGAGGACCAATAAAACATTGCTTGTATTAGGAGAAGGAACAAAGAAAACCTTCATCAAGTTCTCAATGATGAGCCGGCCATTAACTGCAATTAGCACTACGATACAGAGGTTCAAAAGACCCGCATGGCTCTGTCAAAAAGCAGACTTCAGGTGGTAGGAAACAGCGTAAGTATGAAGAGAAAAAAAAAGCATAAGCGCACGAAGGTTGTTTGATAGGAGTCATAATTGCCATCGGTAGGACCGGAATTGCACATATTGGTCAACGCCATCAGAAAGGACAAGAAATGGTATTGATGTTTTCCACCTGAATAACGTTTTCGCTATGATGCAACATCAACACTAAATAGGAATTCACTAAAATATAAGGTTAATGACATGAAAGGGAAGGGGGAAAAGAATCAATTTTTCGGCTTTATTATCACCAAGTTTTCAGCAAGGGTTTCACGGATGACTCCTCCGCTTCCTTACACCAAGATTAGCAACGAATCTAAGGATCCTCAGAGAAATACCCAAGAAAAGATCGGGTCAATAGCACGATTCACCTGCTTAAAGACCGCGTCCGAGCTCAAGGGGCTCTCCCTCACCCTCCGATGCACCGGCGCCGAAGCCCGGCGCGAGAAGTCGGCCCAGACACTGCCTCCCGCACCCTGGTCCTCGCCCCGCCGGACGCCTCCCCGTCCGTCATCCCCTTCGGCCGCAACGGGCGGGCGGCGGCGGAGCGGCGAGTGCGGCTCCGGCGATCGCGGCAGGGCCTCTCCGCCACGCGAGCTCGCCATGACAGAGCAAAGCGTAGCAAGACACTGGCATTCACGTCTCTCTTCCGACGGGTATCATTAGGTCTATAAGTACTGGTAATCAACTACCTGTTTATTGCACGTAACGCTGTAGCCGAATCTCTGCCCGTTTAGATCTGATTAAATACGAATAAATAAATATATAAAAAGAAAATTGAGAGATAATAGAGACGTGCATAAAATAGTTTCTTGCAGAAGAAACTATTTTTGACAGAATAAAGCTAAAAGAATCTTTCATGCATAAAACAATTCTCTCTTATGATGGAATAAAGCCAAGAGAATCTTTCATGCTTACATTGGAATGGATACAAAGAAAGTGGGCTTACATTGAACTAGCAAGAGACCGACCGTCTTAATCCATCATGACCGTGATTGACCAATTGCACAAAGAATTTTGTAGATGGCAAGTAATTAATATCGAGAGTGGGATCATAATCCAAAGTCCTCTATGGTGAACAGCTGTGATCAGCTCAAGTGATTAGTTCACCAACCTTTCTTAAGCAAGAAAACTCAACTTCTATTGCTGAGGATGTGTAGTGAGGCTGAAGGGGGTCTAATTGGAGAGACCATTTGATTGCATGAAAAGAACAAAGATGTGTCCGTCGATGATGGTCTTTTTTGGCTTCTTCTTTTCTCCCAAAGAAGAAGAAGAAGAAGAAGATGATGATGAAGATGGAAGGAATGCCTGTGGCTGCAACAACACTTTCATAAAGGGGTGAAGAAGAAAAGGAGGATAGATTCTTCAGGATGTCAGAATCGATGGCAACGGTTCATCAAAACCATGGAATAAAGCTTCCACTCGCGAAGTTTCAGAAACACTGAAGTTGTCCTTTCCTCACCTTGGAAAAAGGAAGGCGTGGAAGGAGACGAGAGGGTTCGAGAGTTGTTTAATGGTGGCGAGCATTGGGAGAGGTGAGGGTTCGGTGTTTTGGGCAGGAAGCCTCACCGAGTCGAGCCATCCTCGGTGACCACCGTCACATGATGGGTTAATTAATTAATTATATATATATATATATTAATATTTTTTTTATTTTTTAAAATAATATTAAGATATTTATATTTATAAAAAAATAAAAATAGAAGTTGATGAAAATAAAAAAAACAAAAAAAATTATTTTTCTTCGTATCATCGATTCAGTTGATGAAAATATTATACGTGCTATTATATATAAAAAATCATATTAATTTCGTTTTCAATAATCGAGAAATCAATAATTCTACAATAATCAACCGATGAGAAAGAGACATGATCATAAGAGAGATCCTTTTTATCAAATGATTCATTTTCTAATAAAATTTTTAAAAATATAGAGAAAAAAAGGTGAAATAATTGAATAGCACTTAAATACTCTGTTTCTAACAAATTTTTATTAATTTTTTTCAACAAAAATTTTCTCTCTTTTTTTTTCTCAATTCCTATTTTTTGTAGTAGACCATTAAATCGGTTATGCTCGATCTGAATCAATCAATTTTTATATATGTAAAATAGTATCTTTACGAAGATATCAAAAATACTATCATTCTATTTAAGAACATTATAATTAATATGGAAGTCAACATTTTTATATGTTCTTATTTTCAAACTAATAAGAATATCTATTTCAAATATGAGAAGTACTAAGATTGGTATAAAAATCAAGGTTTTTTTATATCATGTTGTTCCCAAAAGAATAATATAAACATTTATTTGAAATCATATAAAAATGATAAACTATTTTATAGCATATTTTAATTTTTTATTCATATATATTTTTTATAACCTTTGCAATGAACTAATTCACTTAGTATCGAGTGAAGCGTCAATTATACTAATAAGGACTTGCCTCTAATAGGACAAGGATGATAGGAATAAATAAAGATAAGAGATATTTATTACTTACGGTTAAAATATTTTTCATCTTATCCGTTATCCACCTCGTTAATATGTGAGTCAAAATATTAGGCCTAAACAATGGGTAGGTAAATTGTTCATAGATTGAACCATAGTTAAGTCAATTATATCTCTAGTAATGTTGCAAAAGATAAAATATTTTTGACTTATCCTATCAATGATATTTTAGTTATAAATAAAAGGAACAAGAAAAAAAAATACATTGCCACAAAATGAGGGGGCTTTTTATAGAAATTCACCCTATAAACTATAAAAAAAAATAACAAAAATCAAATATAATATAAATTATCAAACAAAGTGTCACTATTGCACTTTTATAGCATATAAAACACGTGCGGAATTATAATAAAATATAACTATTGTACTTCTATAGCATATGAATCTCTTATGATCAGATACAACATATATCTTAAAAACACAATAGTATAAACGAAGTTTAATTGATTCAGTATTATATCTTAATATTATTTATTTGCATCAAACCTACTCCTCCAATGGAGCACTTTTAGTCATATACTCTTTCCCTGGATCTTCTTCATGAACTCCTAAACCTGGGTGTAACGATGCTGAGCTTTTCCAAGGGAAATCACCAAGCTGTCCACTAAAAGGGTGCAGAGTTCATCATCCCCTACAAAACATTATTGAGAGGCACAATGAAAGCGAGTCTGTACACGGCCATCTACGGGCAGTCGGGATGGCTTCTGCCAGGGCCGCCGAAGTAGATGCGAGGTTCCTTCCATAGACGCTGCGCGTAGTTCTCCGCGCTGTAGCAGCCGGATTGGGTGGTCAAGATGCCGTGGGGAGCCGTACTGGACTCGAGGCAACCGGATGTAGGCAGCAGCGTAGGCGAAGTGCCCATTGGCGTAGCAGCCGGAGCCCATGCCGGTGCTGGGGTGGGGTTTCTCATGAATCACGGGACTGTAGACGTCGCCGCCGAATCGTTCAGGGTGTCGAAGAGGGACGGACGTAGGCCAGTATCCGATGGTACTGTCGTCGCCATACAACAGCCACCATTTCCCGCTCTCCTCCTCATGGAAATGTACCTTCATAAGATGAGATGGCCTCGCATGAATGAATGCTGTTGGAAGCATGTCTTACTCTCCGCACGGCCAATCTGAACTCAAATTGGCTTCCGGCCGCAGTAGATACGAAACCCGGACAAAGGAGGTTGAAGCAGCCTGTCGTCCTCCCAGAGTCGGCCTGCTAGGTCAAACAGGTTTCAGGCATGCGAGGATCGACTGCAGCGCAGAAAACAAGGTGGAGGAAGAAGATTTACCGTCCAGTACGCAAACATCCTTGAGGTCCTATCATTAGAAACACTAGGGTTTACCTATGAGCAGACAAACCGAAAAGAGAAAGATCAGACTAGGGTAAGACTGGGGAATTCCACATGCAGATCGACAAAAAGGAGAGCCAGATTTTTGCACTGGAGTACTCGGAATCTTGCTGCACCGAAGGATTCCAGAGGTTGATGATAGCTTTGGCTCCGAGAATGTCGTCGCCAGTAGCAAGAAGACCACCATACTGAGCTCGGCAAACATGAAGCGACGGTAATAGCGTGGTAAAGGTGGACGAAGCCTGGACATAGTAAGCAGGGAAGGGGGACATACCGCGTGCAGGTTTTCAGCATTGAGGTCGAACGTCTCGTTGTTGCTCAGACCAACCGCATGTTTCTTAACTCCATGCCATGGCTTCCTTCCCTAGTTTTGGATGGAAGGAGTGTTCAACATGTGATGCCTTTGGACACGGACGATGGGTATGGTTCCGCCGGGGCAGCCGCCGCTCCTCTGCCACACCTGAGTAAACAAGCCTTCTGTTGGGCTAGACGAAGCCCCATCTATCTTGCAAGCCGAATGCTCGTCATCGGGTCTCACCTGCAACACTACTCGTTCTTAGATCCTAACTACGTTGACTTATTAGTTCTTTCTTGGTCAAAACAACAAGTCCAAACTGCGTTGACTATAGCGCTCGACTATAAATACTGTGATTAAGTTGTATTGAGTATTTTTCATTAAATCGGAGGCAGAAAAGACAAAAAGAATCGGTATCATATATGTTTGTAATTATCATTTTGAGTTTATTCGGCTTTCATATATGATTGAAGTCTTTGACAGTAGACATATGGATTGATTCAATTTAAACCGATTTAAGCCAAAGTTCCTAAATTGCCATAATATTTATGATGGTAAATTTTGATATAGTCAATATTCTTCATCAATCATATCATCACAAATCATCAATCTCAGTGTGAACCTTTTCTATCACAAAAGGTATGGGATCCAAATATTATGACGAAGTACCTCTTTAACAATAGGATCAAATCGATGTATGATTGATTATATCAAATTTAATATAGTCAATATTCTTCGTCAATCAACACATAGACATCACTCCATCATATCATCACAAATCATGATAAAAGATATTCTCCCAAATCAAGATAATTTAGAGAATATTTTTTCTAATCACAACCAATTCGAGATCCATATTATAAATAAAGATCTATCTAGAACACTTAAACATTAACTTGATCATCGGAAAGGATGAAACAGGTATGAGATCCAAATCTTTTACGATGTACCCCTCTATCGATAGGATCATCTCAGATTGATTAGTTCAAAGATTGAGGACCGACTTCAAGACTATCGAATTTAATTGTTTAATTATCAATCAATATCATGGAAAGACTTTATAAAAAAACATTTAAAATTAAGTTTCACAACATTACCGGAAGGCAAAAAAACAAGTCAAAGGACTTGGACCTCAACGATATGAATTTTGAGTAGTGGATGATCCAAAGCTGGCTGCTTGTAGATATCAACACAATCTATTATGTCACCATCTTCACTCTGCAGATTTCCTTGAAAAGAAGAATGAGCAATACTGCTGCTGTTAAGAGACAAACCTACATTTTCCAAAGAGCATTCAAAGAATATATTTTAGATAGATTAGGAGTGATTTTTAACTATAGAAAAAATATTCTTACAGTTATCCTCACTTACATACACTTTATATACATACACATGCAGAAAAACTTGGATGAGAACACACAACAGAAGCAATCTACAGAAAGAGCCTATGAATGAATACAAATGGAAGTCAAAGCAATCCTGAATGCTCTTCACTGCAGGCTTGTTGAATTGTTGTAACCTCTCCTCGATAACCAATTCTTGTTCAGGTGACACAGGTTTCAATTTGGCACCCACCACTTGCGCAGCAAAAAGGATGACTGCTAACAAAAGCACCTTCTCAATTATGCTAAGCACCATCATGTTTGGTGGTGATGCCAAATTTCTTTCAGGTGTTTACTCAATATAAATACACAATTGAAATCCATAACATGCATAATCCGTATAAATAGCAGATACTTATTTCCTACTTGATATAACAGTATGTATGCTAAATGGGGATGACTACCTAAATCTCTAACATTGTTTATTCTACAACACAATCTTCACTGTGACATAATTTATAGTTTCTATTCCAGATGATTCCTAATTGTGTCACTGTGGAGCTGTTAAAACCTTAAAACTGAACAGTTTAAGTGTAGATAAACATATTTCAGAAATAGTGTCTTTAACATCTATAAAGCTATAATTCTTTAACATCACCTAGACAAAAGGCTAATTACCTGTAATTAGTTATCTTTAACATCCTAATCTATACTTTCAAAAATTATTATATTAAAATCCATATATTTATGATTTATCACTGATATAACTTTTAAAAGTCAAAATCGAAATGCTAAAGATAACCAATTACATAAAATAATCTATAATTAACCCCCTTATGATGATTATACCACATTACCCATCAACTCGACATAAGTTACGCTTGCTTAGCAATTACTTCAACTACCATAACCTAAGTTATGGATCCAGAATATAAATAGTATTTCTCATTCTCATTCCTTATCTATATTATAACTAATATAAAAGTTTCTCCACTTGGTCATGATTTTAATATTTATTTTAAATCATATTTTTTATATGAGTTAGTATCTATCAGATCTCAAGTCTTATTTATGTATTTAACAGGTCTCAAGTGCATTTAACAATCTTATTTATGTAAATATGATAAAAATAGAGATGAGTCCTGCTAGCTGAAGTGATTGAGGTTTATGCAAAGCAAGCGGAAAACAAGCATGGCCACTAGAAGCGAGGATACATCCTCGCTTTGACACTTTACGTTCTTATCGTTACAAACACCAGGGTTTACACTATGATCAGAAGGAAGAAGAAAAAGCGGTCAGAGAAGTGTCATGTGTTATCGGATCTATGAAGAACATTTAGATCGGGAAACAGATCATCTATCCCCTTGGTCATGATTTTAATATTTATTTTAAATCATATTTTTTATAGAGTTAGTATCTATCAGATCTCAAGTCTTATTTATGTATTTAACAGGTCTCAAGTGCATTTAACAATCTTATTTATGTAAATATGATAAAATAGAGATGAGTCCTGCTAGCTGAAGTGATTGAGGTTTATTGCAAAGCAAAGCGAAAACAAGCATGGCCACTAGAAGCGAGGATACATCCTCGCTTTGACACTTTACGTTCTTATCGTTACAAACACCAGGGTTTACCTATGATCAGAAGGAAGAAGAAAAAGAGGTCAGAGAA
The DNA here is from genome assembly GCA_004837865.1 of Musa balbisiana. Lineage (NCBI taxonomy): Eukaryota > Viridiplantae > Streptophyta > Magnoliopsida > Zingiberales > Musaceae > Musa > Musa balbisiana. The sequence goes on from CM017196.1 coordinate 35,787,374, forward strand.
GTGTCATGTGTTATCGATCTATGAAGAACAGTAGACGGGAAACAGATCATCTATCCAACTTCAATGGAATCTGAAACATCATGTAGCTCGTTCTTGAGCCACATTTGGCCAGTGGTGTACCTGTCGTCCTTCTCGGCCGAGGGATTCCAGACGTTGATGACTGCTATGGCTGCAACGTAGCTGGAGCCATTGACAACCAACACCCCGTACTGAAATCAACAGACATGAAGTAACCGTAATGTTGTGGTGAAAGTGGACGTAATTAGATGCAGATGGGTAGTGAGAAAGGACCGACAGCATGTGAGCTTTCAGCTCCATAACCTAATGTTCCACTGTTGTTCAAACGAACCACCTGTCTCTTAACTCCATTCCATGGCTTCCTACCGTAGTTTTGGATCGAAAGAGCATTCAACAAGTGATGCCTTTGGACATGGGTATGGTTCCACAGGGGAAGTTAACTCTTCTGCCACACTTGAGTGAGTAAGCCATTTGTTGAGTTAGAAGAAGCCCCATCTCTTTCTTTGTAAGTGCTCATCATCAGGTCTCATCTACAACACAGCTTTTCCTTGGATCATAATCAGATTAGCAATAGAAAAGACAACAGGAATTATTATCATTTAGGTTCACAATTATCATTTTGAACATATTTTATGAAGATTAATTGTTTATTTTTAGGGCCAAGATATGCTTTGTGAAACAAAAAGGGAATTATAAGATGTTTATGTATTTTCATTATAAGTTTGCATGCTTTGTGAAACAAATCTATACTCTTCCTAACAAAAGTTTCAATACATTTCTGAAAATTATAATTAAAAAAAGCCAAGAACTCAAACCTTAATGATATGATCTTTGAGTAGTGGATGATCGAAAGGTGGCTTCTTGTAAATATCCACACAATCTATTATGTCACCATCTTCACTCTGCAGATTTGGACCAACAGACAAATTAGTAATGTTAATTAATAGGCATATTTCTTATACAGTCTAAGCCTACATTTACAAAATATATTTTAGATCTTTGGAGCAAAGATTTTTTCTTCATTTATTCTCACTAAAACCCAAACATATACAAAGATCAACAAAAAAAAAGATGAAAACACAAGCAACAGTACGAATCTACAAATAAGACCCATAAATTAGTACAGATGGAAGACAAAACCAACCTTAATGCTCTTCACTGCAGGCTTGTTGAGAAGTTTTAACTTCTCAATTAACAATTCATCTTCAGGTAACACAGATTTATGTTTCCCATCCACCACCTGTTGACCAAGAAGGATGACTGCTAACAATAGCACCTTTCTGATGATGCTGATCACCATCATGTTTAGTGTTAACACCAAAATACTTACAGATTCTATCTGTATCATTCGCTTCTGCAAAACAAACAAGAAGGAAATAATAAGACGTGGAGAATATTAAATCTCAGTGGACTATACGCCTGGAAATCCATAAGACAGATCTATAACATACATTGTGTTGAGCTGCTCGTGTGTGACGCAATGGTTGAAACATATAGAATTAATGTGTGTGACAGGGAAAGTAATTTGTGTGATAGCAATGCTTTTCTGCACATAGTAAAAGAAGATACAGAATGATGAATGACAACTTATGCTCAGTATGTGTAACAGAGAAAGTAACTACCGTGATAGCATTAGAATTATTAGTGATACTGTTCCAAACCAGGTGAGATTTTGGATTGTGAAATAGATTCTTCCCTAATAAGAATGTTAATTAAACTACGGGAGAGCTGATTCTCATTTTTATAAATGGTCAATTATTTAAAAAATAAATAAATGATGAAGATGAGATTGGAGCTAAGAATATTATAATAAATTGTTAAAATCCTTACCCGCTAAGCTAGCAAGCAACTTCAACTATTTTCAATGGTGAATAAAAAACCATAAAATACTTGTATCTTTTGGTAGATAATAGGTAGTAGAGAAGCTTTTGTGATTTGAAAATAAGGCATGTATATAAAATGTATATAAGTGAGAATTAATGAAGAGTTGATTAGATCTGGCATTGATATATTATGCATTGAAGATTTAGGGTTCTTGGTCACATTAGATTCTAAATGTGATTCTTTCCATAGTCATGTCTATCATCAGATAGATGATAGATTTCAATAAATGGACCATACTAAAGAATCCATTGAGTCCATCAAATGACAAAGCCTTCGGTTTGAGCCAGTTCAATTCCCATGTATCGCATCAGTGAAAGTATAGTATAGTGGTCAAATAGAAAGTTGATTAGTGATAAGAGATCTGTAGGCATTGCAAGATGGAAACTATGTGATTCAATCAATATGTTAGCAAACCTCTTGCAATCTCTTGTGCATTACCTAAATTGTGATCTACGACGGATTTAGGTTTTTATAGCTGATTGAACTGCCTCAGATTTCAGAGTTTGGGTTCATATGGATTAGAGAATAATGATGTAAACCACAACTATGTTATTTTCAAGTTGTAAATGCATGTCAATCTGAGTGAATATATATATATATTTGTGTGTGTGTGTGTGTGTGTGTGAATGTATCAGGTTTTCTGACAGAGGACCAGGAAGTATACATAAATTGGATATGCAAAAGAACACTTTCACTCAGAGAAGGAAGCAGATGACTGTCTGTAATCGGAAAATGAAAAGAATATAAAAAATACAGCAGACAAGTTTCTTAGATGAAACTGATCAAAGGCCTTCTCATACTATTATTCTACTTTCCACTAAGAACTGGGAATTGTCCAGGATCCTCGATAAAAGGAACTGAAATAGATCTTACCACAAGGTACTGGGAATTGTCCAGGATCCTCGATAGAAGGAACTGAAACAGATCCAAGCACCCTGCGACCCAAATCACCACAGAATGATCCATGGTCACCTAGGCCTCCATAATGCTTATAGCATATAGTGTGGGAATCGAATATCATCATAATAGATCGGGATACTGTTTGATTCATATATTGTCAGGAAAACAAAATACCTTCTTGACCCGTCCCTGAGCATCACCAGTATCTTTCTTGTCTTCCCATAACCTCTTCAGAACCCTGTTAAGACCATCATCAAATATAAAACAAATAACTAAGAATCTATATATACGGAGTATAAAGAGGCAATGTAACCAAGCTCAACAATTTAATTAAAACATTATCATTTACTTTCCTGATAGACAGCTGCTGCATTGACTCGAAATCCTAATCAAATTTGACCTTCCTCTCTTCAGAATTCATGGCAAGTAGCACCTTTAGTTTTCCCTCCTTTAATTTCTTGTGCTCTTCCGGAGTCATTTCTTACACCAACCAGTGTAACAAGTCAATCAGATGCATCCATGTCATGAAACAACAAAAAGGCAGGCCTTTTTTTCCAAACAGAAAAAAGAAACCCAAAATGTAAAAGAATCTGAAGAGGAATTTCAACAGGCAAATAAGATACATTATGTTTTTTGTGATTCCTTTTTGTTTAATCATACTTCATCTCAGTGGTGGATTTTCACTTGTATTCCTTTTTACATATAGATATCTAAATTGATAAAGGAATAATCTCACTCTAGTGAAGCAACATATACAAGTACCAGTAATTTATGAAATGGAAAGCTTGGATTAAAACCGAGTCATTTATGAAATGGAAATACAAGTAAGGTCCTTCTATAGTAGAGCAACTGATCAACTGAAAGCTACTTACCTAAATGTCTGGCAAACCTTCAATTGCAACTAAAGACCACATGCGGAAAAAATAATCACCATGCTGAGCATGAAAGTGAACAATTAGAATATTAAATGGCTCCATAAGTCTGGTTTCTGTTTAGACTCAGTGGTTCTTTCATTCAGATTAACCTTCTCCATAGAGAATGGTTAGAGGTTGAGGTTCCATGAAGTTTAATTTGGTAACAGATCAGTAGCATACATAGTCAACTAAAAGAGACAAATTTGGGAAATTCTTCTGATGTGTTTATTCAATTGCCAAGTCATAGGAATATTAATTTGTGTTATTCTTTGTTTACAGAGTCTAATTAACTGAAATGTGAACTTATTTTTCATGAAAACAACAAATTTCTATGGTACCTACTTCTCTCTCTTTCTCTCTGTGTCAAACAATTAAGCAATATTTCAACATATTTTTATTCAATTCTCTTGTTTGAGAATATCTGAGCCCACCTTATTAGCAAAAATTCGAGTAGAAGTGTTTCATCATAAATAAAAAGGACAAATAGATAATTCATAATCAAATGCATGTCAGAAGCATGACCAACAGTTCCAATGTATCTCATCACAAATCATATAACAATACTTGGATATCTGAAGCAGATATTGACAAGAGTCCATGTCAGTAAGAACCCACAGAAACAGTACCCTCCAGAAAAAATTGCCAGAACACCTATTCTCGCAACTGTCTCTTGAGCAGATTTAAAGAGTATAAAAATACCATGGTTAGAAACTTCTAGCTACTGTATAAAAAGCACATATCTATTACCTCATGACCAAATGTTTATTACATGTATGGCAGCTTTCTGAATCATACATGACCTGGAAGACATGCCAAAACCTTGATGCTGCAACAAGCATACATTTGGCCGGGTGAAATGGAGCACTTGCATATGCTATCGGTTTACACCATGCAAGACCCTTTGGATCGGCCATGGGCATAAAAAAGAGAAAATTTAGATATCTTAATCCCCAAAAGACATCACATATGAAGACTTACTGTGCTTTTGGTTTGACTAACTATGTGGACTTAATTAACAGTAAGTCAATGAATCCTGTTCTCCGACAAAGAAATAGGCAAGAAGTCTGAACGCGATACATTTCCAAGGCCCTTCATGCAAACAATCATATAACATGTCATTCTTAAAAGCTTCAAGCTACCACACAACAATCATATAACATGTCATTCTTAAAAGCTTCAAGCTACCACACAACAATCATATAACATGTCATTCTTAAAAGCTTCAAGCTACCACACAACAATCATATAACATGTCATTCTTAAAAGCTTCAAGCTACCACACAACAATCATATAACATGTCATTCTTAAAAGCTTCAAGCTACCACACAACAATCATATAACATGTCATTCTTAAAAGCTTCAAGCTACCACACAACAATCATATAACATGTCATTCTTAAAAGCTTCAAGCTACCACACAACAATCATATAACATGTCATTCTTAAAAGCTTCAAGCTACCACACAACAATCATATAACATGTCATTCTTAAAAGCTTCAAGCTACCACACAACAATCATATAACATGTCATTCTTAAAAGCTTCAAGCTACCACACAACAATCATATAACATGTCATTCTTAAAAGCTTCAAGCTACCATAGCCACAAGTCACTGAATCCTATTCTCTGACAAAGAAATAGACAAGAAAGCTGAACGCAATAGATTTCCAAGGCCCTTATTGCAAGCAACATGTTGCTTAAAGAAATTTTCAAAGAAAGGGCTGTAAGAATACTTTAGTATATGCCTGCAACGGAACCAAAGTGGCACATTAAGATCTTAAAAGCAAGCCACCAAGTTCTCTCAAAGGCAAAATTGAATATAGAGAAGATTTACCCATTTTGATGTAATGTAAAAAAAGGCAATAGGTTATGACCATCACCTCAGGAGTAAGAAGTTTGGTGCTGGAATAAGGTGCTTTGAACTTGTTCAAGAATTGTCATTCATAAAACCTTATAGCTACCACACAACAATCATATAACATGTCATTCTTAAAAGCTTCAAGCTACCACACAACAACCATATATTACCTCATGACCAAATGTTTATTACATGTATGGCAGCTTTCTGAATCATACATGACCGGGAAGACATGCCAAAACCTTGATGCTGCCACAAGCATACATTTTGGCCGGGTGAAATGGAGCACTTGCATATGCTCTTGGTTTTACACCATGCAAGACCCTTTGGATCGGCCATAACCATAAATAAGAGCACAATAGATATATTAATGCACAAAAAGGCCTCATATTTGCAGACAAATTGTACTTTTGGTTTGTCCACCCAAATCCTATTTCCCAACAAAGAAATATGAAAAAAATCTGAAAGCATAAGATTTCCAAGGCCCTTCTTGCAAGCAACGTTTGTTGCTTAAAGAAATTTTCAAAGAAAGGGCTGTAAGTATACTTTAATATATGCCTGCAACGGAACCAAAGTGGTACATTAAGAGCATTATTGCAAGCCACCTAGTTCTCTCAAAGGCAAAAATGATATAGAGAAGGTTTGCCCAATTCAATGTAACATGATGCAATTGAAAGGCCAATAGGTCTTCAGCTTGTTCTGAAGGTGGTGAAATAACGTGTATCCAATTTGTTCTACAAGATCCTTCCCATGTCATTTAGATTGTGGAACCACCGCAATCATCATGGACAAAAAAAAAAAAACACTTCATTGTGACTTCTTCAAGAATCATCCAACCAACTTGCCCATCGTCCCTTTCTTCCATAAGAAAGACCAAGTAATTACATCTTAAAGTATAAAAGATATACCCATAGAGTCAAAGAAGACAGAATAGGGAGGTACCTTGACCTAAGGTGGTTCCTTTCCTTCGGTCTCGTTTGCTGAGGCCCCCTTGCGATTGTTGTTATTGTTCATCTTCCTTCTCGTCATTCTTTGCATCACCGCTCGCAAGATCAATATTCAAGACCGCTCCACCACGAGAAGGTGGTGCGACAATGCTTCGGATACACACAAATAATTGTCTTAATGTAGACACAAATCTAGCTAGGAAACTTAATAAAGATCACATTTTTCAGTTGAAGACGGTTCTGACACTAAGTAATCTAACCAGAGAGAAAAGAACCTGGTTGCCGGTGGAGTGCCTGTAGGACCGGGTATCTTCGTGGCAGCGTCCCTCTGCTGCTGAGCGGCCATGAAATGAGAAGTTTCGTCGCCGGCTGAGAGTCGAACGGGTCAGTAACTAGGATCCTTCGATCGAGACGGAGGAATCATAGGGCAGAGATGAGAATCCTGCGGCGGCGACAGAACCCTACTTCGCTTTCTACACACCGGAGTCGGTATATATAGCGTGTCTCTCTACAAATAGCACGTCGATTAGGGCATTGTATTTAATGCATCAAAATTTCTTACCTACATCCGACGGTCCTGTCGAGATCATGCGAATCATGTTTGCGATGATCCTGACCGTCGATATATGAAATTAATAATGTGTAATAATTTATCAAATAAAATAGTATAAATTGATACTATTTTATTATTTTTATTTGATATTAATAAAATAAGTTATCAAATAAAAATAATAAAATGATATCAAATTAATTAAATAAAACACGAATTAGATAGACATAATATAATATTTCAAATCACTTCATTTGTTGTGATCGTCCGAAAATTTGCATTTGCAAAAAGCATCATTCTATATAGGAACAAACATTGAAATGAAAACAAATTAAATGCAAATCGAGCATTTAGTATTTATTTGCGGGCACTGAAACTCCTATTCACGATTACAAGTAATCAAACACTCGGATGGAGTTATTTTGATTGATTTGTTGGATTTAAGATCATACCAAAAACCTTATTTGTCTACAAATCTTATGTCATATATTATCTTCCATGTTGAGATGAGAGAGAGAGAGAGAGAGATTTCCATGTTGAGATGAGAGAGAGAGAGAGAGAGAGAGAGAGAGAGAGAGAGAGAGAGATGTTCTTCAGCATCAATCCGATACCACAAAAGTTGATTTAAGGTCATACCAACAATCATATTTGTCTACAAATCTTATGCCATATTATCTGTCTTCCATGTTGAGATGAGAAGAGAGAGAAAGAGACAAAGATGTTCTTTAGCACCAATTCGATATCACAAAAGTCGACAGATTTGGATGTGTAGATTGGTGTTAGTAGAAGAATATCGGTAGAATATTAGGCTTTGGAATCATGTGCTAATCGAGTCGATGCCTAAAAATACCTAATCGAATATATTTGAATGTGGGATCGACTTTTAACAAAGATGAGAAAACAACAAAGAAAAACATGGATACTTTTTTTTTTGTGATAGTTATCACATTGAGATATATATTTTATTTACTTTCTTCGAGATTCTATTTTCAGTAGTCTTACTTTTTTGTTCCACACGTCATAGATTCTCGGAGTCAAAATTAGGTACTACTGCATCCAAGTCTATTATTAGAAAAATTAAAAGATTCCATAGGTAACCCAATAGAAGATTCTCTTATGGAGGAGATTAAATTGTTTTCAAAATTGAATTTATCGAGAAGAGTAAATCGTTTTTAAAATCAAATCTACTCTTATTTTGGAATCATCATAGGCTTGATAGCAATACAAGAGAGAATAATTGATAATAAGAGGTATATTAACCAATAAAAAAAATAGACTCCTTATCTAAATCTAAATTTTAATTCAAATGTGTCGGAAATCAAATAACGATGAGTTAGGATCTAACTCAATTCAAAAGTTTAATTTGTTAGATTATTTGTTCACTCTAATATGATTCTATTCAGTTCTTACGTAATATAGATTAACCTCACACACACACACACACATATATATATATAATTTAAGGTATAGAATAAATGAAATGATCAATCAGAATTGTTCACTCTAATATGATTCTCTTTGTTTCTTACATATAGATTAACCTAATATATATACATATAGTCTAACTCTTTCAAGTGAATATGAGCCGAATATTTTTCTTTTTTATCAATGTGTGTGAATATTATATTATGTTTTGATGATAATTTAAGGTATAGAACAAATGAAAGGATCAATCAAAATTATACATAAATGTATAATTTTAATTTAAAATTTAAAATATAAATTTGTCATGAATCAAATAAGGACGAGTGAGTTAGGATGAAGTAAACATACATCATGTTTACCATTAATTCAATTCAAAAGTTTAATTTGTTAGATTATTTGTTCACTCTAATATGATTCTCTTCGGTTCTTACATAATATAGATTAACCCGATATATATATATATATATATATATAGTCTAACTCTTTCAAGTGAAAATGAGCCGAATATTTTTCCTTTTTATCAATGTGCGTGAATATTATATTATATTTTGATGATAATTTAAGGTATATAAAAAAATGAAAAGATCAATCAGAATTATACATAAATGTATAATTTTAATTCAAATTTTAAAAATATAAATTTGTCATGAATAAAAAACGACGAGTGAGTTAGGATGAAGTAAACATACATCATATTTACCACTAACTCAATTCAAAAGTTTAATTTGTTAGATTATTTGTTCACTCTAATCTGATTCTCTTTGGTTCTTACATAATATAGATTAACCTGATATATATATATATATATATAGTCTAACTCTTTCAAGTGAATATGAGCCGAATATTTTTCTTTTTTATTAATGTATGTGAATATTATATTATGTTTTGATGATAATTTAAGGTATAGAACAAATGAAAGGATCAATCAAAATCATACATAAATGTATAATTTTAATTAAAATTTTAAAATATAAATTTGTCATGAATCAAATAACAACGAGTTAAGGATGAAGTAAACATACATCATATTTACCATTAACTTAATTCAAAAGTTTAATTTGTTAGATTATTTGTTCACTCTAATATGATTCTTTTCGGTTCTTACATATATAGATTAACCCGATATATATATATATATATATATATATATATATATATATATATATATATATATATATATATATATATATATATAGTCTAACTCTTTCAAGTGAATATGAGCCGAATATTTTTCTTTTTTATCAATGTGTGTGAATATTATATTATGTTTTGATGATAATTTAAGGTATAGAACAAATGAAAGGATCAATCAAAATCATACATAAATGTATAATTTTAATTTTAATTTTAAATTTAAAATATAAATTTGTCATGAATCAAATAACAACGAGTTAAGGATGAAGTAAACATACATCATATTTACCACTAACTCAATTCAAAAGTTTAATTGTTAGATTATTGTTCACTCTAATATGATTCTTTTCGGTTCTTACATATATAGATTAACCCTCTATATATATGAGCCAAATATTTTTCTTTTTTTATCGATGTGTGTGGATATTATATTATGTTTTGATGATAATTTAAGGTATAGAACAAATAAAAAGATCAATCAAAATCATACATAAATGTATAATTTTAATTTTAAATTTTAAAATATAAATTTGTCATGAATCAAATAACGATGAGTTAGGATAAAGTAAACATACATCATATTTACCACTAACTCAATTCAAAAGTTTAATTTGTTAGATTATTTGTTCACTCTAATATGATTCTTTTCGGTTCTTACATATATAGATTAACCCGATATATATATACTTATAGTCTAACTCTTTCAAATGAATATGAGCCGAATATTTTTCTTTTTTTATCAATGTGTGTGAATATTATATTATGTTTTGATGATAATTTAAGGTATAGAACAAATGAAAGGGCCAATTAGAATTATACATAAATGTACTTGGATTGATCATATTTAGTGATACGAGAAGAAAAAGATTCTAATGTTTTTTTGTATTCTCTTCGATGGTAAAAGAAAAAGAAACCTTTATTTTTCTACGATCTAATAGGATACATCTTCTTCTTTTTTTCTTATGCATTGATACAGAATCAATCCAAAATCGAAATTGAGATTTAAGTCATTTCATAATCGATCCAATCGAAAGCTAATCTAACCCCAAACGTGCCACATTTGTCACCTCCATAATACAATAAATATATTTGCCTAATTAAATAAAGAACAAACAGTTTGTATTCGATGGGGTCGGACATTTTATGTTAGTCTTCTAACACGATTTGCACCCCTAATTAGCCCAACAATTCCAACTCGTCACACGATCTTATCCCTTTCATCGATGTTGGATATGAATTGATTGTGCGTCAGTCTTTTCTCTTCTCTCTCAACTCAATATGAAGATGACACTACGATGCACAGTCTAATATGGCGTTGTCATCCTGAATGGACTCCTCAGTGGAACTGAAAACACGTATGTCCACGCCCATCAACTCAAAAAAGAAAAGAGAGAAAAAGCATGCAAACGACATAAAGGTGGCCACTCGCAGTTGGATGTGGGTATCAGACACCGAAGAACATTTGACGAGGGCTTGAATGCTCGAGACACGTTTAAAGCTTTTAAGTTTGCGAGTCTTTTTCATTTTTAGATTTTAAATTTCACCCATAACTTTTCTGATGTCATGTGATGGGTCGCTCACTTATCTGCAACCTTTGATTACCAAACTTATTTCATTTTAGCTTAATATTTTTGTTCTCATTTTATTCATCTAAATTAAATTTTTTTGGATGTTTCATCGAAAAAAAATCTCTATTCTTGATTTTTTATCGGATTGTCACGGACGATTGTCGTGCACCCACAATACCCTCGTCGATAGATCATTCATTGTTTTTGTTTACTTATACGTATGTTTGATAATTTATTTTACTTTCTTTTTATATGTTTTTGTTTGAAAAATATGTACAGTAACCGTTTGCATGGCTATAGAATGATCGCCTATCAAAATGGGTAAAATTATCTAAGAATAACCTAATTTTTACGTATCATGATCTATTTTTTTTAAAATATGATATAAAACATTAGTCATCTCAGAATCATCCGGATGACACAGAATTGGATGTGTGTTTGAAGCAATGTTGAGAGTTGATTTATGTTCACAAATTCACATGTTAATCCTACCTACGAAAACTTACCAACGTACCTGATACCTAGTAGTGATTGTTTACAGTCTTACGATTGTTCATTTTTCTAAAATTATTATTTTCTCATTCCTATTTTACATACTAAGTATTTATCCAATTGCTTGTAAAACTATTTTCTTTGCAAAATATCGAGACTTGTTTATCGTTTATTTTCGAAACTAAACAATTTACTCTTTTACAAGTTCTTTGGGACCTAAGCAAAGTTATAACTAAACTGATCCTTTTGTGAATGAATAATACAAATATACCTCATAACTTAGACAATTTTAATTAAGTCGAGCAAATCATTTAAATAAAAGTATAAGAGTATCTTCATTCACACTAAAAAATAAAAAAAAAGGTACCCCACAAATATGAGGAGTGCCATTGGAGAAATTTTTCATGTAAAATACCAAAAAAATTTCATCTAATTCTAATATCATGTTACAAAATTGAACATTGATGAGTGTCTCAAACTTTGCTAGAGTTAATATACAACACATCTTATAACAACAATTCAAACTAAAAGCTTAATTTGGCTCTTATATATGTCACTATTCTATAGTTTCTCTCTCTTCATCTCATATTAATATTACTAACAATGATGACAAAACTTGACTAGAATTTAAAGTAAAACTATGTTTATTATATATGTGGATCGTTTTCAAATCCAAAAGTTACGTTGAATTTAAAGCAATCACTAATATCAATCAATGGTTAACAATTCTTATTCAAAATTTAAACCACTTAATAAATATCTTAAATAACCTTAAAATAGTTCCTATCATAAGAAATATTTTAAAGGAAAGGATATTAATAATTAAACATGGGAGTATGCCGTGCGATAACCTATTCTAAGAAAGCATATTAAGCATACGACAATCTTTCTTTTGCTTTAGATTTTTTGTCTCATCATTTTAGTTAAGATTTTAATAGAAAAAGGAATGTAGAATTTTGACATAATTCAAATATCGAACAAATCATGAAATAATACTAAATCCTCTCTATAACATGGTGATGATTAGGATTTACATATTACCAAAGATACTTTAGTATAATTACATATATTATTTAAAAATCTTAGGAAGTCATACCGATATTATTTATGTAAATTTTAATAGAAAGAATATAGGATGATTTCCTTCGAAAAGTCTCCTTTTTTATTTTTATCAAAAAGTTCTCTTGTTTTTATTTTTTCTAGATACTGTCTCTATTTGCTATAATTATGTAAATATCATTTCTTTTTTTTCCTTGTCTGTTGTCTCCATCGTTTTCGCCCCATTGGTGTCGTTCACTCCTCACCACCATTGCCTCCACTCCCTACTTCCACTATGAAGACTCATGCCTTTATGTGATGCCTTCCTCACCTGTTGTGCACGTTGCCTCTACTTATTAGTCCCATAATATCTCATATGGCTCTTCTCTATCCTTTACACTTTGCCTATCGCGATGATACCTTGCCCATTTTAGTCACCTCTATCTTTATGGGTCTTTCCTCATCCGTTGTGCCCATCACCTCCATGCTTCCTTTGCTCTATGGGGCGAAAGTGATGAGCATAACATGCTCTTAAGGGCCTATAAAGGCGGAGGTGATGGGTAGAGCATAAAGGACGCAATGAGTAGAGAATGGATAGAGGTGGCACAATAAGAGTAGGGGGAAGGCATGTTATTTTTTTTTTTTTTTTTTTTTTTTTTTTTTTTTTTTTTTTTTTTTTTTTTTTTTTTTTTTTTTTTTTTTTTTTTTTTTCTAGATACTGTCTCTATTTGCTATAATTATGTAAATATCATTTCTTTTTTTCCTTGTCTGTTGTCTCCATCGTTTTCGCCCCATTGGTGTCGTTCACTCCTCACCACCATTGCCTCCACTCCCTACTTCCACTATGAAGACTCATGCCTTTATGTGATGCCTTCCTCACCTGTTGTGCACGTTGCCTCTACTTATTAGTCCCATAATATCTCATATGGCTCTTCTCTATCCTTTACACTTTGCCTATCGCGATGATACCTTGCCCATTTTAGTCACCTCTATCTTTATGGGTCTTTCCTCATCCGTTGTGCCCATCACCTCCATGCTTCCTTTGCTCTATGGGGCGAAAGTGATGAGCATAACATGCTCTTAAGGGCCTATAAAGGCGGAGGTGATGGGTAGAGCATAAAGGACGCAATGAGTAGAGAATGGATAGAGGTGGCACAATAAGAGTAGGGGGAAGGGCATTGCTACGATAGGAGCATGAGACGAAGATGACAAACGCATCACACATAAGTATTATGCCTCATGATGAGAGTAGGAGGTAGAGGCAGCGCGTGAGCCATGTTGGCGAGGCAACGGTGATGAATGAAGAAAAGGACGAGAATGGTATTTATAAAAATATAATAAATAAATATATTATTTGAGAAAAATAAAAAAAATAATGCTTTCTAGAAAAAAATTATTTTTTCAAGAAACATCCAAGAATATATACTCTGAAAATGTGATAATCGTGGAACAAGTATTTTTATTTTTATACAATTCATGTACCTCTTCTAAATATCAGCTTGTATAGATTCTAACATGTAGCTATGCACTTTGGCGTGCGAGGACATCTCATCTCCCTCTCCTTTAGATGTTAAGCTTTGTTTATTCATGGAGAACAAAAAAGGCAAAAAAAGAAAGGGTGAAAACAGGACAGAACACTGACTGACATGGGAAATCGTGGACGAGCACTGCGAGTTTTCTGGGAATGGGTGGACGGCCGTAAGCGTGCATGAACACAGTGTGGACTGGCAGATGCCGTTGATCCCGATCTGTTTGCAGGTGAAGTGAATGAAATGAAAGCCTCGGAACTCTCTCGCTCTCTCTCGATCCGCTTGCAAGCGAAGTGAATGAAATGAAAGCCTCGGAACTCTCTCTCTCTTTCTTCTCTCTCTGTGTCGGCTTATGGCCACTTCCAACCTCACCACAGTTACCACCAGGAGGGTGTAAGAGTCATGTAAGAAGAAGAAGAAGGAGAAGAAGAAGAGACGTTCAGTCATTCAGTTCTCATCCGAAGAAGAGGATGAGGAAGTAGTAGAATATGGCTTCAGGTCCAGTAATTACAAAGAATGAAAGAGAGAGGTATTCTATCATCTCCGGTTTATTCCTTTTATTCCAAAAATTATCTTTCGCCTATGTTCTTCCCAATACAATTAAAACTAAATACAAATCGACTTACTTACCTGAGTAAACTTTGAAGTTGGTTGAAGCTTTGTGTGTGTGTGTGTGTGTGTGTGTTTCAAATAGGTTCTTAAATCACACTAGTGCAGCTCAAAGGGTTTCCATTATCCAACATTATTGATGGCTTGCAAACTCGGTTGAAACCTATATGGAAGCTTATGGATTTGCATGCATGCTTTATCTTATTTAAAATAAGATAAATATTTCGACAAAACTTCATCATTACTTGATAATCTATGCACAATCTTAATCTTACATAAGCTATCTAAATGCAATCGCCATTTCCACATCATCTCGAGCATGTATTATTGCTCACCCTTACCATTCATTCACTTAGTTTCTCACCAAAGCCCTGTGCGTGTTTGATGTCTTTATATATAGGCTATTGACTGTACTACTACTTGTTCACCTCTGACCTGATCAGATGCAAGTATGGCGTCAACAAAACCTAAGCCTACGTCTCTAAGATAGGAGGAAGCTTGGATAACACCGAGGTTGTGAGAGTTGGGTCCACGTAGACGGAATCAAGTAAAATGGGCGTCAATTCGAGATGTCAACTCCCACCAGCAAATGGATATTAAGCAACCACACAAAAATCTATACGTGACATGGAGATTCTCTATGAATGCTAAGAACGACACTCTCCATTGCCATCGTTAAGAGTATCATGTCTTGAATGTGTTTACGTTGGTCAAACACTATGTTTTCTTTTTCTGGCAATTAAAATGAGGATTATGAGAATTATTAATGTGTAGCCATCTCACTGCTCTTTGCGTTGGTCGCTTAGCTAGCAAGTTTCTATCAAAGGGAAAGAGTGAGTTTAGTCAAAGATGACGGGAGCAGATTCCGATGAACGAGAGGTTGACTGACGTGATTCCGATGGTGTTGTCTGTTAAGAGTTAATGTCCAAGCGTCTTGCGGTAAGCCTGCTTATGAATCCATGGAATCTTAGAGCTCGATAGGGAGACACCAAGGCGAGAGGAGCATGCTCCGTCCGCATGGGGCAGGGGAATGAGAACTGCTTCGGGTTCAAGGAACGGTGATTGAGGGCCTTGTCGTAGCCTGCCAGTGGCAGTGAAGGCCGGCATTCATGGTTTGATCTGTTCTGAATGATATGTTCTCTCTCTTTCCCTCTCCCTTGTCCTGTGGGCATTCGATGCTGTGTCGGGACTCGTGACGATGACGTGGTGTTCCCACTCTCTCTCTCTCAGATCCAGCAACGCAATAAATCGAGTGATGGGCAGGCCAACAGATACACCAGAGGGAGAAGAGGTGGAAACATAGAGCGGTTGACCAAATCCAGCACCCGACCATTCATTTCATTAAAAGAAGACCAGAGCATCAAAGTCATAGATAACCAGGAGAGCCATGGAACGGCTAGATAAAGAGGGAGACAACTGTCGGGGTCTTCTCGTTGTCTCTAATTATGGGGGAGGAATCAGGACAAAGAGCAAGATAGCTTTGCATAAGCGGCGGCGGCGGCAGCAGCAGCGGCAGCAGCACTGAGGTGGGTTATCCTGTACTTGCTACATGGCCCCTTCAAATGAACGAGGAGCCACCTCTGGTTGATTGTCGATGTACTGAAAACCTGTGAATCTGCACTTCTGGAGCTTTTTTGGATCGTCTCTCCTTTGGGGACCCTTCGGCAGTGCAACTGGTACTGCTTGTTTGGAGCTTCATGTGTTTTGCCGGCCCTTCGGTTGTTTGGTTTAGGTGCTCTCTCTCTCTCTCTCTTGTTTCCACCTCTGACTCTAGTGGAGATTGGATTGTGTCTCCTTCATGTCACCAGATCTGAGAGAAGCAACCAAGAGAAAAGGGAACGCGGCACTGATTGATCTGCACCACAAAGAATGTGAAGGGTAAAAACTGGAAAGATGATGGTTATCAGCAGAGAGTAGGAAGTTGATATAGTGTTTCTTTCTTTCCTCTTTTATAGATAGCCTTCTCCTTTTCTTCTTCGAATATTGGGCTCATACTTGACGGAAGAGCTGGCGAACCGGTGGTGGACCGGAGCTGCGCCGATGGGAGGGGCCAATCCCGGCGTCACCTCTGCGACCTCGGCTCCTTCCCTCCATCTCCACAACACCAACAGCGCCGACGACCACCGCAACCTCCACTTCAGCAGAAGAGAGCAAGAGCTAACCACCACCAACAGTAGTGGCAGCAACAACCACCTCAACGACGACGACGGCCATGCCGACGTCCAGTCCGCAGGCGGCCTTGAGGTGGTCGAGGCTGGCACCGGAGGTGGAGCGAGCGGCAATATCACTGGCAGGCGCCCGCGTGGCCGGCCGCCTGGGTCCAAGAACAAGCCGAAGCCACCCATAATCATCACGACAGAAAGCCCCAGCGCGCTCCGATCGCACGTCCTCGAGATCGCGGGCGGGACGGACATCATGGACGCCGTGGCGACCTTCGCTCGCCGGAGGCAGTGCGGTGTCTGCATCTTGAGCGGCCGTGGGGTCGTCACCAATGTCACGCTTCGACAGCCAGGTGCACCGCCGGGGGTCATCGTCCTCCATGGCCGCTTCGAGATCCTCTCTCTTTCCGGGGCGTTCCTTCCGGAGCCATCCCCACCTGGGGCAACCGGGCTCACGATCTACTTAGCCGGCGGCCAGGGGCAGGTGGTGGGAGGTAATGTTATGGGCGAATTGGTTTCATTAGGCACCGTGATGGTGATCGCAGCCACATTCTCGAACGCGACGTACGAGCGTCTACCCCTCGAGGAAGAAGAACCCGCGGCAGCGGGAGCTCCGCCAGGCACAGAGGCAATTAAGTTGCAGCAGAGCCAAAGGGGCGATGGAGGTGTGTCGACGCCGCTGTACAATCTACCGCCGAATCTTTCCCCTAATGGTGAGATGTCCATTGAGGCTTTCGGCGCTTGGGCGTCTGCTGCAGCTCCTCAGCCGCCACCATCCTACTAAGTCTCTTCTCTTCATCTATGTATGGCTACTGTTTCTGATAACTACTTATGCTTCTACTGTTCGTCGTCATTGCGCATGCGCGTTCTCTTTCTTCTGTGAACATATTTGTTAGCTGCAGTTTGATCATTCACAGCAGCTTGTGGTTTTAATACTTACTTTCCACCTTTGTTATCTTCATGACCTATCTGAGGTTATTCTGTAAGCTAGCATGAAACATACTATACATTTGTCTTTCTGCAGTTATACTGCACTGAAGCTGGAATTTTAGTCTTCTCTCAAAAGGAAAAAAACACATGTTCTGATCATTTGTTCATTCATAACTTTGCACTACATATTGCTTTAGGTTGCTATAGTCTTTGTCTTATGTTCTTTAGATTATAATCTTGCTGCTTATTTACTCAGAATAGAGTAACCTTGGTCATGAGAAGTGAGAGTATAATTTAATCTGGAGAAGGTACTATAATCACACCAATCAGTCTCATTGCAATTTGACATTGGCCTTGATTGTTCACACAAGATGAATGATCCTAGCATAAAAGAATTAGCAGTTTTTTTGAAGGGAAGATGTTCTTTGCCTGAATGTTTATTGCCATTAATGTAGTTTCTTCTTTTAATTATTTGTTTAGAATTTTCTTCCAATTCCCATATGACTTGCTTCTGTCATGTTAATATATATATACTCT
This sequence comes from Musa balbisiana, assembly GCA_004837865.1. Classification (NCBI taxonomy): domain Eukaryota; kingdom Viridiplantae; phylum Streptophyta; class Magnoliopsida; order Zingiberales; family Musaceae; genus Musa; species Musa balbisiana. The sequence goes on from CM017196.1 coordinate 35,805,868, forward strand.
TGCCTTTTTGTTTGTGCACTAACCAAAACCTGTGGATAGTTAAGTACTCTATTGATGCTGCTGGCTTTCTGATATTAGATACTCAGAGCTTCATTCTAAAAAGACAAGCAAATTGCAAGGTAATCTCTATCCTGCTTGATAGACACAGCTCAGTTGATGATGTTGCTTTGAGGCTCAGGGGACACAATTTTGCTCATGCCTTATCATGACTAGGGTTTCGATTCGGTCAAAGTTCTCTTATTGCCAAGCATTAGGTTTCTGAAGTTTGAATCTTAGATTATTTCAATGTAATATGTAGCAACCTCAATTTTGTTTGTTTTGAACTTTGGTTTGGGTTTAGAATCTGTTCAAAAGCTTTGCTATTTATTATCGTCGGAATTGATTTCTAATGAAATATGAAATAATGCACATCTTAAATTATTAAATGCGGATTCGGTCAAATTCATTGATGTTAGCATTGTTAAATATTTACCTAAAAATGTAGTCTTATTTGACTGAATTGTGCCATATTGCTAAGTTATTCTTTTGCAAATAAAGAATTCCCAGCAAATTTGTTCTTCCAAAGATAGTGATAATGGCAATTCAAATAACTTAAAAATAAGCATTGTGCAGTTGTAAGACCAAATCTTACACCAATAATGGATACTTTTCATTCTACTTTGAGATCCACTGCTTCCATTTTGGTCAAAAGCTCTGACTTTTTTAGATAACTTCATTCTCTTGTAAGGGTTGGCACAAAACTTTTCTTTCAACTTGAAGTCAACTCTTTTAAGATTTTTGGGAGTGTTAGAAGATTGCTGCACTTTCAGCATTATTGCTACCCTGAATTCATCTGCTTAAATATCACTGCAACTACATACATTAAGCTAATAAAGCACTACTGATGTGAAATCTATGTATTGACAGGTCTCAATTTTCTTAGATCTCTATTCCTCTCAACATTTTGTTGTTTCTTTTTCTTATATGTTTCTCATGAGATAAATTCCATTTGTTTGTACTTTGATATGCATCTTCTTGGATTTAATTTGCTGGTAAAACACACTTCCAGTTTCATATACACCAATGCACTGCCAACCCTAGACATTCATTTCAGATGTATCACTGAAAATAGTAGTATTACATCAATATGGATTCCCAAAGTTGAGTACAGTGCAAGATTTTGTTTTGTTTATTCTTTAGAAAATGTTATTGTCATCGCCGGTTGTAATATCAAGTGCTAATTTTCATATTCTTTCTGAGATTAGTTCATGCATAGTTTCGATATCGATACGGGTGTCTATCATCTCCAGTGCTTTACTCTTATTTTGATGATCATCAAATTCAGAATTCAGGATTGATGCTTGATTATTCTGTACCTGAATCTTTTTACCACTTATCGGCAATCAAAGATCAACACAATAATCATTCAAAAATATCAGTTTAATGCATGGATGTTGTTAGCATGCCTGTGTTGGACTTCCAGTGATTTGCTTTTACTGGCAATGCCTCAAGAACAATTCTTCTGTTCTTTCATGAGCTTGAGATCATGATCGACCTTGTAAAAGCTTGTAAGCATCCAGTTTCGGGTCATACATCAGGCACTACTGAAGTCTTCATTTGGGAAGGCAAAGTCTCAGTCAGCTGCCATTGTTTCCTTTGGAGATTCCTTGAACTCCTTCCTTCTTCTCATATTTCAGTCAAACATATGCAAAAGTTGACTCAGACTTAGCAACCTAAGAGAACCTCTTTGGTTCAATTAACATCATTTGTTGATTTGGTTAGAATAATTAAGTACCAACTTTGTCACCTTCCATGATCACTACAGTGCTAAAGGTTTCATGCAGTGAAATCCTTTCCTATATTTTGTTCTCATGAATGGCTTGTTCATGTGTGCATATAAAGCCATGTTTACAGTCCACTTCAGGAAGAGGTTATAACCCATTTGCCTGTGACTAGTACACAATCTCTTAAAATCTTCTCCTAAATGAGCTCATTTATGCCTTGATCAAATTACAAACTGTGCAATCAGTCTTCTCTTGAATGATCCAATTTGTTCTGCAATCTTGTAATAGTTTGTAGTAAAACTATGCAAATAATGCTGGTGGATTAATGGCCTATTTCCTCCTCCAAAGTGTCATCCTTTTTGTGCCTTGAGCTTGCTCATGTACTTTGTTGAACTTCAAGTTGCCTGCCATTTCTAGGGAGGTCTTTGGCTATGCAACTTCTCCACCAGGTGCACAGTTAAGATCTGGATCAGCAAACAGCTACTATTCTAATCCATGGCACAAGGGTTTGACCTTGTTTGATTCAGAATCATCAACTGAGGAGGATGATCACTTCATTCTCGGCGTATTCTTTGCAGAAAGTTAGCATAATGTAGCGACGAGTTATGCTTCTTTGGCTGTGCCATCATATAGAAGCCAGAGATGTGCTATCGAGGAGCTACTAAGTCGTACGTGAACTCGAGGTCTCAGATCGGTTTGTGTTGGTGAGCTGAGCTCAAGCTTGGGAGCTTCGATCCGCCTCCTGCGGAAGCAGCTTGAAGAAGGTGAACTCTATAGTAAGAGAGATTGCGTCAAAGGTGACCGGAAAATATATTTTTCTTTCAGAGCAGTCGATCCTTAATTTCCAAGTATTTCTTTTTACTGAAAAGAAATTTTCTTTACTAAATCAACGGAGAACAAAAAATAAATAAAAAATCATAAAAATTGAGGATCAATCTTTCTTAGAAAAAACAAAGATTTGCTCTATCTAACATGTCTATGTATCGGATGTCTCTGAAAACACTCTATCTAACATTGCTTGGTCAACCGATTGACTATTTCATTTTATTCTCTAAACACATAGGTAATAATAATATATAAACCCTAGAAACTATGCATGATACTCTGCACCATCAAGGTCAGTGAATCAAACTCAATATGCATATGTCCGAATCTAGCCGATACCACCTGTTGAATCCCAAAAGCAAAATCTTCGCCTCCGCATGATCAAGAACAAAACCTAAACCTCCAATCACAATTCAATTTGAGCATTTAAACAAATAAATATCACCTCTCAGTTGTACTCCATCGAGAAACTAAGAAATATTTATAGATATTGGAGGGCCTTCAAAAGACTATATTTATCTTTATAAATATTTTTATGAACGAAATACAAATAAAGAGGCTTTAATTACCCGACACCATAAGAGTCTTTATGTATATGCAGATATATATATATATTTATGATCTCTGATTTCTACTCGAACTAGATTGGTTAATCTGATCCAGTTTAGAGAATAATACATGTCAAGATGGTAGCCTCTCACCTCAACTTTGTGGCCTCACTGGGGTTGTGTTTGGCTGTTGGTAGGATTGCTTGGGAGGATGGTGGGTGCAGTCAGCTACAGCACTTGAAAGAGCAGTCTTCTTCACACATAGGAGATTGTTGTGTTGGGTGCATGGGAACATAAATTGGAGGAGAAAAAAACAAGAAATGTTCAGTTTTCTTGTGTTTTGGCCCACAGAAAAGTTGCAAAGATTGAAATGGGAAAGTGAATACCAAGAAGAAGAAATGGGAGAAGACTTGGAAGCTAAGGACCTATTTCGCATTACCTCAGTATAATTGTGATGTTTCAGTCATTTAAAATCGGCCTATTTTAATCTTTTTTACTATTGAGCTTTGCACTTAGACAATTCTTCCTTAATTTTATTTCTTATGGATGTTATGAAAAATATCGATAATGATCATACCAATCTAACTTGGTTCGAGCCCATGTGCATAAGAATCCTTAGGTGGAGTCGAGAACGTCTCGAATACTTGATCAAATGTCAACCTATAAAAAAATCAAGGTTAGTTGGGTTTATAACGTAATTCCTCTAGTACTAAGTCGGTAACAAAATATAGTAGAGGTCTTGAGAGAGCGGTAATTGACCTCGATTATCGATGTAATGAATCTTTATAATCGATTCAACTACAAAGAACATTTTACGATATGAATTGAAATATTCTCTTAGTATTTTATATTCGATCGATATCCATGTGGTTTAATAATTGATCGAAGACTTGGCCACCTCGGTCCGACTAGATTATCATATGTTAAAATTTGATTGGAATGAATATTTTTCATATTTTATTTAATTACTTATAATTATAAATATATTTTACTCTTAATAAATTTATTTCAATATTCTCATCTAGTTACATGAACCTTTATATATATATATATATATTATTTTTTAATATCTAAGTAATTGAGCCAAGAAAAAACGGTTGATGCCTATATCAATCCAACGTAATTCTGATCGTAGGAGGATAAAATATTTCGTAAAATATTTCACAAGAGGAAAGAATACTTTATGAAATTTTTTTTGAATTTTTGTTGATATGGATAGATAAATAAAAGATAATCTAGATAATGATTAATCAATCGTATATTTTCTATGGACATCTAACACGCATTATATCGACCCATTATTCATAGGAATGTGGCCCCATTGACATCTAACCATGTCATGTCGGCATGAGACAGCGTTTTATTTACCAACATTTATGGACAAGCATGTTTCTATTCACACGACAAAGTCCTCCGCCCGTACGATACTGTCACATTGCCTTTGCTTCACTAGTATTTATTATAAGTGCATTGATCCCTACCGAAAGAGACCTTCGAGGTCATTGGAGTTCCACTCAACGTGATGCAACCCGTCTCCCGGTCTATTCTCTTCTGTAGCATAAAATTCTTTAACCTGCATGATTACGAGCATTTAGTAGATTAAGAAAAATGTTCTTTCGATAATTAGATTAGATCGTAGGCAATTGAGTCAAGATTTCGAATCTAATCAAGATTCACTTTGGCACTTGTCATACATACAAGTGTAAAGAAAAGAGGGTCGATAGTTGATCACTACCGAATAAAAATATTTGTGATGCTTAAATTAAAATTTGAGAATAGTAAATACACGAGTATCGTGAATGATTACACGAGTTATACGATCATCATTCGATAGTGAAATCATGCATTGAAACATCAGATATTACGATTCTAAAGTAACGACTCATATTAATGCTCATACCAAATATAACATCTTATTATTGTCGAGCCATCATTTTTGTCGATACTTATTGGATCGTCCATATGCCAAACCCCGTATCACAAAACACTTTTTATCAAATTTATAATTGAATTAATAATTGATACCACAAGTGGTCATGTGAATTTCTAGAAATAATATCTTTTTTCTTTGTAGAAAAAACCACAGGTTATTATGTGCCAAAGGAAAGAATATTTCATATTTCAGTCAAACATGTGGAATTCAAAACATCTTTGGTTTAACATCAATTGTTGATTAGGTTAGAATATGACCAGGTACCTACTTGTCACCTTCCATGATCACTGCATTCAAGGTTTCATGAATGGCTAGTACAAAAGGTTTCCTGCACCCCGTGAGCAGTTCACGGTTCACAGACTTTATCTTCTCTTGAATGAACCAATTGACGCATGGATCACATTGCAAGCTATGCAATCAATCTTCTCCTATTTCCATGTCCACAGTGTCATCATATCTTTCCATTGATGGTTGTGTTGTGTTAGATTTGTGTTGATCTTTCCATTCACATGAACATAGTCAAGGTTGGCAGCCGGCCATGAAAGCAACTATTTTGTTCGTAATGAAAATTTTCCTGAGCCATGACCAATTGCAGCAGCCTCGTTATCTGAATATTTTCCTGTTCTCATGTAATCAATGGGAGTTCAAGTCAAGTCCTTATCATCGTCTCCGATGGTGGACCACATCCTGGATTTGCGCAGGCAGAATTCATGCCTCCTCTGAATTGGAGCCCCGTTTAAGATGGGATGCGTACAGGAGCCAGAAGCCGGGCTAGCTGCTTCTGTGAAGGCATGGCGCTGCTATCCAGGCTGCCGCTTCTGGTCCTTCTCGTGGAGCTCGCAGCGGCGTCCTCTGATGTCGGATTCGTCTTCGATGGATTCACCGGCGGCGCAAACCTGAGCCTGAACGGCTACGCGGAGGTCACCTCCGACGGCCTCCTGAAGCTGACCAACTTCACATCGGAAGTGACGGGACATGCCTTCTACCCTTCCCCGATCAACTTCAAGAACGTTACGGATGGCAGGCCGATATCGTTCTCGACTACCTTCGTGTTCGCCATCGTGCCGGCGTACCCGAACATGAGCGGCCACGGCATCGCTTTCGCTCTCGCCCCCAACAAGGAGCTCCCCGGATCCATGCCCAGCCAATATCTGGGCCTCTTCAACATTTCCGACCACGGCCAAGCTAGCAACCATGTCGTGGCTGTCGAGCTCGACACGGTGAAGTCCGTGGATTTCGATGATATCAACGCAAACCATGTGGGCATCGATGTCAATAGCTTGAAGTCCCTGAACGCGTCGCCGGTGGCTTACTTCGATTCCCGAGAAGGCGTGCTCAAAAGCCTGCAGCTGATAAGTGGCGAGCCGATGCAGGTTTGGGTCGATTACCATGGCGGGGAGATGAAGCTTGATGTCATGGTAGCTCCTCTTAATGAGCCCAAACCTGCAGTGCCGCTCGTGTCCTCCACCGTCAACCTCTCATCGATCGTCTTGGACGAGATGTACGTGGTCATCTCTGCCGCCACGGGTGCCGCGACAGGATGCCATTACATTCTAGGATGGAGCTTCGGCCTCAATCGAGATGCTCCACCGCTGGATCTCTCTAAGCTTCCTAAACTTCCTCGTCAAGGAAGTCCGACGAAGAGATCAACAGAGGTCTTGGCCATCGAGCTAACTTTGGCTGCAATAATCCTCTTGTTGATCTCCACCGCCGCTGTCGCCTACATCATCAGAAGACGGAAGAAGTTCGCCGAGATGCACGAGGACTGGGAGCTTGAATACGGGCCTCATAGATTCTCCTACAAGGATCTCTACAGAGCGACGAAGGGCTTCCACGAACAGAACCTGCTCGGCGTCGGAGGCTTCGGTCGGGTCTACAAGGGCGTCCTGCCGACATCCAAGATAGAGATCGCAGTCAAGAAGATTTCACATGATTCGAAGCAGGGGATGAGGGAATTCATCTCGGAGATCGTGAGCATGGGCCGGCTGCGGCACCGCAACCTGGTTCAGCTCCTCGGCTACTGCCGACGCCAGGGGGAGCTCCTCCTGGTGTACGACTACATGACGAATGGTAGTCTAGATAGGCACATCTTCGACCTCAAGAGGCCACCGCTAAGTTGGTCTTGGAGGTTCCATGCGATCAAAGGAGTGGCAGCAGGGCTTCTGTACCTGCACGACGGATGGGAGAAGATGGTGATTCACAGAGACATCAAGGCCAGCAATGTTCTCATGGACACAGAATTCAACGGAAGACTGGGAGATTTCGGTCTGGCGAGGTTGTATGATCACGGGACTAATCCCCAGACCACGCGTATCGTGGGAACACTGGGCTACCTTGCTCCAGAACTCAGCATGACCGGCAAGGCGACGACACAGACGGATGTGTACGCCTTCGGTGCTTTCCTACTGGAGGTTGCCTGTGGGAGAAGGCCGATGGATGCGCACGCACCGGCGGACACGCCGAACCTGGTGGATTACGTGCTCGAGTGCTGGAAGATAGATGCGATTACAGAGGCGAGGGATCCCAACCTGGGAGACGACTACTCGGCGAAGGAGGTGGAGTTGGTGCTTAAGCTTGGGCTGCTCTGCTCGCACCCGGATCCCATGGCCAGGCCGAGCATGAAGCAGGTGATGCAGTTCTTGGAAGGCGATGCTCCCTTGCCGATGACCACGGCCGGAAGCCTCATCAGCAGTGTCGCCAAGCAGAGATACGATCGAACGTTCGATGATTTCCTCATGTCGTATTCATCTTTCTCGGACGCGTCGCACGTAACGCATTCAGCAACGTTGCTTTCGACGGCCGCTGAATCCGCCATGCAATTGGATGTATAAATCGAGTCTTTCACTCTTTATACAGCATTCTCTATTTCATCAATCACATGTTGATTTGATGGAAATACATTTCATATCTCTGCAAACAACATTAATCTTTGGCAGAGAGCGATCGGAAATATACAATATAGTGGTAGCACAGGTGATTTACAGTTCTAAGTAATAATAATGATCGACTGATAGTATGTTTTATTAGGTTTCAGGATAAGCTTCCAGAGAGAGGTAAAAGCTTCTCCTTGGTGAGAAAACAGAGGAGTAGGACTTGGGTGAGACATTCTTCTCCTCACTTTCGATTCTACCTTTGGTATAAAAATGATTTCATAAGAAAAGTGTAGTGTATCTATATAATTCAATTTATATAAAGTTCTTCATTTAAATCAACATTTATGTTCAGCCTAAATGATCTGTTACAAGGATTCTTGTAGTTGATGTTGCACTCAAATGGTTTCCTTACAAAAATGTATTGGAATAACGTAAGTATTGATTTTGTAAATAATTTTTGCTTATAGATATGATCGATATCTTATTAGTCGTATAGTTAAATACTTTGGTACACACTAAATGGCCAACACTTAGGTGCTATGTGATCAATACTTCATCCATTTCAGTGTCATGTGGCTAACATGATGTTGCTCCTTAGATGTTATCAACAATCATGTTATGACTATCACATGTTTCTTGAGTTCGGTATAGTACGATTCCATGAGAGAAGACGCATGTAATCATTTTTGACATCAATCCGAATCTTCGGGTGTAATAATCTCCCTCGGGTGCATTACTCGATACATAAGAATTCACAAGCTCTTTGTGTATTTAGCTCTAAAAGTCCAGTATTCAATCAACGCCTCACTCCCTAAACTACTTTAAGCATTAGAAGAGTTTTGTGTGACATGCCACAAATATAATTTTGCAGGATTCGAATCCTCGGAAAATAGAAAACAACTCGATATTTTTCAACACAAATTAGAGACAGATATAAAATATGTCACCATGTCACGAACGAACGGTCGTCACGCACCCGCAACAACTCCGTTTAACGAACCGTTCGTCGTTTTTGTTTACTTGTAAAACTGTTTGATAGCATGTTTTGGCTTGGTTTTATATTTTTTTGCTTGCAAAAATATAAGTTCAAACAAGTTGTAACGTTATAGTGTGACCGCTCACCGAACCAAGCAAAACAGTCCAAAATGACTTCGTTTTTACGTGCCACAGGCTGTTTTCTACAGCCTGATGCTACAACACGAAACGTCGGCCATCTCAGCACCCTGGAACTACCCGAGTGGCACCATGGGGGATGGGGCTTTGGTATTGTGTTGGGCGTTGAACAATCTTTCGCAAGTTCGTATGTTACCTTGACGGGAACTTGTTGTCGTGCCAGACACCCGGTGAGCAGCTGTTTGTAGACTTGCAGTTGTTCGTTCAACCTTCTAAAGTTCTTGTTTTCCTCCTCTCCCTCTTTTTTCTTATGCACACAAGGTGCTCACCGAATTGCTTGTAAAGCTTCCCCTTTACACGAGACGTCGGGACTTGTCCGTCGGTCATTCTTCGAATTAATCAACTTTCTTTTTTACAGGTCATTCGAGACCTGCGAGAGGTTGCAAGTGAGCTGATCTTTACGGACGCATATCACAAAGACACGACATGACTTAGGCAACACAAGCTAAGTTCGCGTCTTTACCGTAAGGGTGCCTCACGACTTAGGTAATTCCAACTAAGTCCGTGACATTGTGGTATTAGAACGGGCAAGCAGCAAAGGAACTTTGCTATTTTGCCATGGCAAAGCATCGTGGCAAACCAAGCAAGACGAGGCAAGCAGAACCCTTGCCCCAAGCAACCATAGGTGGGCTGCAAGTGTATACTCGCTCTCATGTCATTGGAGCCGCTTAAGTGGAGCATGACAATGAACATGATGAGTGAGAAGTTGGCTACTCTCCGCGAGCAGAGGAAGCGCAAATTAGAGTGTTAATCGGGAAGAAGAGCCATAAGGAGAGACTCACAACGACGAAAACCTACTTGGATGTTCTTGAAGCAAGCTTGGAGGAACTCTACCATGGCCAACGAAGGCTTGTTGGAGTAGAGAGCTCGCAAGAAGAAGTGGAATCCCGAATCGACAAGATTGAGGCCCTAGTCGATCGATTGTCAGATGACACCAAAGACTCCATGCAACATCTACAGAAAGTCATGACAGAACTCACTTCCAAGGTGACCATTCTCACAAGGGCACTGAATGCGAGAGGAAGCAACACTCGCGTTGTGCCAGTACAAAACTTGAGGGCACCCTAGTCGCATTGTTATGGAGGTGCCCGAGATGCTAAAGAGCTCGAGAATTTCCTGTTCGACATGGAACAATACTTTCGAGCTACGAGGCCTAATTCTGAAGAAACCAAATTTTCTATAGCAACCATATATCTGAACGGAGATGAAAAACTTTGGTGGCGAACCCGTTGGGAAGAGATCCAACAAGATCGGTATTGAGTTGACATATGGGAGGACTTGAAGCGGGAGTTGAGAACTCAGTTCCTACCAGAGAACACTAAGTTTATCACAAGAAGGAAGTTGAGATAACTCCGCTAAAATACTTCTATTCAAGATTACGTGAAGCAATTTTCTGCACTAATGCTGGACATACAGAACATGTCCGAGAAGGATAAACTATTCAGCTTCCTCAATAGTTTGAAACTATGGGCTCAAGAAGAATTATATCGAAGGAATGTCGCCGATGTGATCAGGGCAAGTACTGCTGCAGAAAGGCTCACTGACTTTGTTTCCTCTAAAGACCCGGGAAAAAGGAAACAATATTCAGGCAATCACCCTCTAAATTATTCTCGAGGGAAGGAGCTCAGGAGTGAACAAAGGAAGAAGAGTTCTCATAAAGGGCCAAGCTCGAAAAGCAAGGCCCCAAAACCTGGCGAATGCTTCTTGTGTGGAGGACTGCACATGGTGAGAGAGTGCCCCTAGAAGCAAGTACTCAATATCTTAACAGCTTCTATACATCCCCCCAAATCGAACAAAGGCAAGGCTGTTGCTCTTAGTTCAAGTAGTTCAGAATCTAGCAACGACGATGAGAGTCGCAAGGACCTCGGATGGGGGCAATGCATTTATTAAATGCTATACGGGGTCAAGTGAGGGAGAACATGAAGACAAGGCCATAAAAAGCAAGAAACAGCGAGCTGATGTACGTGGACATTAAGCTCAATGGCCAAACAACCAGTGCAATGGTGGACACGGGCACTACCCACAACTTTATTGCTGCTCGAGAAGCAAAGCAACTTGGGTTGATCTTGGAGAAGAACCCAAGTCGAATGAAGGCGGTGAACTCGGAGGCCAAGCGAATCTCCGGGTTGGCAAAAGGAGTTCCCTTCAAGATTGGAACATGGAGTGGGAGCACAAACATGATGGTGGTGCTCCTGGACGACTTCCAAGTGATTCTTAGAATGGAATTCATGCACGCGGCGAAGTTGATGCCAATGTCGTTCCTAAACTCCCTATGTATGATGGGAAGTGAGGACCCTTGTGTAGTTCCCATCTCTTGGAGAGGAACCAGGGAACCCCAACAGATATCGGCATTACAACTAAAGAAAGGGGTCCGAAAAGGCGAACTAACATTCGTGGTTGCTATGAAGCTAGAGCCACTCAATGAGAATGTCATTCATTAACCTACTGTGGTAGCGAACGTCCTGAAGGAGTTTACGGATGTTATGCCACCCGGGTTGCCGAAGACTCTACCACCATGCAGAGTCGTGGATTATCACATCAAGCTGGAGCCAAGATTAAAGCCTCCAGTGAGACCACCCAACCGCATGCCCCCTCCAAAGTTGGCTGAGCTCAGAAAACAGTTAGGTGAACTATTAAGTGATGGTCTCATTCGCAGTTCTAAAGCACCATTCAGAGCTCTAATACTCTTCCAAAAAAAACAAGATGGGAGCCTCCGACTATGCGTCGATTACCGAGCCCTTGACAAAGTGACGGTGAAGAACAAGTATCCCATCCCACTCATCGCGGACTTGTTCGACCAATTAGGCAAAGCCAAGTATTTCTCAAAACTCGACCTTCAGTCGGGGTATTGACAAGTGTGCATTGTTGAAGGCGACGAATCGAAGATTACCTGTGTGACCAGGTATAAAGCGTTTGAGTTCTTGGTGATGCCTTTCAGCTTAACCAATGCTCTGGCCACATTTTGCACTTTTATGAACCAACTATTCAAAGAGTATTTGAATAAGTTTGTGATCGTCTACTTGGATAATATCGTTATCTATAATCAAACGCTCGAGGAGCTTGTCAAGCACCTTTGGACAAATTTCAAGGTTCTCAGAGAGAACACTTTGTTCGTGAAAAGGGAGAAGTGCTACTTTGCTCAAACAGAGATTTTATTCTTAGGGCATCGAATCGGTGATGGCTCCATTCGAATGGACAAATCGAAGGTGCAAACGGTTGCGGAATGACGAACTCCAAAGAAGGTGCCAGAGTTGAGATCCTTCCTTGGTTTCATCAACTACTATCGACGCTTCATAGCAAGGTATTTGAAGCGTACAACTCCATTAACGAAGTTGCATTCTAAGATCTGAAGGCTACTGTGTTGAAAGAACCGGTGCTCAAATTGTCGGACTATGGGGAGCCCTTCGAAGTCCATACAGATACTTAAGACTTTGCTATTGGGGGAGTACTCATGCAGGAGGGTCATCCGGTGGCCTACGAGAGCCGTAAGCTCAATGAGACTGAGCGACGGTATCCGGTGCACGAGAAGGAGATGATAACGGTGGTCCACTGTTTACGAGTTTGGCGACACTACCTTCTGGGATCACAATTTATACTGAGGACAAACAATATCGCTTTGAGATATTTCCAAACTCAGAAGAAGCTCTCCTCAAAGCAAGCACGATAGCAGGATTTCCTGGCTAAGTTTGACATGGCAATGGTGTACAAGCCCGGAAAGGCAAATGTCGTGGCCGATGCACTGAGTCGAAAAGTGGAGCGTATGAATGTCGTACGATTGGAGGGCAAAGGCCAAGCAAATCAGTTGCACTCCAACTTCCTTTTTAGGATCAACGATGGACTGTATAGTGATCCCCAGGCAGTAACCCTGATGTGCTCATCAAAGAAGGCAAGGCACGACGATTTTGGGTCCAGAAGGGACTCATTTACATAAAAGGGAATAGGGTTTATATCCCTCGAGTGGTCAATTTGAGACGTGAGCTCTTAAAAGAGTGTCACGATTCCCTTTAGGCTAGACATCCGGGCATTTACAGAACCTTAGCTCTCGTGGAGAGTGCCTTCTACTGGCCGAAGATGGGGATTGACGTGGAGGAATATATTCAAACGTGCCTCACTTACCAATAAGACAAGGTAGAGCAGCGGAAGCCTGTGGGACTTTTGAAGTCGTTTCCCATACCAGAAAGGTTATGAGAGAGTATTTCCTTGGATTTCATATCAAGCTTACTAGTAGTAGGGAGACTCGGATCGATACTCGTGGTGGTTGATTGGTTTTCATAGCATGTAACTTTCATTGTTGCTCCTCTACACTATTCAGCAGAGGAGGTGGCCAAGCTGATGATGAAGGATGTGGTGAAGTATTGGAGAGTCCCGCACAATATCATTAGTGATCCAGGTGCTCGGTTTCTAGGACGATTCTGGATCGAACTATTCAAATTGTTAGGGTCGAAGTTATACTTCTCCACAAGCCTCTACCCGAAGACGGATGGCCAAACTGAAAGGATAAACTCACTTCTAGAGCAATATCTTCAGTACTACGTAAGTGCTAATCAACAAGATTAGGTAAAGTTGTTGGACATTGCTCAATTCTCCTACAACTTACAGTGGAGCTCTGCGTCCAACAAAAGCCCTTTCGAGATCATTACAGGACAACAACCGTCAACTCCTCATACCAAGGCAATCGAGTATACTGGGAGTAGTCTGTCAACCTACCACTTCACAAAGGAGTAGCACCGAAATGCAAATATTATGCGGGCTTATTTGGAGAAGGCGACAAAAAGGATGAAGAAGTAGGCAGACTTGGGAAGGCGACCGCATGAGTTCAAGGTCGACGATTTGGTATTGGTAAAGCTTTAACCAATATCACTCCAATTCTTTAGGAACAAAGTACACAAAGGATTGGTGCGCAAGTATGAAGGGCCCTTCCCAATTATCAACAAGGTGAGCAACGTCTCCTACAAGTTGCAGCTACCAGCGTGGTTCAAAATTCATAATGTTCTTCACGCAAGCAACTTGAAAGCCTACCACTCGAAATCGCAAAATGCTTCCCGAAGTGTTCTAACTCGGCTACCCCCCACCAGAGCCTCCTACGAGAAGCGAGTTGAAACCATTTTAGCGGATTGCAAGATAAAACTACCTACTAGAACTGAGCAGACCGAGTACTTGGTGAAGTGGCAAAAGCTTCCCCAAACTGAAGCCAGTTGGGAGCTCGAAAACGCCCTATGACATGAAGAAGCAATCATCAATAACTACCAACGAGCATCGACGAGGGCGTCGACGGTTTAGGTGGGGGAGAATGTCACGAACGGTTGTCGTGCACCTGCAACAACTCAATTCAACGAACTGTTCGTTGCTTTTGTTTACATGTACAGATGCTTGGCATCATGTTATGACTTGGTTTTATGTTCTTTTGCTTGTAAAAATGTAAGTTCGAACAAGTTTTAGCACTATAGTGTGACCGCTCACCGAACCGAGCAAAACAATCTAAAATGGCTTCGTTTTCGTGTGCCACGGGTTGTTTTCTGTAACTCGCTGCTGCACGTGAAACGTCAACCATCTCAACACCTTGGAACCACCCAGGTGGCACCATGGGGGATGAGGCTTCGATATAGTGTCGGGCGTTAAACAATCTTTTACAAGTTCACTTTTGTTTTCCTCCTCTCCCTCTTTTCTCTTGTGCACGCAATGTGCTCGCTGAATTGCTTGTAAAGCTTCCTCTTTTCACGAGACATCGGGACTTGTCTGTCGCTGGTTCTTCGAACTACTCAACTTTCTCTTTTACAGGTCCTTCGGGACCTGCGAGAGGTTGTAAGTGGGCTAATATTTGTAGACGCATATCGTAAGGGCACGATGCGACTTAGGCAATGCAAGCTAAGTTCACGTCTATGCGATAAGGGTGCCTCATGACTTAGGCAATTCTAAGTCCGTGACGATGAGTTGGTTCTAAATTAACGTCCTAAATCAACATCAGAATTTGAATTAACATGAGTAGTGATACAAAGAATTATAAAAAAATTGGATTGATCAATAAAATATGAATCGGGGAGTGAATTTTTATTTCCACAAAATATATGGACTACTGTAGATCATTTCATAGGAATTAAACTTAGGATGGGTATACATGGTGATATGGTTCAGTAGATATGTTAAAGAATCTATTCAGATGAGCTTTTGTTGCCTTAGAAACACAGTTCGAGGAACCATATGTGGAATAATTCGACATAAATTGGTAGAATCTTTTGTTCCTACAAATGTTAATGTTAGCATAGATAATGACTTCAAAAAACAATATCACCATTGTATTATAGTTATTTGTGATTTATCTAAAAATGCAATGGACGTAGAAACTACTAATCAATGTATACAGCTTTCTTATATATACTAAGGATTAAAAGATATGCTGTAATTGCAGCTTCTCAAGGGAAAGGATAAACTAAATTTTGTTAGAAGCTTAAGATTCATTATTGCAGCAATGTTCATACATGTTAATTTTAAGATCAATTTTAACACCCTTTCTCTCTGGATGAGAACCTAAAGGTTAAGTGTCATCCATTAATCTAGTGAGATATTGACATTTGGAAAGAGATCATCTACCACACATGTATGCTTTCGATTCTTTGACTGCAAGTTAACTAATAGTTTCTCACATTGTTTACCTACAAATCTTTGATCCTTGCTTCCCAGTTTCTCTGATCTTATGCAGACACCAACAGTGTACTCTGCATAGTATGTTGGGTCTGTGTTATCATCTTCAAGATTATTAGGGACACTCTTCACTGTGCATGTGGAGATATCGAGAGCCAAAGCAAATTCTATGATCTCACTCTTCTCATTCTTTTAATAGCCAAAAGCCATGGAAGACAAACAGCCGAGAAACCCAACAGCAATATCTGCTACATGGCGATGGATGAAGAGAAGGGAAAAGAAACAGTGCACAGGGAAGGAACCCACAAAGCAAGCCATGGCCAACTCTTCTTCAGATCCTCTCCTCACTGTCCTGTTGTTACTCGCATCCAGTGTCTAAGCCTTCATCCATGGACAACTAAGTTATGGTCGTCTCCAAGAAAGGAAGATGAGGAAGAAGGAAGAAAACAGGAGGGAGCATAATATATGAGACTCGTCAGGGGTAGTCTCTCCAGCACACGAGCATGGTGACGCAGCGGCGCATGATGTAGAACCTCGCCCGCTGCTCCTTCGCCAGGCCCGCGCACCGGCTCGAGAACGACCGCGACGCCGTCGCCGCCGCGCTCCTCCTCCACCTTCTCCCCTCTCGAACGGCGCCGCCTTCTCTCCTGCTCCCCTTCTTGCACAGCTTCCACTTCTCGTCCATGCACTGAAACCAGCTTTATTTCCTGGTTTCTCTATTCGACTCTATTCTGCACTCCTATATAGATGGGTGGCGTAGCGGAAGAGAGACGGCGAGACGGGCAAGTCTCTGTGATTGAGATGAGGACTGCAGGAAGTGGATGTGGGGTTCCTCTGACATTAATTTATAGAGGAGAGGAAAAAGAGGAAGCCTTTGCTTCTGGGGTGCTTTATGTCTTATCGTCATTACCGTCTACTGGTCCTCTGATGTGAAATCTAATCTTTTTCTCCAAAAAAGAATCTGTTCCCGAGGCCAACACCGGCATTGTCTTTGCCATTTCAGTACTAAATCTGCAGCCGAGCGAATCTAACCCACTCGGTCTTCGTTGAAGTAACAGAACAACAGTGACAGTATATACGCTTCCTTTTCACTCGCTTGCTGTTGCTGCTGCTGCTGCATATATTCCACAGCTGGGACGCGCTCCTCCTCGGCTGTGGTGGTGGGTGGCGCCACCATGGCCGTCGTGCGCAGCAGACCACCACGGCCCACAGATCTGCGGTTGTGTCGCGGTCAAAGCAAGCATGAGAAAAGGGAACGGAACCCATTTGCGGCTGACACTTCCGAGGGGCGCAGCCATCGAGCTTGAGGGAACTCGAACGTGCAGTCGAGATGTGTTGAGACGAGTGCGTGCTTGGTCGTTCTTGGTGCGTCTACAGTACTGGAAGCAAGCGTCATGGCCACAGAAGGAACAGTAAAAGCAGTGGCAGTGGCTGACACGCGCGCCCAGTAGAAGATGATGCGTCAGACGCACACTTGTGGAATCCGACTTTGCATTGCAAACACATTGCGACACACACAGTACTTTCGTAGTAGTACGATCCAGTTGCTTGACTTGTCTATGTATATTCAATTTTTTTTATTAACACCCTCTTTTTCCATTTATTTTCATATTTTTATTTTTTTAAAAAAAATAAAATTATTTTTTTTTATCTCCATCCCACCAATCGTCACCTTTGCCCTCACCTATAATCCTCTACTTCGTTCAAGTTCATTACCCACAGTATCGTTCGATTGATAAAGCTCAGACCCTTGAGGATAAATTATACGTCAGATTATATTAATCTTAGTAGCATACAAATTTATTAATGAATTACATGAAGACAAAACAACGATGACTAAAGTGTGCCTAAGTTTGAGGCTGAAGCTAAACTTGTCAAAGTTTGAATCACTAATCACCACCTTTGCCCATTGCATATTACCTTCGCCTCATCACTTGCTTATTGCTTGAGTATCATCATCGTCATCATCATATAATCCTTTATTTAACACTAAAGCTCATTTCAATTCACTGCCCATATTATTGTTTGAATGATAAAGTCTAGACCCTTGAGGGCAAATTATACGTCAAACCATATTCATCCTAGTAACACACAGATTTATTAAGATATTATATGATGAAAAAACAACGACAAGAGTCGAGAATGAGCTAAAGTTTGACACCAAAGCCAACTCCTCCATAACTAGCATCTTTGCCAACGTCTTTTGCCACAACATCAACGATAATAACTATAAGAACTTGCACCAAATCAACAAAGATGAAAAGAAGAACAAAAATATATAAATGAAGACGACAATAAGCACACAAAGACAATAATAAAAACATGAAAATGAAAATGACAACGAGAGTAAGAGCACCCAAAAGACACAAAATACAAGCAACGATCAACAAGAATAATAGAGCAAAAACGATAAATGATGATGAGGATAAAAATGACGAGGTATAAACCAAAAATAATTTTTTTTAGAAAATAAAAAATGATCTATTTAAATAAATAAAAAAGTATTAATAAAAATAATACTTTTTTGAAGATATATATATATATATATATATAGAGAGAGAGAGAGAGAGAGAGAGAGAGAGAGAGAGAGTGGTGGGTGCGGTGGGAGGGGGTTGAGGATTGCATGTCTCCGAATTTATCAACAACCGATAAGCTCAAATTTGAGTTGATTTGACAACACTACATAGAAAAAGTTTTAAGCAGTGTAGAAAGACAAAAGGAAGCACAAGACAAGATGAATATATATATATATATATATATATATATATATATATATATATATATATACATATGAGTATGGTGGAATGATATATATTATCTCTGATCCGTTTGGGTGACAAATTTGATGTGTCATATCAACATGAAATCCTAGCAGGTAAATTCCAATTTCATGTGCACCCATAAAATTAGTTTACATAAACAAAGAGCAAGTGTTAGCCTACGGATGATAGGAAAAGAAAACAACAACTTGACATGGGCGATAGTAATGTTTTCAAGTTGTAGCATGCACTGAAACTTTTAATCTTATAATGTGATTCTTAGAATTTCATGTGATACTAAAAGCAATAAGAAGCAAATAGCAAGTTGATTACCTTAATGTGGATCCACTGCACTGTTTTGCTTAAAAGATCACTGCATGATGCTCATTGCCAATATTAAAATCTGTAGAATACAGATTGACGATGAGCTGTGGTTTTCTTCGTTACAGGGACTTCGGGACTTGCACACGTATTAAAATAATTAACATAATTAATTTATCATGCAAATGTGGCTTTGTGCTTTTGCACATTTTTATCGGAGGGATAAATCATCTTATAAACTTTTATCATGAGATGTTCGGAGAATTACTGAAAACGTTTTGTTTTTGGGTCTTTTTCATAAAATATCTCTTATTTACATAAATCCTTCATAGCCTTAATTGTGTTTGCCTAATATAGTTATAATTTTTATGTTATATTATAAAATATTATGTTATAATTTTTCTAATATCACTTAAAATAAAATTTATCATATCACAACATACTGCTCAATATAAATGAAACAATTTCATCCAATAAAGAACTGATACAAGCAATACATCAATATATTTTCATATATTATATACCAATACGCTCGATACAACTCAATACATATCGTATCGATAATTGATTAACATATCGATATAAACCAATAAAATCAATCATGATTTAAAACACTGAGAAATATAATTTATATAAATATATTATATTACAATATTTTTATACTATTTCATAATATTTTTTTGATATTATTAGAAACAATATAACATGGTGTAAAAGCAATGTAACTAACTTATGAAGTTTAACCTCAACATAATCCATACGTTAGTGATCCCTAATGATATAAATAAAATAAATTAGTCTATTATACCATGAAATTTTGCATTGACAAAAATATAAAACTAATCAAGTGAAAAAGATTATAACACCCCTAATTAGTCCCACTTCCGAAATAAGCAAAAACTAATATTGACTTATAAGTATTTCATGAGTATATTATAATAATTTCAATTTAAATATTTTGATCAATAGTTTGATATAAAGCTTTTTCTAATTATCCAATTAATAGATTTTTTATATTTGAAATATGATTTAAACAATAGAAAAAAATCTTTATATGATATATATATATATATATATATATATATATATATATATATATATATATATATATATATATATATATATATATATATATATATATATATATATATATATATATATATATATATATATATATATATATCTTTTCTTTTGACAATATAAGCTTTATATCGAGTGACACGTCAATCTCCCCCCTTTCTCCTTTTAGGAATAACAAAGAAGGGCAAATCAACTCTTTAATCTCATCCCATTCAATTAGTAGCTGAAAAAACAAATCATAAAGAATTAATGGTGTTTCCTACTAATAAGGGCAAAAACATCCTTTTCCAAGTAAACATGTCAATAATAATTTCTAAAAAAATATCATTTAAATTATCTCTGATTCATATAATATTTTCCTAAATAATAAGTTCTTTCCTCCTTTTTTTTCTGAACTCTCAACTACTTCACCTTCCATATGATTCATTCAAGAGAAGAGACAAAACTTGCCCAATAAATTCAGCACTGCCTTGGGAAGATTCGATATTCCATCCATCAGGGCCACATGATTCGTGCTCCACCAAGATCATGAAGGGTATTCAAGCTTTATGTGTGTGCGTATATTAAAGCGAAACAACAATGACAAGCAGATGAAATAAGCATCGTTCTCATCTCTTACCAATGCAAGCATTGCCATATATTCCCGTCACTTCACTCTCCACGAGTAATAGAAGGCTGCAATCACTGCATCATTCCAACAACATCGACAATATAAAGACCCCAAACCAACATTTTCCTTCTTTGCCAACACATAAATGCTTCATTTATCAGTACAACTACGCTAAGAGCACTATAGGCATCAAAATCACTAGTATCACAGAGGAAGAAGGTTTCGATCGATTCATGGAAACCAAGAGAAGCCGTAATGCTACCAACCTAATCTGATAGAGTACAACTGTGACGTCTAGTACCTACCTCCTCGGCGCCAGGGCAGAGAAGGCCTCGTTATCGGGTGGGTGGAAGTAGCCGCCCATGGTCGGTCGCCGGATGCCGCAGCAGGGGACCTCTTGTTGGGTGGGAGCGGGGCGGAGCTCAAACGCAAGCCTACCTCCTCTGGGACAGGGCGAAGAGGACCTCCAGATCGGGCGGGTTGAAGTATCCGTTCTTGGGGGGAGCCCTCCTCTTGCCGGGCGCCATGGCAGGGGACTTCTTCTTGGGCGGCGGGGGGCAACGGATCGCCGTGGGGATCCGACACTCAGCCCTCTTCGGCGTTTCCCACCCTCCCATCTCCCTCTCCCCCTCGTGCCGCTCTATCTTCATCGCCTTCTTCATTCCCATCTCTATCCCTCCTGCGGCCCAACGAACAAGAAAGGGAAGCTTTCAAACGAGTGGGAGGAGGGAAGGGTTTGCGAGGCTTTTAAAGAGGAAGGATTTAAAATTATATTAATAATAAATAAATAAATAAATAATATATAAGATAAAAGAAAACAGTGAGGTTGTGGCGTTCGATGGAAGCCACAAAGACGAGTGGGAGTTGCCGAAGAAACGCGTTTCCCTCCGCATTAAAAAAGCAGCGGGAACTGAGTCGGTGCGAAGGCGGGAAAGCCACCGCCAACTCGCGGTTTTTCTTAAAAGCATTAAAATGACTTCGAGACTTTTACTCCTCCCATTCGATCAACGCCCTGGCCCCACACATTGTGTTCGATATCGGGCCAGGTAAGTCTTTGGGTATTCGGTGAACCGGGTACGAAAGGGGTTGCCGGTTCATAGAACACCCGGGTGCCGTGTCGGCGAGGAGGAGACTGTAGCGGTGTGGAGCGACGCCCGTACGGGGGAAGAGATGATGCGGGTCGCTGTGAGAATCAGATGGGACCCGCCCGCCGCTACATGACACGAACGGTCGGTGGGAACTGGGGCGAGCTTTTACGGCGTCCGCCTAGGATTCTCATGGTAAAGAAGGGGCGTTATGAGCGCGAGGACGTGTGTGATTGGAGGAGAGATGCAG
>CM017196.1:35832726-35917726 GCA_004837865.1 Musa balbisiana
ATATAATGTACCGAAAGCTTTGTAAATATGCTGGATGTATGGTTGATTTATGAAGGTCTTAATCGAGGTTATTTTAGATCAATTTAAGCTAGCATTAAGTCAAAATAAATGTTACTTGCCAATAAAATCATTAGACATAAAACTAGACTGAATTGGGCTTATTAAAAAGCCAAACCAATGGTCTAAACTAAGCATGGGCAGTGGTACCACTAGGCCTAAGAGATAGTACCGATTGAGTCAGTTAATAAGCATTGTTTATATTTTGTCAGCCTTTCTGATAATGGTACTACCTATGATGGTAATAGTATTGCCTAGGCCAATGACAGCATCACCAATGTTCAGATTTGTGGCATCATAGTACTGCCCGATACCGATAGTAGTACTGCCTGTATCATGAAAATTTAAGGATTTAAATTTTTGACTCAATTCTTGAAGTCTTTTAGGCATATAAATATCTCATTTTGGTTTGATAGATATAGCATTCATTCCTAAGCTAGTAAATAATTATAAGCTCTCATTTTGAATATAGTTTGTGTCTCCTCTTCTTTTTAAGTTTGGTTATAAATCTAACTTCTAGAATGTGAGATATCTTATGTAAGAAGAGAGAACGAAGGTTATCTCCTACGCCTAAAAAAAAAGAAAATTATAATAAGGGTAGTTAATCTCCACCTATTAGAAAGAAGATCAATAGTGAAAACTAATGACCTTAAGGGAAGGAATTGAGAGTGGACGTAGGTTAAGAAACTAAAGCACCATAAATTGGTTTATCTCTTTTTACTTGTTTTCTATTTGTAACTTAGTTTTATTTTCTTTACTTGCCACTTTAACTTTATTAATCAAATTTCTAAAATATTAATTTATTAATTAAGTATTAAAATTAATTTAAAATGCTATTACACTAATTAATCCTTTTGGTTGTGCCATTAAAGTTTTCACGATTGGTATTAGAGCAAAGTTCTTTGGATTAACACTCAAAAGAGAAAAAAATGATACTTTTAAGTAATTAAAAGAGACACTTCTATTATATATCCTCTCATATTTAATGAGACAGCTTATACCTATAAGAAAACATGATTGAGGATTTTCTTGCTTCTTATAAATTTTAAATTTTAAAATATAATAGAATTTGATTTTCAAAAATCGTCTAAACTAAT
The DNA here is from genome assembly GCA_004837865.1 of Musa balbisiana. Taxonomy (NCBI): domain Eukaryota; kingdom Viridiplantae; phylum Streptophyta; class Magnoliopsida; order Zingiberales; family Musaceae; genus Musa; species Musa balbisiana. The sequence continues at coordinate 35,833,881 of CM017196.1, forward strand.
GAATTAATAGAATGATTTTGAAAATAGAATGTTTTCTTTAAATGCTAAAGCTATCAATTTTTTTTATTTTATACTTTAAATAAAAATAAGTTCAATCGAGTTTCTACTTGTGACATTGTATATAATATATGACATACATTTGAAGTCGTTTACGAAGGTACAAGTATAGTAAAAAAAATTAAAATTAATTTTTTATTCATAATTATGAATTATTTAAAATGAAGCTAGGAAAATCTATCGATGACATATAGACTCGTTTTATGGATGTTATTAATGGATTAAAAGATCTCAGTAAAAATTATATGAATCTTGAATTGGTGAATAAGATCTTAAGGTCTTTTTCTAAAAGTTAGGATCCAAAGGTAACGATAATCGAAGAAACTAAGGACTTCAACAATATTTCTCTAAAAAAACTCATATGATCTTTAATGACTTGTGAAATAACATAAAAAAAATTAAAAAAGAAAATATATTACTCTCGAATCCGAAAAAGATTATTTGAGTGAAAACTTAAATGATGATTAAGATATAACACTTCTTAGAAGAAAATTCAGAAAGTTAATAAGAAAAACAAGATAAATCTAGCAAGAAAAGAAGTTAAGAATAAAAGTGAAACTAAGAAAGATGCCGTGATATGCTATAAGCATAAAAATTTGGGACACTTGAAACATGAGTGTTCATAATTAAAAAAAAAATCATCAATCCAAAAGAAAAAGAAAATACTCAAAGCAATATTGATGAATTAAGTAAATCACAAGTAGAAGAGCAAAGCATTAAAAAAAAGTGACAAAATATGTTTTAATGACTTTCAACAATAAGGTATTTGACCGTCACAAAACTTTTTTATAGTTTGATAAATTATTTGAAGCATTTTATGATTTATATAATGAACTTAAAAATATTAGTAAAAATATAGTTTACTAAAAATTTATTATGTCTCACTTGTTAATGAATTTAATGTTGTAGAAAATAAGCATGACAACTATACGTCAACATCTTATACTTCTTGTACTAAATGTGAAGATTCAAAATCATTTAATCTTCAATTTAAAAATTAGTTATTTCAAAAATCATTAGAAGTGCATGCTTTGAAAAATAAAAAGAATGATTTACTTGTCATGAATAAAAAATTAAAATATTACTTAATAGAGTCTATTAATAATAATGATGTAATAAAATCACTTGAAAAGAAAAACATGTTACCACGACAAATATTAAAAAAAATTAAAAATTAAAAACAAGTCACATGATATAATTCTTATCATATAAAATTATGTATTAACAAAAGAAGACATTAGATTAGCTTCACCAGGTAATAGCACTCATTAAAAGTCAATTAAATTTATAAAATGACCTACGTTACATACATTGCAAAGAATGCATTGTATGCATTGAAGTATACATTGCAAAGAATGCACAATACATTGTTCTAAATATTTTAAAAATGTTGAGACATATTTTATAACAATGAATGTAGAAACATTGATGATATTGTTGCTATAGACCTGTCGACTACTTCTTTCCCGTTGACCATTTGGGATTATTTTGAACATGAATTTTTATGATAAAATACTAATACAAGTAAATAAAATATATTTTATTTAATCATAAGCCAATTACTCGCGTAACTTGATATCAAGTTTAAATTTAATATTATAATTTATTAGTTTGAATACTGATATCAAGTAAAGAATATTTTAATAGGCATTGTTGTTTTTTATTTCTTAATTTTGAAATTCAATTAGAGTATTTTTACATAAATTACCTTCGAATTCATCCATGTCACTGAATTGATGGTGTTTGTTTAATTTGAGTTGGAGGTCAACCCAAGGCTGTCATGGATTACATATGAGGAATGGTGATGGAATACTGCAAGAAGACGGCAGCTGATGGCCATAGAACGCGGCATGTTCGGCGTCGCATTCCACGGGGAAAGAAGCGTAGAGTCAACGAGGGAAGAGGAGACGTCGGCGAAGTGCCCCCATGCACACGTCCGTGCGTGTAGGTACAACGCTTGCGATTGCCGTACGGCATTATCTCTTGTTGGGTCCCAAGTTAATGGACACGAGTTGGTGATGTAGGATAATATCTTTATTATAAATATAAGAATATATATGGCCATATATACATCAAATCAAGTATGTTATTTAAAAAAATAATATTTTTGGTTTGATTTAAAGAATAGTTTTTTTTTTTTGTCTCTTTGATGATATTCTTAGATGATAGACTTTCATATTTGGAATATGAATCTTTAATAAGAATAATCTATCAAGTAGAAAAAGTCATAGTCATAGGAGTTCATACGTCGTCCAATATTTCTATTCATAACCATCAAATTGTCTAAAGATATGATGGCCGATCATTTAGGGTGATATGATTGTGACTTGATGTCAAAGCAGAGACACGAATCTAAATGTCCACGCGGTCGTCCCACTTGTTCACCCACAGCTACCCCGTACCCGGTATGGCCACGTGGACAGGTCCCACCTGATGGCGACTCCCCAGCGGTGAGTCACGCTTTCCCCCACCTATCACGCTCTAAGGCGGGTTCATTCACGCCGCTGCTCTCGCTCCCTCTCCTCTCTCTCTCTCCTTTCCCCAAAATGTTGTTCTCTCCTTTGCGCCCGCCACCCGCTCGCTCACCTTCCGTGGACCCACAATTCATCTCCAATCACGAGCTAGGTAAGGGATTGTGCTGAGAAGGTGTCGATCCTCTCTCTCCGCTTTTTTCTTTTCGTTTCTTTTTTTGGTATTGGTCCATCCTCATTTGCACACAACCTGTTCGACTCGAGTACCTCGGCAGGTGTTAGCTCGATCACAAGTCAAAAGGGAGGCTGTTGTCAACGGGGGAGGGGGGCGGGGGAGAGACGGGACGGGCAAGGAGGGTCCGGTACCGGTTGGTGCCTGAAGAGATGGGGAGACGAGCTCGATGTGGGTCCCCCTCGCGGTTGGGCGGGCCGCGAAATCTCGGCCGATGAATACGGAGCGGACCACATGGCCCACCGGAACGTGGACAGTTCGGTGGCGCAGCCGCGAAGGCAGGGACGAGGTAAAGCGAGGCGGGCAAGGAGCCAGAGATGAAACGCTCGTCACGTAGAAAGACCACCGGTTCACGTAGAAGACAGCGATAACTCGAAGCGACGGCGTGGTGGAATCAGAGCCGTCGGGTTGCGGGTCGACTTGCCACGGAAGCGAAATCGAAGATGATCGCGCTCGTGGACCGTGATTTCTTTTCCCACGTTACGGGACGCGACTCTTCGAGACTCGCTCTTTGTTACGAGCCAATCAAAGCCGACGATTGACCATCGGACGGGATATATCGCAGCCGGAAGTGTGATGATGAAGTGGGACAGCGGTAGCCCCCACGCGTTCCTACTCATTGTTGGCCAATCCCTTAAGCTTAACATAAACGCCTCCCCCCATCTGTGTTTTGCGTGTCACGCGCGCTCTTTTCGCCTTTTCACTGGCGCAAAACAGCATTAATTACTCCCACTGCCATTATTTGGTCCCTCGCCTCGAGTCCATAAATTCCCCCACTTCCCTCCGCCATCACCGCATCCCCTGAACCCTGGAAGTGCAGAGCGGAACGAGCGAGCAATGGCGTTGGTCTCCCTCGTCTCTTTCGCAGCCCTTCTGGCCCTTCTTCCGCCGGTGCTAGGGCGCATTCCCGGCGTCTACACGGGTAGCCCGTGGCAGAGTGCCCATGCCACCTTCTACGGCGGCAGCGACGCGTCCGGCACCATGGGTAAGCCACATTCGCCTAATTCTTTGCCTATCACTTGCTTTTCGCCGTGGGAGAAGCTGATGAGATTTACTTGGTTGCATATGGATGCGGTAGGCGGGGCGTGTGGGTATGGGAATCTGTACAGCCAGGGATACGGGGTGCAGACGGCAGCTCTGAGCACGGCGTTGTTTAACGAGGGGCAGAGCTGCGGGGCGTGCTTCGAGATCAAGTGCGCGGACGACCTCCGTTGGTGTCACGGCGGGAGCCCCTCCATCTTCATCACCGCCACCAACTTCTGCCCACCCAACTACGCTCTCCCCTCCGACAACGGCGGGTGGTGCAACCCGCCCCGCCCCCACTTCGACCTCTCCATGCCCATGTTCCTCAAGATCGCCGAATACCGCGCCGGCATCGTCCCCGTCTCCTACCGAAGGCACGCCTTCGCCCCTTTGTGCTTCACGCATTTATTCCTCCTTTCTTTATTTCTTGTACTCGTCGTAAAGCTATTTGTGTCGTCTATGTGTTTGATCGATTGACGGGGACCGGTGGGGGGTCACAGGGTCCCGTGCAGGAAATCCGGAGGGATCCGGTTCACCATCAACGGGTTCAACTACTTCAACCTGGTGCTGATCACCAACGTGGCAGGCGCCGGTGACATCATCCGCGCCAGCGTCAAGGGCTCCCGCACCGGGTGGATGCCCATGTCCCGCAACTGGGGCCAGAACTGGCAGTCCAACGCCGTCCTCGTCGGCCAGTCCCTCTCCTTCCGCGTCACCGGCAGCGACCGCCGCACCTCCACCTCCTGGAACATCGTCCCTTCCAACTGGCAGTTCGGCCAGACCTTCCAGGGCAAGAACTTCCGTGTCTGACCTCGGTGGCGGCATGTGTTTGTTGTGACTTGGGAAAGCAAAAGTAGCTGCTTGATTGATGCAGCTGAGTAAGGTAAAAGAGTGTGTTTGTGTGGGGAATAGAATCGGATAATAGTATATTATCCGGTTAGCAGCAGTAGCAACAGCTGAAGTGGCTGCAGAACAGAAGAGTGTGTTGTAGCCCGCAGCAGCCTATATTATCTAAATAGTCTCATAGTATAGTCCATTATGTTATTATCTCTATGGTGGTTGTGATGTATGACATCTTTTAATCGATGATCACAGTGGGATTTGGTAGAACTCAGTTGACTGAGCTCTGTGATTTATGCTCTCTCTCTCTCTCTCTCTCTCTCTCTCAAAGTGTATTTTGTCATGAAGGAAACCAAGAGGCCATTTCTGTTCATGGTTGGTGGAGCAGTAGACCAGTAGGTGCATCACCAACAGTTGTGCCTGCTGCTGCTGCTGCTGCTGCTGCTGTTGCTACTATGGAGGGCTGCTATTTTAGAGTAAGAGCCCAAAAGCTTTGTTCATTTGTTGTTCATGGAAAGTTGACTCTTGCAGAGCTTTATGAATGTTTTATTGCTGAGGGGTTGGGTCACCTTCACCATGCGCAAAGCTTAATGCGTATGTATGGTTATTGAAGATAGATTAACGTTAGATTCATAAGTAACATAAATGGGACCTTTTAAGCGTTTGATTTGGGTGAGAGTTACCAACTTGGAACCATCAGGTGCTCCTCGTGACACTGCTGAGGGCCTCGTTTATTTATTTGAGTTCAAATTAAACTGTATATATATATATAAGAGAAAAATTGAAAAACCAAAAATAAATTTTTAAAAATAAATAAATCATACTTAAATGAAAATAATAAAATTCAAAAATCAACCATAAAAATAGGAAAAGAGATAATACAAAGGAGAAAATTGTATGTGAATGAAAAGAAAAATAATAATAAATAATAATAACAAAGACATAAATCAAAAAGTCAATGATAAAATCTTAGAAAATTTTAAAATAAATGAAAATTCGTAAAAAAAATCGAAATCCAATTTACGCAAAAGAAGAAAATACAGATTTAGGATGAAATTAAAAGCAAATAATGTAATCTTAATATGTAAAATTTCGATGTGCATTCATGTCGATCTGTGATTCCTGGCAGACTCTTGAATTGTTGGGATGAGTGCGGACAACGAAAAAGGAGAGGAGGCTACCACTAGGATGAATTGATTGGCCCAGAGACTCTTGTGGTGACAAAGAAAGCATAAAAGCCCAGCTTGGGTATGATTTGACCAAGCAGTCGGTAGTTCGTATCATTAGGTTTGCCGACAACAATTATTAAAGACTTAGGAAGACGAAAACAACTCTTCTGATGAAGAGTTTGATTTCCAGACGAACAATGTCGTTCGGTCCAAATTGCCCTCAAACGGTGCCAAAATTGGCTGATTTTTCCTTCTTCTTATCAATTGGTTTGATTCATAAAAACAAAATTAGTTAGGTCCTCCATCACTCATAATATTTTATTTTTATCTTTTATTCCTTTTCTTTTGACGCCATCGACTCTCAACATCGATGAAGATTAATTATTCTTTTTTTTTATAAACTTAAAAGAAAACCTTCGCATTCATTCTTTTACGATTTTACGTCGTATAATTTAGTATTATAATCAGACTCAAGAGAAAGAAAGAGATTTAAACAACACTCAAAGAGAGAGCTATTTCATCAACTAAGTCTAAGTGAGATATTTATAGACATAAATTTTTTTTAAAATAGAGTAAAATAATTTAAATCTTCAAAATAAGTACATAGATGGTACTGAAAAGTTAATAAACATAGATAGCAATTATCGACTGACTCGAGTGATACGGTCGTCTGAACGTGATGGTACCATTGCCTAGATTTGTTTTATGCTAGCAATTTATCATTCTAACACGTCTCATTAGGTTTAGCTTCAAGCCCAAAGATTATCTTATTAATAAGATAGTATTGTTTTGACCTAAGCCGAGACAAATCAGGCTGCACTTAACCCAAGTTAGAACGGGTTTTTGGCAGATCAACTGCGTTACACTTAACCCTTGTGAGTATTTACCTTTTCTTTTCCTATTGCATATATTTGCCTCGATCCTCCACAATACAATTTGTCTTCTTCAAAGAGATTCTAAATGAAACTTTCAGTCTGAAGATTCCTCGATCCACAGCTCGTGATAACCTCGATTCACGAACACAAGAAGCAGAACGTATTTGTCCATTGGAATTAAGGGGTGGGGAGGGGGGAAAGAAAGAGGGAAAAACCTGAGTCCCTTGTAATTGCCTTGCAAGCAGTGTTCCGCCTGAGCTACTCAGGGAAAAAGTTCCAATGGACAATTTGTGTTCTCCTGTGACTTCACATCATGCCTGACATCAGATTCTAACCTGAGTCTGCAGCGCGCAGGTTGCCGTTTTAACTTGTGTTTGGAACACTTACATTTTTAATATACAGATAAGATCCAAAATAATAATAATAATAATAATAATAATAATAAGATTTGGATGGATATACACTTCTGAAATGCTTGATAAATAAAAGATAAAATTTACATATTAAATATATATTGATATATTTTTTTTAAAATAAAATTATATTTTAAAAATCTATTAAATATATGTATAATAAAATTACTATTTTTATATTTTTAAATATTTATTTAAAAGTAAAAAAATATATATTATTGAAATAAATTAATAAATACATAATAATAATAATGCATATACTTATATTAAAAAAAATTTGGTATGATCTAAATATATCATAAATAAATAATATAAGTATTGTAATTGCCTGAGTCTTGTAATTGTCTTCCAAGCGTTGCATTGTTCTGCGTGAGAATGTTGCCTTTTTAAGCTGTGTTTTGAGATTATATTTATATTTTTAATATATACTTAAATATTTTTAAGTGAATATATAATTATAAAATATTAGAAAAAAATATTTGATAAGTAATAGATGACAAATTATATTTTAAATATGCATTGACATAAGTATTGTTCCATAAAATTATTTTTCAAAAATATATTGAATATTTTATAATAAACTTATCATTCTAATAGTTTCAATATTTATTTAAAAGTGACCACATATTTTTATTTAAATTAATAAGCAAATAAATAAAATGAATGTATGTATGTAATCCTATAAAAAATTGTTATATGATCCAAATATATAAATAAAAATAATTTTAAAAATAAATAAATAAAATGCATTTTATCGTATAAAAAAATATAAATCATATTGGCTTTTCACTAAATCATGTTGGTAATCTTGTAATTTTAGACAAAGTAAAATGATATTTTTGAAGTTTAAATAATTACATTAGCATCTTGCAAATGTTGAAATGATAGTGCTATTCTATTACCAATGCAGCATCCATAATTAAATAATAATAATCAAATATGAATTTACATTTGAAATGCAGCATCTTCATGCGTATCTCAAATGTCTTTGTAAAGAAATAGCTCGATTTCTAAACTAACAGAGTCATTTGGACTTGAGCTTATTTTCAATCAACTAATTTCTTCTTTTCATATAATTTCACTATATTATATTTATAATATTAAAAAAAAACCTATTTTGGTATCATAGTTGTTAGTGTCAACAACTTTATGTCGTGGCCTCGGGCTAGCACAGCTTGGTTCAGGTCCGAATGAGCGGGGATTTCACTGGACCGACTTCGAAATGGCTAAGGTGGCCGGCTTTAGAGGTCCAATTGCGGTTGGGTCACTATTTCCACCGGGAAGAAGGTTCCATGCCTAGGCATTCCGAGGAGGGGCATTTCGTCTTCGTCCCTGCACACAGGTCGGGTCGGGAAGCTCGACCCGACCCTTCCGACGATCAAGTTAGTTTCAAATCTCAAAAGGGAGGGATTCTCCGGAGTGTCCTCCTTTTCTTTTCCCTGGTGCGAGGGTTCTTCTAGGAAAGGTCATCGCTGTCTGATGTGCCCGCTTGCAGGGAGCAGGATCGTACTCCTGGTAGCGTCTGACACCAGCGTGGGCGTGGCGTGATGGACCAAGCTTGCGCAGGATGTTAATAACCCTCGGTCGGCGTTCCGGACTATTTTCGCCAGGTGCTATCAGGTCAGCTGAGACGCATGGTGTCATCCGGGACAGTTGACATCAACCTGAGTCTTATCGTCGTTATTGCCCTCATCAATAGTAAAAAATTTTAATTAGATTTAACAACATTCATATATTTACATCCCTAAGAATATGGATGAGGTCCGATGTAATCGGATAATATTCACTTGGATTTGACATATGACACTCAAATCATACAAAAAGACATCATCGAATCACTCTAAATAAAAAAAATATTCGGGTGTGAGGAACATTTCCTTAATCGCTTTGTGGACTTAAGTGTAAGTGTGGAGGTTTGATATTTGATGATGATCTCCACCTCAAAATCTGCCTCTGGAATCCAACTCATATCGGAAATCTCATCCGATGTTAGTCTTCACCAAAGGTGTGGATGGAGTCTGAACGCTGATCAACCATCCCAAATCTACCACCGACAACAGGCACTAAGGGTCTTATGATACATATGGATATTGATAAGATAAGCTTGGGTAAATGTATTAAGAAGGTGATTGTTATCTTGGATAATGTGTTCGTTGATTCAGGTGAGATCAGGTGACCATTGATTCATTCTTTCATGGCAGCCGTCATCAGTGACAACTACAACTAAGTGAATGAGGAGTCCTGCATGCCCAATGACATCTCTCTCTCTCTCTCTCTCATTCATTCTAGCTATCAAACTGTGATGAATTCTTTGGTCCAAACTCCATTTGATCCAACTACAAGCCTTCAGAGTAACTTATTGCAGTCATCAAAGCAATCACAAGGACAATGATGACGACGATGATCGTAGGGTATTATTATGGGAGTTGACGGCAAAATAGCAAGCGGGATGGATGACTTGGCATGCAGGTATTCGTCACACTTCAGGAAAGGAGGAGTAGGATCTCTGACGCATTCTGGGAGCAGCACTGCGGCAGTAGCGCAGCGTAGCGAGGGAGGAGAGGAAGGAGGTGACCGTGAGGCAGAAGGACGCCGGTTCTTATATGATTCCAGCGCCACCACGGCATCCAAGGCAAAAAGCCCGGAGGCGGTGGTGGTGGCAGCTGTTCATGCAGAGGAGAGAGAGATATATGACAGAGGGAAAGAGAGAGACGTAACGAGACACTGACACCAATACTGAGAGAGAGAGAGAGAGAGAGAGAGAGAGAGAGAGAGAGGAGGTCGAGTCGCCATCGCCTGGTCTCACATGGTGCCGCGAAACGCGGAGTGCAGTCCCCCCAACCTCCTCCTCCTCTCCCCCGCGTACTGTTGCTGCTGCCACCCATGCTCTTCCACCCGCTGCTTCCTTGAAGCAGGTCCCGCCACCGACTGCTTCCCAGTTGCCACCTTCCCCTCGATAACCCCACCGCTCCTCTCCTTCATCCCCATCTCTCCCACTCTAATGATGCCTTGGGCTAATGCAAAGAGAGATAGCGAGAGTTTCCGGTCGTACCGGGGCGGAGGAGACCCACGCTCCCGAGCCCAAGCTTTGCACGAGATAATGAGCACAATTATTCAGGCCTTCGTACTGCAGCAGCATGCGCGCGTGGGAACGGCGCGGGAGGTCAGCTGGCCCACTCTCTAAGCAAAGAGAAGAGATGGAGACGAGACATCGAGCCTACGATTCGAGACTAATAGTTGTTATGTATGAACGGTTTTGTTGGACCCTTTTGCATTCTCATCGAGAGCGTCTTCCTCGTCTTCTTCTTATCTCGTTCTCTTTGGCCCTCCACATGGTTGCTGATATCCTTTGTACGTACAATCTTCGCCACAGCCATGCCGCGTGAATGGACAAACAACGCTGCGACGATTGCAGAGAGAGAAAGCCCAAGGGAAAAGCTTGTGGGGTTGCAGGTGGGTGTTTCAGACTGGAGGGCTAAAGATCGTCACCAGCTGCTCCTCTGTCTCTCTCTCTCTTTTGGCTTTCTATCACGTCTTGTCTGTCCCTCAGATGGGTATCACGAGAAGACGTAACTAAGATCTGCCCTTTCTCTCATCAACAATGCCAACTCTCTCTTGTCTTCTTCCTTCCAGTATTTTTGACTGTTTACAGGAGGAGAGAGATCGAGTCATGGGGGGATTCATTTGTTGGTGATGGATGGGATCCCTCCTTTCGTTCGTAGACTCGCATGGCGTCATCACATTCCCCCTGTTGTCCCCAGGCCACCTCTCTCTCCGTGCCTCTTCCTCCTGTGTTTTCCGAGACAGGGAACACGGTTTCCGGCCAATCTTTCCCTTCTGCGGTGCCGACGTACAAAGCGGTGACGGCTCCCGCCGCTGCCTCCCGTCTTGGTCCGAACAGCGAAGGAAACAAAAGAATTCTTCTGGTATTTCCATTATTGTCGGTCAAACGTTGCTCCTCGGAGCGACTGTGTGGCCGCGGCAAGCAACACGTTTCTCTTCGTACGGTGGCGGGACCCGCAAGCACCTGGTGCCTTCACCTGTTCCCTGTATTGAACGACACGGCGGAGCCTGAGAGAAACAAAAGAATTCCGTCTCACCTTTTGTCTTCCTTCGCCTCCTTCACCTGTCTCTCCTCTTTTAACCACACACGCTCTCTGTCACCCTGCCCACTCTTCGCATGCCCTTCTTTTACGCTGCTGCGATCCTCCCCCCACACCCCTATTTATTCTCTTTCTTTTCATTTCCCTCTTCCTCCTCCTCCTCCACCTCCACCTCTCTCCTTTTCTGCTTGTGTCTCTGTTCTTAAGCTTGTTTGCTTGGTCGGGTCTAAGCAGCATCGCGGTGTCATAACCAAAACCTGCAAGCCGCTGTGAGTCATTGTTCTTTCTTCTTCATATCTCAGCCTTGACGCCATGCTCTTTCTTATATTTGACTGTATGGTTGGCATTGCTTGTTGCTCATGTCTATCTGCTTGTTAGCGGTGTGGCTTAAATCTTCAGATTGATGGTTCTTGTTTCCTTTGGCTTTTAACTCGGAAAAAGGTGTTATTTATGATGGCTGCAGTACGTTACTTGTTCTCTTCAGTATTCTATCTTCTTTCTTCCTTGAGTTGATCAGCATGGATTTCGTATTTCATAGTCGGATTTACTCTGTAGTTATGTCAAGGAAGAGGCTGTGATCCATGCTTACATTTCATCAGAGACAACCTAGTTTGTATAGTTCATGCTGCACTCTTAAATAAAAATAAAATGTTATAGAATTCTTCATCAGAGACATCCCAAATATTGTGCAACTCTCAAGGATGTTCTCTTATCCTTGCGGCTTGCAGAGACTGAGTCTCTGTAGGTTGGCAGTGTTTAGGTGTCCTGTAAATTTATGTCCTGTAGCATCCAGTTTTGCTGTAATTGCTTTCACTACTTTCTGCCATGATCAGTGGAGTCATTGTCTTAGCTGGGAAGGTGAACTCGTCTAACATAAGAGGGAACGTTGGGGTTTTGATTGGAATTGGATGAATACTGTGCCTGAATATGATCTAGGATGGTCGTCCTTTCGTGCAACTCAGGGTCAATCGCTCTGAGATAACCATACTTTTAAGTGATGTTTCTTCGATGCTGCTCGTGGATCAAACCCTCGTATTCTGTATGTACTGTAAGGCTGTTCTTGAGATTTTACTTGTTTTAGTTTGGTACATGTTGTGGTCTGTATTCTTAAATAAATCTCCTTTGCTGGAGTTGAATTCTGCAAAAGCATCGTGAAAAGAAGTCTCAGTTTGGCTTTGGTTTCAGATAGTAATGAGGGATCTTGTGGGATGGAGGTTGGCCTCTGCCAATGAAGGAGAGGCAGCGGTGGAGATCTGAAGAGGACGCCATCTTGTGTGCATACGTGACGCAGTATGGGCCGCGGGAGTGGCACCTGGTGTCCCAGCGCATGAATGCGCCGCTGCACAGGGATGCCAAGTCTTGCTTGGAGAGGTGGAAGAACTACCTCAAGCCCGGGATCAAGAAGGGGTCGCTCACCGAGGAGGAGCAGCGCGTTGTGATCGGGCTCCAGGCCAAGTACGGCAACAAGTGGAAAAGGATCGCCGCCGAGGTCCCAGGTCGCACGGCCAAACGGCTCGGCAAGTGGTGGGAGGTCTTCAAGGAGAAGCAGCAGAGGCGACAACGAGAAAGCAGCAGCAGATCGGCGGTGTGCTCCATTGAGCCCAGCAAGTACGACCAGATTCTTGAGAACTTTGCCGAGAAGCTGGTCAAAGATCACCACCACATCTCCCCGTTGCTGATGGCCACGCCACTACTTCCTCCATGGCTTTCGAACAACAACGGTGCCCATAGACCGGCATCTCCATCGGTTGCCCTCACTCTCTCGCCTTCCACCGTGCCCCCTGCTCCTGCACGTTGGCCTCCAACCGAGCGAGCAGCCGACAACAGCTTGGGCTCGTCACGCTTGCAGCATGGCATGGCACCTGGCTTCACCGCGGTGGATGGCCGCATGGTCGCCGACCTCGTCGAGTGCTGCAAAGAGATAGAAGAAGGGCATCGAGCGTGGATGTCACACAAGAAAGAGGCGGCCTGGAGGCTGCAGAGGGTCGAGCTGCAGCTGGAGGCGGAGAAGGCCAACAAGCGGAGGGAGAAGATGGAGGAGACGGAGGCCAAGATTCGCGCGCTGAGGGAGGAGCAGCAGGCTGCGCTTGATCGAATCGAAGCAGAGTACAGGGAGCAGATATTGGGACTGAGGAGGGATGCTGAAGCAAAGGAGCATAAGCTTGCAGAGCAGTGGGCTTCAAAGCATATGCGCTTGAGCAAGTTTCTTGAGCAGTGTGGATGTCGGCAATGGCCATCGGCTGAGATGAACGGGCGGTGAGGGAGAGTGTGCTGAGGTCAAGTGTGATGTTTCCTCCTTTGCCCGCCGTTGTTAGATACTGTGTAATGTTTGCAGGCACTTTTTACCGTACATTTCCGATCAAAAGCTTTACTTTTCGCTGCGTTTTAAGGACTAACTATTTCAACCATTGGTGTGTGTATTCTCACGGATGAGTTCCTCCTCAAGTCGAATTCTAGTAGCAGGAGAACCTCAAGAACGCACTGCCCCGTTTCGATCGGATTTGGCGTTGACCTGACTCACTCGGCCAGTCTCCATCAAACCTCGCCCCACACACTCATCTTCCACCGAAGAGAAGGTGAATGGCAACGTCGAACGCTCCCTTTCTCCTCTCGTGATCCTCCAACCGCACTCCTTCAATGAGAACAACTACAACAACGGCACCACCCACCCAACTTTCTGTTCTCATGAGTACTCGTCACCTCCTCCTCCGCTGCCATGCCATCTCCACCCCACAACGGCGGCGGTGACGCCCATCCTCCCCAACGCCGCCGCTACCTCAACTTGCTCATCTTGCTCCTCCGCCTCGTCACCTTCGGCTTCTCTCTGGCCGCGGCCATCTCCATCGTCACCAATTCCTCCCCCTCCTGGCTCCGCTTCCAATCCTTCCGGTAATCCCCTCTCCCCACGCTAACCCTCATCGGAGAGAGGTTGACCATGGAAGCCTCACGTACGTACATGCAGGTTCGTCTTCGCCGCGAACGTGATCGTGGCCGCCTACTCCCTCTTCGAGATGTGCGCCTCCGTCTACGAGATCCTCAAGGGCGCCACCCTCTTCCCGGAGCCCATGCAACTCTGCTTCGACTTCACCCACGACCAGGCCTGCTCCTGAGACTTCCACTTCGCCACCATATGTTCTTCTCCGGATCAGCTAGCTTAAGGCTGTTGGCTGCAGGTGTTCGCGTACATGGTGGTGGCGGCCGGCGGAGCGGGGGCTGCGGACGCCCGGCGGCTGAGGGCGGGGGGAGCGTGCGCGGCGGAGGGCGGCTTCTGCGTGCTGGCGGACGTGGCGGTGGCGCTGGGGTTCGCCGGGTTCGCGTTTCTGGCGCTCGCTTCGCTCGTTTCCGGCTTCCGACTCGCCTGCTACGTCACCACCGGCTCCGATCTCCACGTCCGGTAGCAATTTAATTCTAATTGCATAATTAGCAGCGTTAAGAATAAAGTCAAAATATTTGTGCTCCTCTCTTGAAATGTCAACCTTAATCATTTGACACCGCCAAATGGAAGGACGAGTATCAATAGGTTTAGTCAAAGTATTTAGGTTTGGGTCTCAATTCATAGTGAAAGTTACTAAGATAGCTGATGTATGGTTTTGATGAGATTGTGATTATTGTATTATGTTATTTTTTTACGTCACTAAAAGTTATATTCAAGAAAAATAATCTGATTAACCAATTTTAGGAATGAAGATTGCTGATAGCATCTTAGAAGCCCAAAAATTGTTGCAGAATGACATGAAAAGCAAGGCTTGTGTTATTGCTTGTGTTCTTGTGGTGAGGGAAGGAAAAGGAGTGACAGAAACATGCCGACAGCTGAAGATAAGGTAGCATTAGGTGGTGGGTTGGAGTCACTGAATGACTGGTCAACGAATGAGAGAGATAGAAATTAACATTCTAATAAAAGAAAAAAAAAGGAGATACTCTCAAATATTGCGATGTATCGACCTTTTCTTGTTTTAACATATTTCTTATTTTATTTTTGAATAAAAAAATTAATTTAAATTTAGTAAAAAATATTAATTAATTTTGAAACCTTAATCGATATATTTTGAAGATATCAATTAACTTAGTTGGTAAAGATTATTAATAGTTTATCATAAAATTTTGGTCTTAAATCTCTTTTTCATCATCTTGATGTCTCCTTATCGTTTTTTCTCTATCTTCTTCTCTCATCTTGATGTCTCCTTATCAGTCTTTCCTAGAAAGGAAGCAGATTTCTGCAACAACATACGCTAGCTAACATTTCACATACACATTTCTGCAACTGCAGGTGATGGCTAAGTGTTTGACCTCGACATTTATGTTAGTCAAACCACAACAACAGAAACAACATGAACATACTAATACTTTGTGCCCAATGATCCCATTCGTCAGCTTCACACCATGTTGAAATTTGCAAGGGGAAATAAATAGATGCAAGCAGGCGGAGAGGAAGTCTTTAACGACAGCTTCATCAACCGCGTTTGGTGCGCCACACCACACTGCTGTTGGGAAAGTGATTGGGTTGGTGTGGCACAGCTTTCATGAGAGAATAAGGAAGACAAGCCAAGCCTCCTCCCACCTATGAACACTTCATGATCTCCCTCCCTTTGCTACCATGCTACATGTATGCATGTCATTCTACCGATAGCCCTATTGAGTTCAGATCTTTCTATGTTCACAGTGAAGTGGAGAATCTATCAATACAAATATATA
Organism: Musa balbisiana; assembly: GCA_004837865.1. NCBI lineage: Eukaryota > Viridiplantae > Streptophyta > Magnoliopsida > Zingiberales > Musaceae > Musa > Musa balbisiana. The sequence continues at coordinate 35,849,756 of CM017196.1, forward strand.
TGTCATAATTCAGATAGGATAATTGATTTATTAATTTTATTTATTCTAAATTATTGATTCAAAATGTTTAAATTGAAGTTAATGGAAGTACACCCGATCATTATAAATCAATCTTAATCTCGATAAATTTTAAATATGAAATAAATTAAGAATATATATATATATATATATATTCCGAGCCTAAAACAAAATAAAAATGATTGGGTTGATAACTAGTCTCATAATTATTATTGTTGGTGTACAAAAATAGTTACTAGTTTTTTAAAAAAGATACATAGGAGATTAAGATTATCATCAACTTAATTGACATAATTATTACTGTTGGTATATAAAAAAGTAATGATCCATGCAAGAAGATTTTATTAAAAGATATATTTTTTTATGGTAGTGATTTTAATTAAAAATATTATCTTTATATATATATATCATAATGATAAACAAAAAAATATATAGCTGTCCCAAATAGTTAGAATATTTCAACATATTATTATCATTTTATATAAGGATGAATAACACTTAGGTATATACTTTAATCTCATATATCAAAATCAATTTGTAACATTTATAAAATAAGAAGATGATTGAAATAAATGCTTGTGATTAGTTGGATAGTTTTAATTTAACCGCTGAGATTGCACATAATTTTCATTTTATTATCCTCTTTGCTAAGCTCCCCTATCTATCAAAAGATTCAAATGACATTAACATATCCCTTTTATATTCAATTAATAAGCACACATAGATTTATTTATACAGAATTTATTATTTAGAATATCTTTTTTATTATTTATATCCTAAAAAATAATAGAAATAAATATTTTAATATTCATAACCCCTCTAATTTTATTTTTATTCTTCTTTCCAGTCTCATCGGCTCTCCCCATCGCCCACATATTCTATTGGATAATTTGTAACAAAGATATAATTTAAAATATTAAAAAATTTTGTAAATAAGAAAAAGACTACAAATAATAATTTCCTAATGAACACTACAATTTTTGACGCGTTAATGATATATGTTTTCGACTCAAAAACTACTAAGTGAAATTATAATCCAAATAGAGCTTATAAAAACTGTTTTTATTTTTTTTAAGGCCGAAAATTTATCTTTAAAGATGAAAGGGAGAGAATGATAATGTTATTATTGATATTATTATTTTAAACATATATATCTCTTAAGATATATTTTCAAAGACAGAGAGGAAATTGATGCCAATCAACCGTATGATTTCACGGGACCCACTCATCGTACGGTTGGGATTAAAGATCATTACGTCCGCCATCGTCACAGGCCAGTCAGCACCGCAGAATCCCCCAAATACCGAGCTCGGAGGCGAGCACTCCTTAACGCCCGCCTAATTCCCCCGAAACCCCCCCCGCCCCCACCCACCGCCCTCCAATTCCCTACTCCCACTCGAAGTTTTCAGATCGATTCTTCGGATACCTATACGGTAATCCCCTCGAGGGCATCATGACCACGAAAGTTTGATCCTTTAGTGAAATAGTGTTGTAGTGGTTCTTTTTTTGATGTAGTAGTAGTATAATAATGGATTCGAATCGGGATCGTTTGGTTGGTGTCTGGGAGGGATTTCGCTGTCGAGCGGTCCTTCGGATCCTTCCTTTGCGTGTATTCTAAGCAGGTTTTGTGATCATGGTTGTTTACTGCCTTGCTTTTTATTGATGGAGATTTACGTGCTTGATTGCATCAGTTGGTGGTGGTGGTGGTGGTGGTTCGGATCTATATAAGGTCTTTGGATCTCGAGGGTTTCTTCCGCGAGGTGACGTGAATTAAAGGGAAGCAAGGAATTTGATCTGGTTACTCGAAGGGAGAAGAAAAAGGTTTCTCTATTTTCTCCTTTTTGGTGAAAGATCTACATTGTGTTCGAATTACTCTGCTATTATGGTCGTTAGCATTGATTTGAACTGCTTTTGTCGGTTTATCTCTTTCTGATTTTGCACATCTATGTTCAATGAGATCTGGATGCCTGCGGTGCAGGCTATAAGGGATCTAAGGAATGGCCACGGAAGCAGCCAACGGCAACAACCATGTGGTGGTGAAGAAGCCTCCGACCCCTTCACCTCTGCGAAATTCCAAATTCTTTCAGGTTGTTTTTCTTTTTTATTTTAAGAAAAAATCTGGTTTGCTTTGTTTCGTTTTGCATTACTGGCTGGAATCGTTTTTTAGTTTTAATTTTAAGCACCGAGGATTCTAGATAGCTAGATCTCAGATAAGGAAGTTATCTCGTGATCTTATGTTTGTTAGATTTTCAGCAAAAGAGTTCTTCCATGTTTAGTAAAATCACACCACTGAATTTTATAGAGCATTTGTCAACAAAGAATCTAGCTTTCTGCAGTCTAATTTCTTGTTTTGATTCATTTTTTAAAATTGGGATTCATTTCTGAGATCTCACGTTGTTTGGTTTTTTGGTGCGGTGGTGTTTTTCTCCCCATGGTAGAAGACATTCTAATTTGACTTTGACCTTTCTCCTTGATAGTCCAATCTGCGAATCTTGGTGACTGGGGGAGCTGGTTTCATTGGATCTCATTTGGTGGACAAGTTGATGGAAAATGAGAAGAATGAGGTATGTGGTTGGATTACTTTTAGCCAATTCTTTTGGAATATTTGGGTTTGTGGTTGTGATTGAAGACAATAAAAGAGATTTTCAAGTTCACAGCAATCCTAATCTTGAAGCACTCACATTTCTAAAACCTTTTACACAATTTGTCTTCTTTTCCTTTCACTTGGACCCTTTTGATAGACCACTCTATCTATTTCATCCATTATTAAATAAAAAATTGTTGAATATTAATTAAACATTCAATTGTTTCCTTGTCAAAAAATATTTCTGTATTTCCTTTGAGTATTTTGCACAAACTTTCTGAATTATTTACTTCATGTACTCAAATAATGAGCTTTTCCTTTTGTTGCCAGGTAATCGTTGCTGACAACTTTTTCACTGGCTCAAAGGACAATCTCAAGAAATGGATTGGTCATCCAAGATTTGAGCTGATTCGACATGGTATTTTCCCATACATGAAAAAGAATTTAGCCATGCTGCAATACTATTCCCTTTTTGTAGCCTTTTTACTTACAGAACTCTTGCTCAAGTTCACTTATGTCACATTTTCCTGCAGTTTTCGAGTATAGCATGGTTTACTAGGTCGATGTGTTTAAATTTTGTATTTTTAGTGGATGAAATATAAATCTGCTAGTATATTAAAAACTTACTTGGTCCCCAAATACTTATACAACTTGTCTTCATATCTATAAACCTGGTTCTCCATACTGTCAGATATCACTGAACCACTATTGGTGGAGGTTGATCAGATCTACCACTTAGCCTGCCCTGCTTCGCCAATTTTCTATAAACACAATCCTGTCAAGGTAAGTCTTCTATATGAGAATTTTGGGAAGATTTTATAGATGAGATTTCATGAATATGTCAAAATTGACTTCAATGATAGAAAATGCCTATCTTGATATTATGGCTATGCCATTTATTTATTATAGCACGTTTCATATTCTTCATTGGAAGAAGGGTCGGTTTCTGTGGTCTTTCATACCTGCATAACACCAAAATCCATTTATGTAAATTCAACATTTTTAAAGAGTCACTAGTTTTTCGGTTAGCTGTAACTGAACTCATATTTGCTGATTTTAGCTGAAGAATATATCAATATAAACCAATATATGGTGCTATATCCTAGAAATTCAAATACCTGACTTTTCTGAAGAGATTAAGTTATTTTTTTTGTCAAATTTCTACAGTATATTATCCAACTCATCATATCTGCACAGTGACCCTTTGTTGCCTCCTTAGCTGGTTTGCAAGTCTTCTTTTGTGACACCTTTTGTATTGTTTTTTCAACATCAGTACACCAATACTCCATTTTATTTAAAGTTGGTAGGAAACTTCAATCATGGAATTAATTTTCCTATTAGCTGTAGTAGATTTTAGTACTGTTTCATGGTTCTACCATTTCATATATTGTGCTGCTCTTTTAGTTCATCTTGCTTGTCTTTGCTGTGTGCATTTGGTATTTTAAAGTTTAACTGGAGTGAAAAATAACTTGTAATAATGTCTTTGATAGACAATTAAGACAAATGTTATGGGCACAATGAATATGTTGGGGCTTGCAAAGAGGGTTGGAGCAAGGTATAGCCTAATTGCTTTTTGTGTAGTTAAGAATATTGAAAGCATATGGAATGTGCATACCATCTTTTAACCTATGTTGCAGGATTTTGTTGACATCTACCTCAGAGGTGTACGGTGATCCTCTGGAGCATCCTCAGAAGGAGGAGTATTGGGGAAATGTTAACCCGATTGGTACTTTTGTTTCTTTCTTGCAAGTAGCCATTAACTTTGTGTCTAAGCAATGAAATATTTTTTCTATAAATTATCATTTTTTTATATTTTAATATTTTTAGGAGTGAGGAGTTGCTATGATGAGGGGAAGCGTGTGGCAGAGACATTAATGTTTGACTATCATAGACAGCATGGCCTAGGTGCATTGTTGTTATCTAAGTCGCATATTTGATTTTTAGTTTCATTACTGACAACATAGAATTAGGCCATTTCTCACCATCCATCTGGGATTGTCATTCTTTGTCAGAGATCCGAATTGCTAGAATCTTCAACACGTATGGGCCTCGCATGAACATTGATGATGGTCGTGTCGTCAGTAACTTTATAGCTCAAGCACTTCGGTAATCTCTGTGCTTTCATCAACGCATATATGGCATATTTCTTTGACCATGATTACTTAATCTAGTTATAATTGCATGCAGCGGTGAATCCTTAACAGTTCAAGCCCCAGGAACACAGACTCGAAGTTTCTGTTATGTCTCTGACATGGTAAATGTCATTGATCGCCTTTTTAACTGAGCACAGAGTTTTTAGGTCTTATCTGGTTTTGTTACACATCTCTCTGATGTACCATCAGGTAGATGGACTTATTCGGCTGATGGAAGGAGATAATACAGGCCCTATTAACATAGGGAACCCTGGTAATTTCCATGATTACCTTGTAATTTCATGGTTGGCTGTTGTAGTTTACTTGTTTATTACACATGCTGCTTCAGTTTGCCATGTCTTTCTATATTACTAGCCAAGAGGGGAGAATGCTGATCTTGATTTTTAGAAACCTTAACATGCTAGGACAAATGGATTTTTGAGTTTTAAACAAGAGGTGCATTTGATATTGTTTCTTTAGAAACCTGTCTGCAATGCTGTGTGTGTCTCTGTGTCTTCTCTGTGCATCGTAGATCTTCTAGTCCTGATTGTTATCGTGATTCCATACTCTACCATTGTTAATTGTCAGCCTTGTTCATAATCTCTAATTGGTTATTCATTATTTGAAGGTGAATTTACAATGATGGAACTTGCTGAGATCGTGAAGGAAGTAAGTTCTCCTATCCTTGCTGCCAGAAAGTTGGCCTTTTTACCCTTTTTTTTGCTGTTAAAAAAGATGAACATTGACTTTTTTTTTGGTTAATCATGTTTTAGTTGTAGAAAGGAAGACAAAGTGGACTTCCATACAACACATCATTCATTTTGACTTTAAATTATACTGGCTAGAGTAGCAATGGAGACATCCAGATAACTAAATATTACAAATTTGTACCTCCTTTTGAAGTTAACCGAGTATGACCATATTTTTTGCAGTTAATTGAACCCTCCATATCAATTGAAATTGTTGAGAATACCCCTGATGATCCACGTCAAAGGAAACCTGACATCACAAAAGCAAAGCAACTTCTAGGATGGGAGCCCAAGATCACCCTACGACAAGGTCTACCCCTAATGGAGGAGGATTTCAGGCTCCGGCTCGGAGTGCCCAAGAAAGCATGACCTTGTGATGCCATGTCGACATGAAGTTGTGGCCGGTGCTCTACTCTCATCTTCAAATAAATGTTTGGTTCCGAGTTTTGATTGTTAGATGATACATCCGAAGAGGGGTTACGAGAAAGGTATTACATTTCGAGTCTTTGAGAAGAAATGTTCCCTGAACATGTTTGGACTTGTTTCTTGCGGCCATTTAAATGGCTATATAGATTAAAGGTCAGTCGAACTGTTTGCATTCCATGATTAGCTTCATGGTGCATACCGTCTTCAAGATGTTACTGGTTCCAAGTTTTGCTCTCTCTGCCAGAGTCTAAACTTATAGAAAGCTCATCCATGATTACCTAAGCGATAGATGGAGTTCTCTGTGTTTCTTGGAGTTAATTGCAAGTCTTGAACGTATGACTCTGCTATGCAACCAACTTCTCTTTTGGCCCTTCTCCAGCCTTGTGATTGCTGCCTTTTGAGATCGAAAAGATGATATCACAGTGATTGAAACTTCTGCTTTTAATGTTCACCGCATCGGACGATGAACACTCTGACTTGAGCGTCGGAATATACTGGTAATTAGAAGAATAATGACTACGACGCATCAGACAAAAAATAGATCGAAAAATGAAGATATTTAGTAAGTGAACTGCTCGTACAAGAGAGAAGCAGGCGACTGTTTACTGTCAGGGAAGACAAAGTTTCTGCTTCCAAAAGAGAGGAACGTGTGACCCAAAGCACCGAGTGGCCATTGGACGACGAGGCTTTCTACAACGAACAGTGCAGGGTTGGATTTTTTTGCAGCATCAGCTGAAGAATCAATGTGTACGCAGGCAAGAAGAATCTTTACAGCTATGTGGCTTGGCCACACTGATGGAAAACCACTTCTTTCCTATCTCTATTACGATCACAAGGAGAGGTGCCCTTCGACTTGGAACAGATCTTAATGACTGCCAAACCGAGAGAGAGAGAGAGAGAGAGAGAGAGAGAGAGAGAGAGAGAGAGAAGCCATCGAAAACGCTGTCACCGAGATTGCACATTTTGTTGAACTGGAACATACTTGGAAAATAATGACAATGGCAGTCAGACCCAACATCTCAGTTTTCCCTTTGATTGCATCACCGGAGCTCTCAACTTCGTCTCGTCACACGTCTCTGGCGATCCGTCACCCTTTGCCATGATTTCAGAAGGGATCGTATAATTAATTACATGGATTATTAATTCTTGATGGTATGACCCAACTCTTTAAAGCACCTGATGATGCTGCTTCCATACCTTGTCCATTTTGAATATGTTTTTATCTTAACAAACGGTACGCCCTTAGACATCCTTCCTTAATATTATCGCATTCATTAGCTTTTGACATAGATGAACTCATTATGGTATAAAAAGCTGAAGAGAAGAGAACGAGCAGCTAGCCACCCTTTGCCGATAAATCAAGTATAAAAGTCAAACCCCAAAATCAGTCAAAAAAAAAAAAAAGGCTATAAAAAACTCTCTTGAACCCTTCTAAATTCTTGTTATTTTTTTGACTGACTTAATCATCAGAAGAGTTTAGTCGGAAAGTCTCCATCCCAACACTGATCAATTGTGCAGGACTCTCATGCATCTAAGAAATATCTCGGGATGACACGAACCATTCTCAGATTAAGCCAAGACACTTCAAAATGCCTCCAAACTTCTTTAAGTAAATGAACCACATCTCGAAAAAGGAATTATGGGTCGATCATCACCAGCCAGAAGTCCACTTATTATCTCAGGCTCGCACTTGAAGTATATAGTCATTCTAAAAATAATAAGTTATTGGTCATTAGATTATAAAACTTGAATTAACTATTTTTCTGCTAGAAAATATTTATCCCTTCATGCAAAAATAAAGAACAAGAGTGTGAAGACAATATTGTTGGGATTGGTAAGTACTATTGGATTTTTTAAATAGAAACTAAATTGCTTGAAAAACTAGATTATTTAGTGTAATAAATATCATATATATCTGAGTATTTTGATTAAGGGAGGTATAAAAAAGATTAATTTTTTTTTTCAGAATTTATGTGAAAGAGTGCATAGGGACTTTGAGTTTGTGTTAACTCGGTGTAGAGTTTTATTTCTTATATTTTATTATTCTCGTAATGAAATTTAATTCTTTTTCTTTGTTAACGCAAGTGAAAATATGTTTACATATGTAGAATCTTAAACTCTAATTATATATCTCAACCATATTATATTTATATATATATATATATATATATATGTTTCATAATATACAATACATGTACAAGAATATATTATCAGGTTGAACACTCATGTTTGTCTCATCAGAGTTTCTTTTACATTTAACCCAGGGATGGAATTATATATATATATATATATATATATATATATATATATATATATATATATATATATATATATATATATATATATATATATATATATATATATATATATATATATATATATATATATATATATATATATATATATATATATATATATATATAAGAGAGAGAGAGGAAAGAAGGAAGAACTACCGTTAAGTCCTAATCAACCAAAAGCGTGACATATCTGATGACGATAACGTATAAGCTCACAAAACCTCGCCAAGTTCGACTCTCCATTACTGATCACAAACCCCATGCACACCTCCACGTGTGCACACAACTACACACCCTAAATTCCATGCAAATACCACCACAGTTTAATCCTTCATTTTGTAGCCTATAAATTGCAGCATTCAAACTTGATTTGGAGAAATAAGAAGACATGAAGTGGCATTGGAATCTAAGGAGGCTATACATATATAAGATGACTGATGGACAAAGGTAATTTAATGGACAGTTTGATCTTAATCTTCCTTGTCCGAATCTTTTGCAGCCGTCTCAGCGAGTATCTTCTGTATCCTCCTCTCCACAGCCTCCATCTCCAAATCCTTCTCCTCTTGGTCCTTCATGTATGCCTGGAAGAACTCCTTGTTCTCCTTCTCTAACTCCTTCCATACTAACACCATAAACACAATCAAACGAAATATATATGGTTACTTGAAAATTTCCCACTATCTTGCTATGCATTCTCCTTTATGCATATATGTGCAGATGTGCAAAATATTCCTGTGCGATCCGGTTATGCTTTCATGCTCTTGCAACTGCTATCGTTTGCTTGTAATGCTCAAGATCAACTACTACGCAAACAAACTTTTCTACATGCAAGAGAGAGAGAGAGAGAGACCGGTGGAGGTGATGACGGGTTGGATGTTGGCATGCTTAGCGAGGGCCTCCATGCACTCGTCCTTGTTCATGTGGAAGACGAGGCATTGCTCGATCAAGTGTTGCACCTGAAGAGCCACACACGCAGGCACCATGGTGACCATGAAGCGTCAATCTACTCGAGCGGAAAGAAAAGAGTGAAGACGAACATGTTTGTCTTACCATTCGGATGTAGGAAGCTGATGAAGGTTCACCCATGGAGGGCGAAACAGCAACTTCTGACAGCCTCAGCGAGTCTTCCCGGCGACACAAGCTTTCAGCTCGGTGGAAGAAACGTGGGAGCTTTAAAGAAGTCGAGGTGGGCCACACGATCACGTGGGAGATGAGAGATCATTGGTGGTGTGATGATAAGGGATATCTCGTAAGCGACGTAGGTTCCGGTATTAGATTCGCTCTGTCATCACACCCATCCAGTAATAACACGCCACATCATCACCATCCAGGAGGCGGTCTTCTTCCATCGATCCGGCACCGACGGTCACGATGAAATCTAGGCCTCAACCGTACTTGATCCGCATCAGAGACGCTGACGTGGAACGTTCGCGAACCGTTGGTGACGATGATCGATCGACGAGCTCGCCACACACGGCGGAAACAGCTGCCGTCTCCGAGTAGTGCTCCCCTTCCGCAGCGTGTGATCGAGGATGGTCGCGCCTCGTGAAATTTGCATGAGCACCCGAAAGCTACTTGCAGAATGTTTGATTCCATGATGCTACCTACCCAAACTTCTCTATCACAGAATGTCTTGTGCGCCAACCCGTTCGAACAGCGGCCGCTGTCGACGTCGCCTCGTCCCATCAGCAGTTGTTCTTGTAAAAGACGTCTTGTTTTGTTGTCCGCGAGGCTGCAAGTGATGTCTGGCCCTCAGGTTGAGACAGTGGCCAAGAGTCCAAGGGCGGCCACATGGCGTGCAGGACCCCATGGCAGCAACAAGGAACAAGGGAGGCCACTGTGCTCCTCTTCCGCCAGTGCTTACTGAAGAATGAAATGATCGTGACTTGCACAAAGAAGGCTTTGAGGTTGACGAAACAATTTGATCGTGTGATAAGCGGTGACGTTCGTTAGCCCACTCATCATCATACTGTGCATCCACTTGCTGCAGCGACTCACGCCTGTCCGCTGCTCGATGAAATGCCTCCAACCTTCGTACCTTGTAAATGTCCACCACTAAACGAGGCAAAGGATTCCACGTTTTCCGTGCCAATTGTTGCTTGTCTCAGCGTACCGACATCGTCCGCCAGCTACCGGTTTCGAGGACCTTCACCGGTGCAAGAGACAAACAACAAGGAATGGGTTTCCAAACAAAGGGAAGGAACACGTACAGGAAGATATTTACAGTGTGATTTCGAATTGGATGATGCATGTGTGCCCTCGCGTGGCCTTCCTATCTCTTCCCTTCACCTCTTCCACCCTGTCCGACCTTCAATTCTGGATCACAAATTTCACCGTACGACCACAGAAGGCTGTGGCCATCAAGGAAGATAGAGTGGAGACAAGATTGAGAAGACGAGATAAGCACAACAACTTACCGCGACACCTCTGTCTTGAATTCTACATATGCCTCTACGAGTGCAAGCTTGTGTTTTCATTTCCTGTGGGATTGCGTGGCACTCTATCCTGATATCCAATCGAATGGCTGAATGAAGTGATAGAGGGTGCACAGAAGAGAGGATAATGTTGCTACATCCACCGTCGATTACCCATCGGTGTAATTGATGGTCGATCAGACGGTGGAAGCAGAAGAGACGAGTTGTGATGATATCATGTCAGGGATTCGTAGACCATCATACACAACCATAATGTGAACTATGTTATGATTACAGTAACTCAAGCCTCAGATATGAAAGCATCAATTAAGATGGTAGAGTCTTAATAAGATCAAATACAGGTTAATAATATAAGATTATCTTAGTTTAAACTGTCATCTTATGTCTATAAATAGATACAACAACTAATTGAGTGGATTACCGGATGGAGTTCAGATTCTTATAAATATTTTTAGAAGTTCAATAAAGATTTTTATTTTGCCTCGATTTTTTCTTTTTTTTTTTTTGTCTTATATTGGATTTTAAACTGATAGCACTGTGTTTTACTATTTAAAGCCATAAGAATGGTGATTTGTGCCTTGAAGATCTTCTTGATAAAAATAATAATTAGTTTATTTTCAATCATAGATTATAATATTAAAAAAAACATTATTATAGTGAAGTTAGTGAGTTTGGTATAAATTTTTTAATTAGTTCAATAATAAGATTTGGAAGACTCTCATAAAGTCCTATTTTGTAAACAGAAATCTAGATGAGATAGAGGAAGGAGTTTGTGTTAAAAGGTCTATTTATCATAATTTTTTTTACATATTATTAGTTATAAGTTGATTTCAAAGACTTAGATGTATTGTTTAAGAAGAAAAATATAACTCTATTTTAGTATTTAGAGAACGAGTTAACAATATTGTGCAATGTGATCCCTATATTTCTTAATATTTTTTTCAAGATCTCTCAATTATTATTATTTAATAAGGTAATCTAGATAATCTTTTAAATATAAATTTAACTTTTGTATTTTATGTCCTTCATTACCTTGTAATATCTTTATCTGCAACATCTAATAATATTGCTATATCAATCATTTTCTATATAATAGGGAAAATATCAGCATTACCAACTCATTCAGCCACTCGAATCGAAGAGGCCACCTAAGCAAAAATATGGGAACTCTCACCAACTCTTTGTAGTCGCCGATAGGGGATCAATCCACAATCCTTGACTATCATAGCTTTTCAAAGAGAGCCCGTAAGACCCATTCCTCGCTTACACTACGACTGAAGAAAATGTCATGCCCCCATATTAATGGCTAATGACTAATGGCATGGCTCCCCTCCCCCACACCTCATTTCTGGATGATAGAAGGAAGGATCATTCTCTACCTGACTCAAAGCAGCTAAAAGGCCAAATAAGGAACACTATCTCGATCGCCCAATATCGACGTTGGCCTTGGGATGATGCGTCGATAAGCCACCTCTATTTAATAGCTCCTGATGAGTAGGGTAGGGGGGACTCTCACTAATCTCCATTCTCGCCACCAAGCATCCAAGTATAAAAATCAAACCTTAGATCAAATAAGGGCAAGTCGGTGAACTCCATGCTCTTCTTAGTTAACTCACTCTTTTTTCATCTCTCTGACTTAAGTATCGGAGCGGCTACGATGAGACCTTCTTCGGCACTGACCTGTTGTGCAGGACCCCTATAAGGAGGCATTACGAGATGACTCCCACTAACAAGGTGGACCATATTCCTAAGATCAATTCACCCTCTCCACAAATAAGAAGCTCTTTACTCCAATCCCTCAAGCAAGCTCTCCACAACAATCGTCCATGTTAACTCCCTAGGAAGGGCCTGCACTTTCGGCATTAGACTAAGCCGAGTTGACTCATTAGTCGATGGCTTCAATGTATCAAGATTTTCGCATTAGAAGGAGAGTCGAATGTCGTAGCAATATCGTTCCACAACTCTTACCAACGAGCACTCTAGTGATGAGGAACAACCCCTAATGCTCAACCCTTTTGAATAAGGACACCTATCCCTCTTCTAGCGAGTCAATGATTTCGCCTTGGCATAGACTTTTGCATGCTACTAGTGTTATTCAACGACCCTGATCTCTCCCCTCCAGGATATCTGCTCGTCCTGTTTAAAGCCTCCTTAGTCCTTGCATGCAAGCGACCTGCTCTTTAGCCATTGTCGGTACCCCCTTCCCCTTAAGCTCGATCGACGAACCCTCGCCTGACCTCCAGAAGGCCCCTTGGCAAATTGGAGTAAATTATGTGGCACCATAGTCCCCCCCCCCCCCGCTCCTTAGAACTAGAAGATAAATAAATCAATATTATTTTCGAGGGATCTACCTTGGAGAAAAAATTCCTTTGGATGTAGGGTGTGCACCTAGGCCATCGGGATAAAATGTTCAAGAATAAAGGGATGACCGTAAATCTTCTTCAAGGAAGAGAAAGCTGCCTCACCTTACCTAGGATAAGCATTATTCATCTCGATTTGGATATCAGATGCTTGAATGAAGAGGGTCATGGTGGATACGGGCAACTCAGTCGACATATTGCATGTTGACACCTTCTGGAAGCTTGGGTTGACAAAGAGCAACCTCCACTAGATGGCATCCTCCTTGACCGGATTCACAAGGGACTCTATCTCCCCTCTTGGGATGATGACTCTCCATGTAATCTTTGAAGAAGAACCTCATGCCAAGACTTTATTGATCAAGTTTGCAGTAGTCGACGTCCCCTCAGCCCACAATGCATAAGCATACGCCCTGGCCAAGTTGGCCTCCACTCGCTCAAATAAAGAGGACCACCCAACAATGAAAACTATCCTTGCTAGAACCATTGGAAGGAGGAACATAGGCATCTTGGAAGCAGAAGACAGTTGGATGGATAAAATCTTACGCTACTAGAAGGATGGGACATTACCCACCAATCATGTTATGGCACGAAAGCCGACACACTCAAGCCTGATACTATATCCTGAATGGATGACTGCTCCAAAGGGGGTACAATTAACCCCTCTTGCGTTGTCGCCTCGAGAGGCTGATAGGGTCTTACTGAGGTGCATGAAGGAATATACAAGGACCACATAGGGGTGTATACCTTGGCCTTCAAAGTGCTTCGTATGACTTCTACTAGCCCACTATGCAGAAGGATACCAACCCTAATACAAAGATGCCCTGAGTGTTAGAGACACTTGCAGATCTAGCACTTACTCATGGTCCTATTGAGCTCTATAGATGTGGCCTAATCGTTCGATCAATGAGGAATGGATCTCTTGGGTCCCTTCCCACCTGCATTTGATCAACATAAATTTCTTATCGTCGGAGTATATTACTTTACCAAATGGGCCGAAGTCAAGCCTCTGGCAATGATCTCAAAAAAGCAAGTAGAGGGCTTTATATGAAGAAACATTATCAGTAGATTCAGGATCCCAAAAGCCCTCATCACTAACAACTAGACGTAGTTTAACAACTCAAAATTCAAAAAGTTATGTCGGTTCTACGGGATTCAGCTAAAGTTTAGCTTAGCAGCACACTTGCAAACCAACGAACTAGCCGAAGTTACTAATAGATCCATCCTTAAATGATTAAAAAGAAGGATAATTGAAACTAAATGATCATGGATCGATGAGCTTCCTAGCATCTTGTGGGCACCACGGACAACCCCTAAGATTGGGTCGGAAGAGTCCCCATTCAGCCTAGTCTACGGCATGGAAACGATCCTCCCACCTTAGGTCATTTTCCCAACCCTCCGAATGGAAGCATTTGATAAAGCCACATCAAAGGAGAGACTTCGGGCCTGACTAGACATGATCAAAGAACAAAGGGCTAAGGCGCACCTCCAAACTTTGAGATACAAACAGGCAGTGGCCAAACTCTATAACCAGTGGGTACAGTAACAACAAATCAACTTCCAAGCACACTTTTAAAGGGAGACGAATGATAGGGAAAGTACCAACACTACCAACTCATCCCGCCCCCAGATCGAGAAGGTCACCTAAGTAAAAATATAGGAACTCCCACAACTCCCTGTAGTCGCCGATAGGGGATCAGCCCACGTCCTTACCTATCCCGACTTCCTAAAGAGAGCCGGCAAGACCCATTCCTCACTGACACTATGACTGAAGAAAGGGTCACACCCCTGCATTAATGGTCGATGCTATGACTCACCTCCCTCACACCTCACTTTCGGATGACTAAAGGAGGGACTACTCTCTACCTAACACAAAATGACTAAAAGGTCAGATAGGGAACACCATCACAATTGCCTAACGTCAACGTTAGGCTCGAAATGACATGTTGACAAGCTGCCTCCATTTAATGGCCCTTGACGAATAGGGTAGGGGGACTGTCACTAATCTATGTCCTCATTGCCAGACATTTAGGTATAAAAATTGAGCCTTAAGCCAAACATGGGTAGGCTGGTGAACTCTATACTCTTTTGAGTATAGTTAACTCACTCTTTCCTCATCTTTCTGACTTAAGCATCAAAGAGGCTATACCATGACCTTCCTCGACACTGACCTATCATGTAAGACCCCCGGCGTAGCTGAGGAGGCACTGTGAGATGACTCTCATAGACAAGGCAGACCATTTTCTCAAGATTAGTTTGCCCCCTTCATAGATAGAAAGCTTTCTATGCCCATGCCTCATGCTAGCCCTCCACAATAGTCCTCCATGTTAACTCCCTAGGAAGGATATGTACTTTCAATATTGGACCAAGTTGAGTTGACTCATTAATCGATGGCTTAAGTGTATCAATACCATAGATTTTTATCTATGAGATATAACTCTATATACGTCTTATATATTTTATGGTTGGATTGATTGAGAATTTCATACTAACCATACTAACTTGAATATTATAATTCATACTTGAAAAAAAAAAAAGTATTAGCATTCATTCAAAAAAATTCTATAAGTCACATTCCTTATGTCTTTAATACTATGCAAAAAAAAAGAGGTTTTACTTATAAATGTAATATTTATGGATAATAACACATAGTACTATTGCCTCAAAAATATAAATCCCAAAAATAAGAAGAATCGGATGTTTGAAAATATTACAAATATTACTCCTTTAATCATAAATACAATTGTATGATCTGACATCAATTCATCTTACCACTTAAAACTTCTAAATTATGGGCCAAATGTAGTATATATAATCATTTACAATATGTAATCTGACTTTTTTAATCCTTGACAATATGAGATTATCTTTTGCAGTCTATTTTTTTCATCTCACATATTAAATATTTTCAACAAATCAATTATTATAATTTTGATAATTTCAAATGAAATGTATAAAATTGAAGGAATCCATTTCAATTTGACTTGTAATGTTTTTTTCACCTTTATGATAGATCTGACTAGATTAGAGTCCAAAAAGTCTGGATCCGATTTGTCATGTAAGTTATTATTACATCACGTTTGAATCATAATTAAATATTTATATATATTTGCATACATTTGACTGAAATATAAGTGCAGTTGAAGGTATAATAATTAGTCGATTATAGAATAATTCTTATTGAATTATGAATAAATATTTATATATGTTAATTCATATGTAAATAAAAAAGAATTGGTTAGGCTCTTCCTTCTAGCTTAGCAAAAATTAATGTGAAGGGGGTTTAAAGATCTTTATATTTGAATCTTTTCGTTTAAGATTGTAATTGTTAAATATGACTTTATATCTACGTGTTAACACATGCACAATTAGTTGGAATTAGAATTTTTTTTAAAATCTATAGAACATCTTAAATTTGGTTTTGGGTTACAATGATAATGTTAAGAAGGTTTTGCATGATAACTGGTTATTAATGTGTCATTTTCTCTTCAATCTACTATAGTTAATACTCCCGTAGATGAGCCATGGTATGATATCTTCTTTATTTAAAAATTTGAGAGAGAGTTCCATATTAAAACTAAGATATTAAAATTAATTTATAGATCTGATAGGGATACCAATGATTTAGATTTAATAAAATTGATATGTTATTTATTTTATTAAATCAGATCATGACAATTGGTATCAGAGCTAGCTAGTATTGAGACATAGTAAGAGGCTCAAGTAGAAAAGAGTTATATGTAAATAGGATCGGATAATACATCACGGCATGGAGCTACCACTGAACTATACCTTATATGCACCTTATTATGATTTGATCTAGACCTTGATAAGGACATTAAGCTCTTAAGTGGGAGAGTTTATAACACCTTAATTAATCCCATACTAGAAAGGTTAATATACTAAGATTGATGTATAATGATCTAATTTGGGTATTATTATTAATCCTAACCTAAGTATTTTGAGCTAATGATTTAGGCTTAATAAAGATGATATGTCAGTTATCCCACTATATTGGATCATGATAAAGACAAAGAGTCTTTGTTTTATTATATATATATTTAAAAGACTTCTAATATATTAAACAAAAATATTTGTCATATCATATCAATATAATATGGATCATATTAATACAAAATCAACTAGCCATCACCACCACTCAAGCATTATATGAGATCTGTGGGAGGAAAAGTCCCAAATGACCTACTACTTACTTACCAATGCAAATAGGAGTCCAAGGGGTAGCTATAATTAGTTACAAACTGTCTCTCCTATAGAATATTCATAGAAATATTCTGTAAGAACCCAAGGAAAAACTTGGGACAATTACAAATGATCTCCCCTATGAAATATTCATATGAATATTTCATAGAATTTTAAAAGACAACTTAAGTCAGTTATAAACTGCTTACCTGCAGAATCTTCATAAAATATTTTATCTCTCCAAGGTCAGGTATAAAAATATACTCTTAACTTCAGGTAAGGGGGCTAAAATCAAGAATATATATTTATAGAAGTTGACCTTATGACTAACTTAAGCGTCGGAAAGATCGGCTCAGGAAGTCTCTCCTAATTGTGGTCTTTATGTAGGTGACACATTGAGAGAAGACACTTTCCACCTCGGATGACTTCACACATATGGATCAAGGTCATATCATGTTAGCAAAGATATAATGATATTTAACATTAATATTTTACTGTTAGAATGAGGGCCTGATATCGTAGGAGCATCTACAAGTCATCTTTGCTAACGAACGCTTAAGTGAGAAGGCTTTACCCCCGATCAATAGCACTTTTGCTCGAACAGGGCAACAATAACTTTTTCCCCACATAAACATATCCACCTTAGCATAAATAGCAATGTATTATAGGCATTCATTTAAACACCTAAGACTCTCACTCTTGGGAGTGCTATCAAGTCACCTACTTATCCTTATCGAGGCATTTTTGAACCTTACACAGTAATTGCAAGCATTAGCTAACATGATGCAAATCGTTGCCTTGCTTCTACCCTAGTTAGCCCAATAAGTGACGCCACTACCTCAGTCGATAACTCGACAACAGCTAGCATCAGCATCCATTGGGGTCCCCCAGTTTGATGAATTGCTAGCATCTCAAGGGCACCTGAGGTCCACTAAACCATGGGCCAAGGGAGCACCCTACTCCTCGACTGTCCCACCACCACTCTGCTTTATTAGAATCCGAGTCTCACTCGGTTGATTTATCAAACAACTATCTAAGGATTAGACTTTTACCCCTTGGAGTGCTTTCGGATGACCTCAGACGAGGAAAGTATGTCCCTTAATTGAAGCACTTGGTCCTACTCCTTGTTTGACAGGAAGGGAGGGGCGATTGTCAATATTTTATATCGACCAAGTAAAGTTGAACCTCTAATTTTGACATAGACCTATGAAAAAGAGATGCTCATTCTAACCCTTATTATTCAAGGGGGCACCATCGACTTTAAAACCACCCAAACGACTAAATAATAAACATTTTTCCTTTTACACAGTTGGAAACAAGCTACAAAAAGCTTATGAGTCGGGGTGATACTAATGCGCCTACATTCTTCGATAAACACTACTCGATAGTATCATGAGTTGGGTGTCATTTGAGATGACGATATACCCCATCGTTTGAGGTAGGACACTATTATTGGTTGAAGGAGAAGGCAAAGCCCCTCCTCGAGGGTGTTGCAGGATAAACATAAAAACCTGAGCATCAGGTTATCTGGATGCTAGTTGGGTCGAGGAGTGTATAGCTCGAACTCAATCAAAATAGAGTATTTGACTTGCAAGCACTCCAAGAGTGGAGAGCTTACCATTTAGTCACAGTCATGTGAACTCTTCATGGACTCTAAATCTTGAAGAACCCTCATATTTATGGAAGTTACCTCCCCTAATGAGGGGGAGGCTGGGACACCTTTCGCTCATGAACTGTCCAAGAATAAGGCTTAGACCTTGACCAACTAGTGGCCAGTAGATCAAGAGTATTGCAGAATAAACATAAAAACCTGAGCATTAGGTTGTTTGGATGCTAGCTGGGTCGAGGAGTGTATAGCTCGAACTCCATTAAAATGGAGTATTTGACTTGCAAGCACTCCAAGAGTGGAGAGCTTACAATTTAGTTACAGTCATGCAAACTCTTCATGGACTCTAAATCTTGAAGAACCCTCGTATTTATGGAAGTTATCTCCCTTAATGAGGGGCAGGCTGGGACACCTTTCGCCCATAAACTGTTCGAGAATAGGGCTTAGACCTTGACCAACTAGTGGCCAGTAGATCGAGGGTGTTGCAGAGCAAACACAAAAACCTGAGCATTAGGTTGTTTGGATGCTAGCTGGGTCGAGGTGTGTATAGCTCGAACTCGATCAAAATGGAGTATTTGATTTGCAAGCACTCCAAGAGTGGAGAGTTTACCATTTAGTCACAGTCATGCGAACTCTTTATTGACTCTAAATCTTGAAAAACCCTCATATTTATGGAAGTTACCTCCCTTAATGAGGGGGAGGTTGGGACACCTTTCGCCCATGAACTGTTCGAGAATATGGTTTAGACCTTGACCAACTAGTGGCCAGTAGATTGAGAGGAACTTATACGATAAGAGAGAGCTATCTTGACCTAAGGTACAGAAGTTAGATGATAGTTGACTTAAATATTGACTCACCTTAGAGAGCTAGAACCAAGGAGAAATCTTTCAAAATGTTAGAAGCTCGAATAGTGGAAAGAACCTCATGTCGCAAGTTAAGGGAGATTTATAAATAAGGGACGGTCTCTCTCTTTCCATGATTAACACAAATGCCCCTCGAATCATGGGTTTCGATTCAATTTCGAATTGAGTTTGAACCGACTTACGATTAAAAGAAAAAAAAAATACTAAACTATTAATTGAATCTCATTGTGCATATGACCATCAAACCCAACGGGTGACAAATGTCTGATTTATCCCCTCTAAAGTCTAATTCTTCTAGGATATTATAGTTATTAAAAATATAAAATATAAAGATAAATTTATCCTTTCCATAAACTTAATGAAAACTCGTCTGGGGAACATTTTGGAAAAAAAAAACCCTAAAATATCTATAAATAGCCCCTAAACTTCTCATTCTTTCTCACACTAATTCATCAAACATAATACTCTCATAAGCTCTCTAATTATAATATTCTTTATAATAGCGTTTTCTCTCTCTCTCTCTCCCTCTCTCCTAAACTCTCTTTTAAATCCCAGTGGAATCTCAATGCCCCCAACCTCGATATTCATGCATGATGATCACTTTGAAAGAATGATTTGGAAAGCTAACACTTCATCGTAGAGCCAAAGAAAATCAATGAAATAAAAGATTTAAATTTTATTTCAAGAAGATCCAAAAATATCAAAGGCTTGTTTTAGGTGATTTGCAACTACTATTCTAAAATTTTTAATTTTTTTAAAGAAGGAGATTGATATTTTAATATTCAGAAAGCATATTGAGAAGAAAGATTTCACAAAATTCGGGTACCCTACTAATCCCTTTTTTTATTGTTTTACTAAAAATGAAGAATTAGCTAAATTTGTAACACCTTTTTTCAATTTTGGTGAAAAATTAGTTTTTGTGGATTATTATCAAAATGCTTTAAATTTTGCCACTAAATATGTTCTTTTATATACTCTTACATACAATATTCATAATCTTTATTAAAATAAAAAAGATTTATAAAATATTTGCTCTGATATTTAAAGTGATTATTAATAAATGCACTCCTAAGTAGGAATCACATATCAATAGATTGACATCCATCGGATCATGCCAAAAAAAAAAAAAAAAAAATTACATTTAGGGTTTTCGATGAATGAAGTAATACCAACAATAACTATTTTAAAAAGAGTTTTATTTGATTTTTAAATTTTTTAATTGATTTTGATAAAGTGTATGCTTCTTCTATTCCTGAATTAGAAGAAGTATGTCAATCGACTTTTGGTTCTTTCTTTATATTCAATGTTCATAAATTCATGTTTTTAAAACTATTGCCTTCCTTTTACTATTTTAAATTATTTCTAATTAAAATTATAATAAAAAATAAAAAAAATCAAAACCAAAACCGTCGAAACTAAAACTATAACCGTCAATTCCAAAATCGACACCATACATTTTAGAGCCACGCCATGCCTAAATAAGACCATAGATCACAAGTCCGTCCTTTAGAGAGAAGATATATATATATATATATATATATATATATATATATATATATATATATATATATATATATATATAATACTCTCACTAATTTCTTTCTTTATTTTGATTCATAGCTTCCAGTATTTATCTATCGTTAAAGTCAAGCTTTATCTACTCACTGTTCTCAAATGATAAAAAAATATAAGCATGTCAATTTCACATGACGATCGAAGACAATATTGTACGCAACACTCACCTTTGCTTACTACTTTGTCTCTTTTTCCTTATACGAAGTGGTGTGCATCCCTTTAATGGAGTTGCCACTATGAACGGTACACAAAATCTATTTTGTTTGATAAGCAAAGATTTCAGAGAAAAGCTCTAATAAGCTGTTATTGTAATAGGAAGTCTCGTTATCAAAGTCTGTGGCACTACAAAAAGGACTTTAACAAGTCATTGCCATGTGTTCACTGACAAGATAAAAGAATCATCTCGTTTGGATCAGTGGGCTGTAATGGCGGAGCACTAACTTGAGGAAAGGCAACAAAGAGCTTCTATCATATAAGAACAGTGTTGAGGAAAGATGAACACCAAAAGCAATGAAAAGTTGAGGAGCACTACACCTTATCACCCACCATCTTTTTATTGCCCTATCACGACCACTAGTTAATGTTATCACTTGCACAACATGTAGTTTAACTTTTTTTTTGTTTAGTGTGTGATCTCCCTAATCTAATCCTACTCTCTAATCTAAGATAGTCCATCAATTTTTTTTATATTATTCCTATTAAGACATTTAAGTTTGTTAATACATTGTTACGTCGAACCTATATATGAGCATTATGTATATTATTTATGATTAATAAAATTTAATTAAACTTTAAAAAAAATAATAAGATTGGCTACTCGCATAATATGAACATATTTATTGTTTTGTTTCGTATTTTATTTTTTTCATCAGAGAATCCCTATGATTCTTCTAATGTTTGTGAAATCTATTTTTATATTATCCATAAAATATTTGCATTAATGTTTGTTTGTGTGATTTCGAATTTACACTTTCGTGGGTAATAAAGGAAGTTTTGTTCGCGCGTGAAGGCGGATGGATATCACAAGAGTGTCATGCACTTAAGTAAAATTAGTTAAATCTATGATAGATAGATAGATGGTTAGATTTACACCGTCTATTATTAATATTGAGGAGTCATCATTTTTTTAATATATATTTATGATTTGTATTCTTAGATGACAGACTTAATATCACATTAAGATTATTTTTTATGATCTAAATAATTAGTTTCATGTCAAAAAAGGATAAAATACATATATTAACCTCATATAGACAGGAGCTCCTTCTCCTTCCATTTGAATCAGTTCTCCCATTTGAAAAGTAAACTTCTTTTTTTGAAATAATCTGCCTTGATTACAATTTTCTAACTCAGAATTGGGATATTTATTAGGGTGCACAAGAAAACACTGTCATCAAGCCATGAATCCATGTTGGGCCTTTCAAGAAGTTTGGCCTTGAGAGGATTTGGTTGGAACATATGTTCATCTCAGAATAGAGAGGAAGAAAGAAAGTTTCTGAACTGGCAAGCAGTCTTACAGATGCCACACATGTTGTTCACAGCAGAATGACTGTTTATTTCTTCTCTACAGCTGAAGTACTTGTAGGAGTTTATTCAATAAGCCCTGAAGCAACATGAGCTTTGACTCACACGTACAAATAGATTTCTAGGTTTCTATCCAAGACCAACAATTGCAGTGCAGATTTGCTCAATCATCACAGTGGTCTCCCTCATAATCATTTCACATCTATATATATATGAAGAGAAATTAGCCTGATAGATTCTATTAGATGATGAGTAGTAGTACAGTAGTTAGTGATGTGCCCGGAAGTCCTCATCATCCATCTTCCACAGAGGGTAAGAGCAATACTCCCACAAAGGAGAAGGGATTGCGGGACACATACCGTCGTAGACTTCATCCTTGCATTCCCCATAGCTCAGCCCGCTGATCATGTCGGGCATCGCAATCTCGTTCCAGATCTGATCCATGGAGTAGTCCTCGACAGCATCATCACTGATCTCTCCGAGCGCCGAAGTACTACTACTCTCCGCCACAACTTCCGGCGGAAGCTCGATTTGAGCGGCGGAGATATAGGCGAGCGACGACGACGGGCACGGCTTCCTCTTCCGCTCTTGAGCCTTCTTTCTCATGTGAGTCCTCCAGTAGTTCTTGATCTCGTTGTCGGTACGGCCTGGGAGCTTCCGGGCGATCCGAGACCACCTGTGTAAGCACGTTATGCATGATGCATGGGGAGCGATGGAAGCTAAATGGAGCGTTCGGAGGATGTGTCCAACCGATTGCCCAAGCGTGAGTGGAGCTCGAGGATGAGGCGCTCCTCCTGCGGGGTGATGCGGCTGCGTTTGAGATCAGGATGGAGGTAGTTTACCCACCTTAACCTGCAACTTTTGCCTGTTCTATTAAGACCTACAACACGTCAAACCAAAGGTGAGCTTCGTCCTCCTACAGTCGCCGAAGTAAGCCTACCTATCCTCCCCCCTCAAACCTGAGACTTTGGCTATGACATCCCAACGACGGTCACCGAATAAGCCCACAATGCGTACCAGTTGCAGGTCCTCCTGCTCGCTCCACGGCCCCTTCCGCATCGCCATCTTATCGATCTCTTGCTGCTTCTCTCGTAGCTCCTCCACGGCTCGGCCCACCACTTCACTTCTGTCGATGAACTGCTGCAGCTACCGCACTACTCCTTTCTACATAGTTTGAAAGCTTTGGCTGCACTACCTCTCTTATTTATAGGCATGCAGTGGTTGTCGTGGCTCAGTGATGTCACAGCCACTCACGAAGCAAGTGGATCCGTCTCATAGATACCAGCTGAATTCTGGAGAGTGGTCCTCGGTACTGCAGGGACGTGTTAATTGGTGCCGTAAGCAAGCATCTTCCATACACTGGAAGGAACAGTTGGGTTGCTTCGTAGTCTGATTTCCATGTCCCTGGGATGGCATACATTTGTAGGACGACCTGCCTATCAGTTCTTTTTCCTATATGACTCCCTTCTTCTTCCCAAATGATAATGTAATGTAAAAGCTCTTTTTTACGTATTGAGCAACATCAAGCTTGCATGCACAATGTTTTGTCGTGTTCCCCTCTTTTTGTCCAAGGTTTCATCATCTTCGTGAAGTGGTGCGACTTTAATCTGTGATGGGTGCGCACAAACACAGCTCACCGTGATGTTGATGTGGAGGGCGGCACGCACGCTGCTCGTCGAAGCAACACAAGGCTTCGGTGCTTAGTCTTTTATGGGGATCAAAATCAAACACCATGGAAGCGAAAGCTAAGCCATCCCCGAGGTGGAGGCGACCGGTTCGTTTGTGGGCAGCCCACTCACCAGTCTCTCTCTCTCTCTCTTTTTATCTCTCACTGTCGTCACACGGAAGAAGAAGAAGAAGAAGAAATAGGAAATAGCCGTCTTGATCCTTTCTAGATGCTGCTGTACCATCCCATTGACTCTCTTTTTTGCTCTTCTGTTTGTTGGGATGCATTGCTTGATTGATCCCCTCAAGTTGTCTGAGATCTCTCGATGGGGTTGAGGAAGAACATGAGCCGAAAGGGAGGGGTTCACAGCTTTGTTGGTGCTGTGGCAGGTTGCACTATATAATGTCTTGCTCAGGACTTGCCTTTCCTGCGTCAAAGGCCATCATGGCGTTGCCGAAAAGCCTCTTTGAGGGTATATCTCACTTGTCTCGATCAACAAGTGGGGTTCAGAGTCTCGGCAGCCGATGGAGGTACAACATCAACTCTGACATCCTAGTTTAGTCCATGGAAGGAGTTAGGAATTAGATTCTTGGATCAATAGATTGATGAATCTATTATTGGATAATTTCTTAAATAAAAATAATAATAATAAACACTTTTTTTCTCAATACCTCCATTTTCAAATAGAGTTTTTTTTTTCTAATACTCAGAAGATCTCTAACCACTAATCTTTTTTCTTTCTCTCTCTTTTTCTCGTTTTTTCTTTTCTATGAATCAATCGATACGATACAATATTTTTATATTGAATTACAATATTTTTAGAAATATAATAAATTATTATAATATAATACAAAAAATATTATTTTGTAATTTTTATTATGTTATAGTATTTTTATACTATAAATATATTTTTTTTTTGGTATTACTAAAAATATTATAACTAGACTGGTTCATAGGAAAATGAAAAAAAAAATTCTAGGTATTAAAATAAAAATAAGACACTCTTTGAGAATTCCAGAAATGGTTAGAAAAACCAAAAAAAAAAAGGAACTCTTTTCACAAATTCATCCATCTACTATACCATTAGATTCTTTAATCATCAGTTTGGACCAATGGCTTCAGGCTTCAGAGGATGAATTGCTATTGCTTAGAAGCTTGCAGTGTTCCATTCTAATAGATGCTTATGGCACCAGTCTCTATGATGACATTGTTGACTAGTATTGGTGTTATCAGAAAAATGCTTCAGTCTCTGATGATAAGCAGCAGCATTCAGTCCCATAAGTTGCTTCTGTTAATGTTTATGCTCCCAGTGGATTCTAATGGAGGCAAGCATGATCATATTTTATCTGAGTGCATGTTTTCCATCACAAAAACACAACTACTTTGGCAACTTTTAAGACTAATTAAAAGATCTAGATGAACTGCTTATTTGATAACTTATTGTGATAGTGATTTCCTTGTGAGCAGATGCCAAGAAGTAGTTTCTTGGAGAAATTTATATTACAATGTAATATATTATTTAATTTAATTATTTATTATTAATATTTTATTATCATTGGTGCGAGAGCATGAATCCGTACGGTTTTATCCTTTTAGGTAATCCCCAGAACATATATTTGAGGGTAAAAATGATGATAGAGGCTTATATGGTGTCCTTAATTAATGAACTAAGTATCCTAATTAGAATATGGTGTCCTCAAATAATTTGGGGATGATTGGGTTAGGAGGTTCCATCAGTGATGGGCCTCTAAAATGAATACTATGCTGAATGTTTATGAGTTACTGCATTAGTGTAGAACAAAAGATTAGGATAATTGGGACAATATGTTGAGTCTATTCCTAATAACTTGAACTAACTTTAAGTCTTGGAATTACTTGTCACCCAATTGAAAATATTTATATGATGATATCAGAGCAAATTATGAGTTTGATATTTAATTAATGGTTTTATAATGTTCTTAAAATAAAAAAAGAAGCTAAAGTTTAATAATTAAAATTTTTAATTATTCTCTATTTTAGTTCAATGGAACTTTAAATCGATCGTTAATCAGTTCTGGTTTTGATTAAGAATCACTTATTTTAATTTTTTTTAAATTATAATGTATTTTTAATTAATTATTTATGAAACTATTAGTTGGCTAAATTCATAATTTATAGAGATATTTATGTTTTTTTTATTATTTTGATCAGTTCAAAATTAAACTGAATTTGTCGATTCAATTTTTGATCTCAAAAAAATCAAATCGAATCATTCTAATTTTAATTCGATTTTAATTTTGGATGGATACCATTCGGATATGAACCGAAGGCCGTGGGGCTACGCCTACTCTTCCTCAGTCTTCCAAGCGAAGGTTCACATGGTGGGCATGCTTCTCAGAGCCATTCGTCCGTCCCGGAGACAGAGCAAGTGCTGGGTCTCCTCTCCTCGTCACAGGAAGAGATTGATATGACGAAGGACATGACCGCGGTACTTTAAAGCGTAGGTATCGTTTCCGTGGAGTGTAAATACACAGTGACAGCAATGGCTAGTGAGCCTGCTGTGCATTGTTTTTGGTACGCCAGGGATCGTATCATGTGCGCACGAGAATTGATGCAACAGCTTCTCCTTCACGACTTGCTCCCCGGCCTTCGGTTCCCGTGCGGCAAAGATTCTTACGGCTCTTTTCTCATGGGAGTTTGTGAACGGCGGGAGGGGGGGAGAAAAAGAAGATGAGATTTGTGTCGTTTGTATGTCAGAAGAAAATATATAAAACGAATTTCCAGAAGAAAAACCGAATGGAGATTGGTATTTGTAATCTTTTTTTTTTATATTTTTAATTTTTAATATAAATATTTTTTTTCCTCTTCCTTCTTTTTTTTTTTTTTCTTCGTTCTCGAAGGTCGATGTCTAGTAAGATCGATTAACATTGAGTAATATCGATAACGTCAATAACGAGCGAAGAGATACCGAGTATCAAGGGGTCCTCGTGCATATATTGATCACATCAATAATGAACAAAGATATATCGAAAGAGGTGACAAGAAATATTTGCAATCAGTAAGATTGGTGATAACAACAATAGTAGGAAAAACATTCAAAGTGATGATAATGAAATAAAGAGTCGTGGGAAAAAAAAATAAATAAATAAAATTGATAATAATATGATTGTAAATAATAAAATAATATTATATATATTTTTAGGAGATTATCAGGATTGTAAATCGTAAGCTTCTTTAGAATTCCCTAAAAGCGTGCTTTTTTCTTTGTTGCCAAATATCTATAATACTCTTTACTTGACAACTAGCCACCAATTCCTTTTTTCTATCTTTCCTTATATACATACATATATATATATATATATATATATATATATATATATATATATATATATATATATATACTGGTCCAATTATGATGTTTTTACACTACTATAGTCTTTTCAGCAACACTAGAAAAATATTATAAGTTAGTGCAAAAACAATATCACATAATATTTTTATATAAATTTTATAAAAACATAGTGTTTTTATGCTATGTTATAATGTTTTCATGATACTAGGAAAATATTGTACATAATGTTTTCACACTATGTTACAGTATTTTTCTTATATTATTGAAAACACTATAACATACTATAAAAAAAAACTATAATTTGACCCCATAGACAAATAAAAAGGGAAATGAGATAAGTGATATTTTAGGTATTAGACAAAAAAAGAAGTAATATTAGGGAATTCTAAAAATGAGAATACTTCTCAGAAAAAGCCAAAAAAGAAAAAAAGTTTTTTTTTCTTAAATTCATCCAACAATGTTCTTTAATTTTGAAAGGAATATGAAAAAAATTCATAAATGATATTTTCACTTACCATGAAATCTATTTATTAGTGAAGTAACCAATTTCCCTAATTATATACATAATAATCATCTAAAGAATTATGAAAATCTTGAGATTTTAGAAGAATTTGGTCGATAGTGGAAGACAGAGAATTTGCTGATCCATTTCTTATCATGCTTATCCAGACAGGTAATGGGGGAAAACAATGGTAAATAATTGGCAGGTGATGCACTTTTGAATTTGATTCTCTTATCTCTGTTTCCAAGTTCAAAAAATTAGATTACAAGGAAAGAACATCAAGTCAAATTCCATATCAAAATGGCTCAAGAGTTGACTGATTTAATCATCTGGCGCCATCTTCTTTCTATGTTTTTTGAGATCAGCAATGGCAGAGGCTGCTGGTCCTCCTGATTCCTCTTCCTCTCTGTCACTCTGCAAGATGGACAGAAGGAAAATGCTGCAGGCGTTACAGGGAATTTTGATTCTTTACTTGGTACTGGTTGACTTTGGTGTAATTACACAGTCCTTTGTCCTCCTCTACATCTTCTTCCCTATATTGTCCACCTGAGATAGACACCACTCATGGTTGATCATTTCATCTGTGTTCCTCGCCTGACGTTTTATGTGCAGTAATCACAGCAGCCCATTTTGCTGCTTCCCTCTTGTCCACAAATTCCGCACTCTCTACCCGTTAAACCTTGCAAGGATTCAACAATGGCGGCCGCTTACAGAGGGAGAGCTGAGCATTCTCGGATTGAGAGGGAGACGAGTCCAGCGAGAGCTGCGGTGGTTTACTACCTATCGAGAAATGGGCGCCTGGAGCACCCTCACTTCATGGAGGTCCCTCTCTCCTCATCATCAGGACTCTATCTCAGAGGTGTGTCTGTGTGTGTGGAGGAGCAAATGAGCATTCATGTCTTTGGTATTTAGTTCCTGAACTCTTGTGTGCGCTCCTTCTACAGATGTCATCAACCGTCTCCATGTCCTCAGAGGGCGAGCCATGGTTGGTTTGTACTCTTGGTCGTCCAAAAGGTAAGAGCTAAGATTGCAGACGAGTCTCGCTGCTGATCTTACTGCTCTTGCGCTTGCCTTTCGTGCTAAAGCTTTGCCTTTCTGCGCATCAGGAGCTACAGGAACGGGTATGTGTGGCAAGATCTCTCGGAGGATGACTTCATCCACCCTGTTCATGGCAATGAGTATGTGCTCAAAGGAACGGAGCTTCTCCACCTCAACTCCTCTTCCTCCTCTGGTTCCCAGGAACTCTTTCTCCCTTCTTCTACCAGCTCCAAATGCGTGCAAGAGGATTCTGCTACCTCCTTTTCGAGAGGGAAGCAGGCCACCCGGAGCTCTTTCTACAAGAGCAACACGAGCGCCGAGACCACTGCAAACTCCATCGACGCGTCTACTCAGACGGAGGAGCACAAGAGGCAACAGCGGCGAGCTCCCGTGGCCGAAGTGGAGCGAGAGGAGAATCCCAAGTCTGCGACGGTGGCGGTGAAGCACCCCGCGACCGAACTCAGCGGAGACGAGGTCTCGCCGCCACCTTCGTCGTCCAGCCCGGAGACGCTGGAAGCGCTGATCAAGGCCGACGGCCGCTGCATCATGGCGGTCAGGCCGGAAGAGAAGGGCTGGTCGGTCGGCGGCTGCTTGAGCGGGAGAGTGAAGGCCTCCGCGGTTCTGATGCATCTGATCTCCTGCGGTTCGATCTCAGCGAAGGCGAACGGGTTGTCGTTGATGCCGCAGTACAGCGGAAGACTCGATCGTGCCGAGTCGATGGGGCACATGCCGAGCTTCCGGTCCATTAGTTCGGAGGACAAGGAGGCCTTCACCAACAAGATGGGTGGTGATGGTGACGATGGAGAGCTTCCACCGGTCTTGAAGAAATCCTCATCTTACAATGCCGATCGGTAAGCTTCCACTCTCCCTTCTTTTTAAGCTAAACATCTCATTCAGGAATCAAAGATCAGCACAACATCACATGTATTTTTGGAGTCACCGCAGATGGATTCAATCTTGTAGTTTGAATGGAATTGTTGATTCATATATACTCTCGTAGTAACAGCTTCTTTCATGGATTCATGACCAGGGGCTCGAAGATGAATCTGGCAACAGAGGTTGAAGACGACCGTGCCAGATGCATGCCAAGAAAGGCCAAGACAAGAAAAGAAGGGAAACCACACAAGTAGAGATCCACAGTCTGCCGATGATCGAGCATTCTTCTTGTATCAAAGCAATGTTAGGTGCAGACATGATGGACGAACCAGTTGGCCAATCAGAAGCAAGAATTGAGATGTTGTCCTTAAGTCCAATTTTAATCTCTCTATCTAAATCAAATATCCCTTGGGATTGGATGAACGCTTGTAGCTAAATCCCATCTTCCTATCCCCGTAGTGCTAATGCTTCCTATACTTAAAATCATAGGTTCCATTTCCATGAGGCTGCAACAGCATGCTGAACTGTAAAGAGCACCTTTGTCCTCATCAATGTCTCCATATGAAGCCACCAAAAGCAAAAGGCTATATATCATGCACGAAGAATATACCCCGTGATGCCTTCCTTCTTAGTATTAAAAGACTCCTCCTAGCAGCAAGCCTACGTCTCTTCTTCTTCTTCTTGTTCGACACGCCCTGTGATGGTTTCCACCCCTTCGTCCTCAACTTGAACGCTTTACCGAGACGGGTGTGTCACCGTTGCTCTCAGTCTCAAACATGTGAGAGAATGAATCAGTTTGTTCCATTTACACTATGATTCGTACAAAACGCGATTAGTCTTCTTTTATCTGCCAGCAGCATTTTAACACCAATAGAAGGGACACCACACGCCAATTAATCTATTCACAGCATTTATCTCCGGCACACATATAAATCAGATGAAAAATCCAAATTTTCAGCATTCTACTGATCAAATATTAGGATGCATTGACTTGATGGGATTTCACCAGAACATTCTCAACTACTGAGAATAAAATTAATGATGCCTATGAAATGGGCCAGTCTGATTTGTTCAAAATCAAAACTCAATCCAAGACAATGAAACAGCTACACCAATCGAAAATTACAAAGTTCTTCAACCGACAAAATCATGAATTCTAATTCTGATCAGCTACCATGGCAAAAACCCCTTAATCTAGTAGAAGAATCCGAGTACTTTTCCACCAACGTTCTTCCTCCTAGCTTCTTCATGATCCATGATTCCAGCAGATGTTGTCAGCACAATGTAACCAAACTGCATTATGAGTATCAAAAACTCATGATTCGTATCTCCAAACTCAACAACAGTAACGGGAAATTATCGAAAAAAGAATCATATCCCATTACCAGTTCAGTAACTTTAAGAGTTCAATAAATATCAAGAACTCATTGGGGCTACTTACCTGACGTGATGGAAGTAGTCTGGCAGTCCATGGCTCAATCTCTTTGACACCAACATCAAATCGTGGGCTAATGACACCACATTTGTTCAATCTCCCATTCAACTCAACAACTATCTTGCCAGCTCGGTGGTCATCTACGTATTCAAACTCACCAATATATCCTGTGGAAATAAACATGCACTCAAATCATTAAAAATAATTCCTCTAGTACCACCACCAAAACATTATTAAAGCACTAACCATGCTTCTGCATGACAAGGAGGAACTTGATTATCACTTTAGAGGATGGTCTAATCATGACCTGTCGCTTTCCACGCTTCTCAGCATTGTACATGCTCTTGAGAGCATCATTCAAAACACTGATTCTCACCATCTTTATCAAATCTGCAAAAGAACAAATGACTATGCATATTTCACAAAATGGCAGATAGAATCAGAATCCGACGGCCCATGAGAAAATGTGAGCGCTTTCCATAACTTATTAGCTAGGCTGCAACAATGGTTAGAATAACTTTAAGCAAAACCCCTGCTTGCTTATCAAGCCAGATTACTAATCTAAGTATGAAAATTTTCTTACATGAACCATAATAACTTCAAATTCTAAGTTGTTTGAACTGATACATGCCAATTGGCACAATTCGGTCTACATATTTGCTCACCCTAGCTATGTTTAGGTCCATTAGTATCAGCTAATTTATGGTTGATCAGGTACAAGATACACTTGGGCAATCAAATCCAAAACTCACCCAATTGTAACACCTACTTTCTTTACAATCAATACAACCATGCCACAGCCCAGTTTTATTCTGATGCCAACTACCCATGTTTCTCAAACCAGGCAGACTAACACATCCAAACAAAATAGAACATTGAGATAAACCTCTTTGAAACATGAGTAGATCAACTGATCCGTCTGCTGGGTAATTTCAACAAGCATAAAATGTTGAAAAAAACAATATGGTAAAAAAATTAACTAAATCATAACATAAGTTAGAGATTGGACATGTCAACAAGAAAATGCAAAATAATCAAAAACAGGAGGTGCTCAATGTGTACAATTAACATATGGTCAACGATGGCTTGCATAAAGCAACAAACTCGACCAAAAGAAAAAAATTAAATAATCCACGTCACAAACAGATCTGACAACACTAGAAATGTCATTAGTGGACATGTGAAGAGATGCAATTTCAATATTTTGATGGACACATCCACGAAAAAATCACAGTTTTCGAGTCTTTCTCTATTTGCTTGTGCCGCACAGCAAAGAGGAGTTCTTTCACGGTTTGTAACTATCGATAGACATCAGGCCATATCGAATGCATCAGAGACTTGAAGAAGGCAGCAATACTGCGTGTTAGATGTTTTGGTTTCTAGAAATAGAATAACACCTATCCGATAGATAAGCAACGATTTTGATTGGAAGAACCAAAAATCATATGAGAAAACAAAGATCAAGAGTATAGATGATATGGAAACCTCCAGATCTGGTGAATGCCACAATAGAAGATATAAAACATAAATAAAAATAGCATTTCCATCTCTAAGCAGATCAATCTGATTCAAAGAACGAACACGGATACATGAAAGGAAAGCGAAGATGAAACCGAAAAATAAGATTGCACCTTTGCAGTGGCGAACTCGGCGAAAAGAGAACCAACCGAAACCCTACCTCGACAAGAACAACAAAAGCGGGGGGAGAAGATGGGTGTGGCGGCCGGGATTTATATGCGAAGCTTCTCCTCACGTTGATTTGGTGTTGTTTCTAGCCGTTGGATCGTGATCAAACGGTAAATCCACGGTAATGAAACAAGTGCCCTAAAAATCTTAAACGAACCGAGCCGGCCCATAGTGCTTCGGCTTGATCCACATGAAGCCATTCAACGACTCGACCTGGCTTAAATAATCCATTTGAAACGGATTGTTTGTGATGCAATTGGACCTAATTCAACACGATTCATTAGCTATATGAGTTGAGTTCAGATCAGGAAATCTTGACCGAGTCAGATTTGATTTGGTTCTGGCATTTTGATCCAACTTATCTAACTGTTCTTAGAGGATTTGGCTTTATATATATATATATATATATATATATATATATATATATATATATATATATATATATATATATATATATATATATATATATATATATATATATATGAAATTGCTGAAGGTAATTGAATATTAATCATCACTTGTCTTTAACATTTTTAAGTAGCATATTATATTCACATTACTTGATGATTAATCAGCATCCATTTTCATGTGGAGATTAAATTTGCTTGCAGCAGTCCAGTGTAAGCTTGGTAGCACAGAGAGAAGATTTGTCTGACAATAAGCAGTAGAGAAAGAGGCTTTAAAGTGATCGACCAAAATAACATCGCAGAGTTGAGGGGCATTTACTTTGATACATAAAGTTGTCAAGAAGGGAAGATGGTATTACCAAAGCAGTCATCAGGCAACACAGCTTCTACAATTTTGTTTTTTTAATCTCTGCATGACATTCTAAAAGTGTTTACATGTAAAAGATTTGAACATAATGTGTAAAGGAAGGAGAGAAAACTGGCACTGTCACAATTAAGAGTTGGAAAAGCTTTGGCTGAAGAACATATCACACTAAATATTTTAAACAAGAGTTAGGTGGATAGGAAATAGTCCTCTTACAGCAGACAAGCTCATTAACCATCAAATATAGTACAAAAATATGTTGCTATGATATTAAGTAGTTGTCATCATGGATTTTCAGATAAAAAGAGGTTTCTCATCTTCTTTCAATGGTTACTTTGTCTAATCTTGTGATTATCAGAAATGCAAATTAATACCTCTTCTTCTCTAAATGATGTCATTTTCCTGAAAAATATATTTCGATTCCTTAACGTGACATTTCTCAACTGCTATATACTGTCTCGGAGCGGCTCACATTTTATTATTGTCTAGCAATGAATACACAATCCATATATGTTGTGACGATGCGCTTATATTGCAATTTGCATTCATACTTTCGACATGATAGTGTGAAAGATTGAAAACACACAATGGATCAACTACCAACAGTATCATAGTAAGACCAAAATAATGCTTCATCCAAAACTTTCCATTTCTCATTCGTATGACCGTTCATGGGAAGTATTCATCCTCTCATTTGTTTTCCCTTCCAACGGAATTCAAAAGAATGACTCCGCAACACAATCATGAGCAGAAATGAAATGTATGGACAGAAAAGAATGCTTCTATCTACATGTTTGCATGACGACTATTGACATCATTGGATTGATACAGTTATACTTAGTGAGAGTACCTTTATATGTGGTTATCGGAATCAACCATCTGCAGATGAGAGTGATCGTGTTCCCCTGCGTACTGTTTAATGAAAGCTCTCCTCCACCAGATCTCAAAGGCTCTTTGGATGTTGGGACAGTCATCACCTTTATTCAGAAAACAATCGAACCATCTCAACAAAATTGTTTGTTGTTCTGCCATGGGCAACGTCAAGATTGTCGCAGAGAGCCCATCCTCTACCATCTTCTTGTTGAAAGTCCTAGAAGTTCTCTTCATCCAACCAAAGTCTTCAAAAAGAGCTTCCAGCCATGTCCTCAAAAGAGAAACTTTTGCATCTTTGGACACTAAAATTTGTCCTTTGCCGATTGCAACACACAGCTGAGCAGTGATCATGCTGATCTCAAATCTATATATGCATGGTATCTTGGAATGGCAAGTGGCGAGCCCACTCTGATTGGCCCACAAACTCACAAACTCATCAGCAATCCTCTTATCTATCAGAATGTCAACAAGCCACTGCACGTTATCAGCTTCTCGAGCGACCTCACCCATCAAGGCAGCACGATCCCCCTGACCTTCAACTATATTTGCAGCCTCAGATAACAGCAGCATAAGACAATCCATACGTTTGTGGCACAATTGGTAAAGGGTTTCCCTCGGGACTTCAAGATTCTTGTAGTGGATATCACTTTGATTTAGGTCTCCCCGAAGCAAGCGAGCTATTAAGGCTTTCATATCTCGACGAGCTTTCTTGTCCTTAGCTTGCAAAACACCATGCAGAACATTTACCACAATGGAGTCGGCATTTGCAGAAGTCGAAGGCTCCACCGAAACTCTTTGTAGGACTCGTTCGATCGACTCATGTAATTGCTGAATCCGAAGCTTGCTGAGAGTAGACATTACCTTCTCCTCCTCATCCTCGGACCAAGGTATGGCTTCCAAATGGTCAAGGCATGCCGAAATCGCATCGTCGAATTTTATATCCACAGATACCTGCACCACGAATTCGCAAGTTGTTTTACTTCTTTGTTTTCATCCTCAAGGAGATGCTTCTGCCAAAAGCATACTACTTATCACATTGAACCAAAAAAGGATAATATTTGAGATAATGTAAGATGGGCGAAACAGAAGTAAGCCTCTTGTTCTTCCATTACAGGTTCCTTAAGCTCAAAACAGCAATAAGCGTCCTCCACTAAAATGATTCTAAATCCCAAAACCAGATTTATGCATAGCAGCATCTGAATCCTTGAATCCACAACAGTAGATTCACAATGTCACATCAACAATACACTTTTTATTTTCAATTCTATGATACCAATCGCACATCTTTAATCACTGTATAAATTGCTGTGCATGTCCTTTTACGCAACTCAAGATCATATTACTACTCGAAAAAGCAGCTAAAGAACCCTAAAAGAGCAACTTTATGGTTGAACTTTGTGAAGGAAATGAAGCAAAAAAGTGATTGTGTTTGGGAATGCTTTCTTTAAATCTCAAACAGCTAACTTTCCCATGAGAAATCCTCGTTCTTCCATCAATCTTTGTGGCTAAAAGATTTGGGTAGAGAAGAAAGATTTGGGGAAAGAGGTGAGGTTACCTTGAGCAGTCCTAGAACCCTCTCGACGTCCTCACCGGCGAGGCTCCGCCTCAGATCGGTGGAGTACATCAGTCCCACCACCTCCACGTACACCTCCGCGTCATCGCAGTCGCAGATCTCCACCATCACCGGGCGCCCCGGCCAGCCTCCTATCCCCGCCAGCTTCTCCGCGAAGAACCGGCTCCCCGCCGCCAGCACCCGGCGGTGTACTGCTATGGGAACTCGAAACCCGTCGCCGGAGCTGACGGAAAGTTCCACGTCACCTGGGCCCTCTTTGGCGATCATCGCGGCGATCCTCTCCAGCAGACGGAGCCGCTTCTGGTCGCCGGAGGGGTGAGTCCGCGAGGAGACTCGGCGGGCGAGGTCCTCATGCGTGATCATCTCGAAGAGGGTAGGAGACTTGGGAGACGGGACCGAAGGGCGCGGAGGGGAAGGGTGGACCGCCGTCGCAGTGGCAGGCGGCGGAGGGGAGGACGTGGGGGAGAGGCGAGGGGAAGAGATGAAGCCTTGGCGGATCATAGCGGAGACCTCGCCGGACTTCAACAGGTTCTCGGCCGCCTCAGCCATCAGGGTGCGAGAACTGAAGCGGGATCGGGTGCTCCGCCGCCGCCGGTCTAAACGGGAACAGAAGAGAGCGAGACGTCAACTTCAGGCTCCTCTCGCAAACTACGCGTGAGAGGCCGGTCGGAGGTCAGACAAGAAGCATTAGGTGAGCGGATCGTTTTCACTACAATGATTAGACTGCGGGGAAACCGAAAGGCGGTTCAAATACAAAACAAGCTTCATTTCCAATCATAAACAACCACGTACAGAAAATTGATCATCCGCTGTTTGCTATGGTGGTAGGAATCGAGCGAGACGGATCAAATAGTATTATGCGTTGAGACTTTTGTTGGGATTAACGAGTAGATAGTGGAGACACATGACAGCTAAAAGCAGGTGGTACAAATCATACAATATGGTTGTTGCAGGTGATCCAACATGATGACAAGTATACCTTCGGTACACTAAACTACAAAAACGTCAGTTAAATTAATAGATAAATATTTTAACTGTATAATAAGACGATTATATGATATGCAAGTATGAGTTTGGCCATGTCATGAATTCAGAACATGTTCTCATGAGTAGCTAATGCATTTCTTTTGTTAATATTTGGGCAGGGAAATATATGTAAAACTGGAATTGGACGTTAATTAAGCAAACATATGTCTTTTTTTTTAATTGATAACTGCCTTCGATCAAGCAGTCTAACGGGGGTGGATACCATAATATCATAGATTTAGTTAGAATTGTCTAAGCCGTAAGATACCTTTGCGGTAAGTCCTAGACTTAGCTAGAGTTGCTTAAATCATGAAGCATTTTTGTAATAACTTCTCGGACTTAATTGGGATTGCATAAGTCATGACGCGCCTTTACGATATACGTCCGCAAAAAGTCAACCAATTTGTAACCTCACTCAACTCCAATAAGATCTGTAAAAGAGAAAGTTGATCAATTCAAAAATGAGCGACAGACAAATCCTAACATCTCACGAAGAGGGAAGTTTTACAAGCAATTCAGCGAGCACATTGCGTACATGCGAAAAAAAAGAGGAATTAGAAAAACAAGGACTTTAGAAGGTTGAACGAATAGTTGTAAGTTTACAAACAACTGCTCCCTGGATGTCGGGCACGAAGGCAAATTATATATATATATATATATATATATATATATATATATATATATAAACTGTCAATCATCATTCGACATAGAATCTTCACATGAAAGCTATTATGGAATGAAAAGATCCAAGTCATCCTCCACTCATCTACTTGTGTGAATAAAAGTTCAAAACAAATAATTTGGTGCTATCTCCCTCTTACTGCCCACATGGACAAAATGCTAAGAGAGGAACATTGGGACGATTACAAATTCTCCCTTCCAAGACTAATATAAAAGCTAATCTTTGATACTATGTCGAGAGGCTCTTTTTCCAAGAAAAACTCATATCCACTAAGAGATTTCGATCACTATGGAACCTTGTCGAAATTTTTTTTTCAACATTGGTCTTAGTATAGGTGGTGCCCTAAGAGCTTGACACTTCGACCTTAAACACTCTTGCACCATTGGGTTTGAACCATGTTAGGTTGACTTAGATATTGATGATGATTTCCCCTAATATTTTTGACGCTAAAAGGATGGCCTGATGTTACGGGAATGTTCACCCGCTAATCCTCTCAATGAGCACTCCAATAAAGAGGCTTTGCCTTTAATCCATAGCACTTTTTACTTAAGGGGGGCAACTACCATTCCTTATGTAAACGCATCCATTTCAACACAAACGTCAGCGTGGTACTGAAGTCTGTTCAATGACTCAGGCCTTTTGCCCCTAGGGACAACCTTGAGCCACCTACTTATCTCTATTGAGATATTCTGAAACCTCACCCAACAAGTCCAGATGCTAATGAGCATTATACATGCTATCACTCGCTCCTACTTCAACTAGCCCAACAAAAAACACCATCATTTTAATTATAATCAATACCTCAACTACTATTGGCATCAACGCCCATCGAGATTCCCCCACCCGATACGATATTAGCCATCACCTAAGACTTGTGGAACTATCGGCCAAGGGAGTGCCCCACTCCCTAACCGTGGAATTTATTGCATCATCACATACCTCTTAGCTCTACCTGAATTCAAGACCCAATTAATAGACTCCTTGAATGACTCCATAAGAATCTAGCTATGATAAATAAATCTAACATTTAGAAGAGATAAGGTGAGAGCTCCAACAATCCAAAGGGAAAGTCCGGTCAATCTCATCTTGGGTTAGTCCCCATTTACTCAAAACATTTAAAAGGAGTTAATCTCGATGAACTTTCACCTCTTGTCATCGGAGGTTTTTGACAATAGTATCAATCCGATTAAGCATATAATCACCTTTCATACCTAGATGTCGTTGTACGACACCTCGGATACCTTGATATGTTGTGTCTTCCCAACAACACTAAGTGGCTTAGCACAAGAATGATGCACTCGCTTAAAGCCACTCTCTGTCGACTCCTTTGCTCAACTCATAACGGAGTTTAAGCTCTACTTCCTCAGGAATATGTGCTCGAGGCCATTAATGGTAATGCTTTTCGAACTCAAGTAATAGGAAGAATAAATGTTCTCTGACTTCGTTGCTTGATACACTAATGAGATCCGAGGTATGCAAGAAGCTCATCTTTCACTTGTAATACAGATATTCATGATGAGTCTCAAGCCCTCTTGCTTTTTCTGATCATTGGTGGAAAGGTTGCCAACGACGATACCCGAGGTGCTCTAGAGGGCTAACCAATATATTGTCATGGAGGCAATAGTATCAAGTAGGCGCGAGGAGACATATAAAAGGTTGGGACAGGAGTGACTACCGTCAGCCCCAACCTCAAGATCACCACGACGAAGAAGCAATGATCGACCTGAGTTGCATCGTTTATGGTTCGAGTTAATTCTCTTGAACATGACTATAATCGAAGTATTTTTACAGATAAAAAAAAAAATAGCTCTTGAAAGATCCTTAATTGATGAAGACATCATTGGAGAGGAGAGATAAATCCAAGTACTATCACTAGCAAATCAAAGAACTAATTCTTCAGAGACAACTCGAGAGATTTATTCGGAGGCATAAGGAATCTTTGTTATGACCTTAAGAGTTCGTGGAAAGATAAATCAATGATATTATCAGTCGACCTATGTCAAGAGGAGAAAACTCCTTGCATAGTAAAAGCTACACTTGGAATTATCATTGAAAAATGACAGGAATTGACAGCTGAGCACGTGGTCCAATGACGGAGGTTGGGAAGATTGTGATGGAAGGAAGACTACCATAACTATAATTAAAATGATCGGTGAGATTTGATGGGATATATATATATATATATATATATATATATATATATATATATATATATATATATATATATATATATATATATATATATAACGGAGGAATAAAGTTGTAAATTGGAAAAACTGTGGGTACAGCCTTTTCGAGCAAGCGGTCTAATGGCGGAGGTTGGTGAGATTTTGATGGTAGGTGGGCGGTTGGGTTGGTAGGTTGGCCAGTACAAAACGTGTTGCTCTCCTCCTCCTCCATCTGCATCTCCTCCCCTGTCGTAGGACGCCTCTTGATTCCGTGCAGTGGTGGGGTGTTGTGGCATGGAGACCGCCGGCGCCGGTGCCTTGTTGTCCCGATCGGTCCTCCCCAACTTCGCTGCAGCTGGACAGGTGGTGCGGCCCCTCTGCGTGGCTAGGATGGCTCGGCGGAGTGTGGTGGCCGCGGCGCTGGAGAAGGGCGTGGGGTCGGGAAACGGTGGCCGTGGCGGTGCCGGAATGACCAACTCTAACTACGTGGTGCCGCTCGACACGGCCTCGTCCCTCACTCGCCCCCTCAATGAGATCCTCCGAGATCTGAATAAGAGGGTACCGGACCAGATCATCGATGCCGCCGACAACTCCATCCCTTGGTATCTCTGTTCTTCTCCTTTCCCATTTTACATCGATATTGCTGATTGTTGTGCGCATCTTACGTTGTGATGCACATAGC
The DNA here is from genome assembly GCA_004837865.1 of Musa balbisiana. Taxonomy (NCBI): domain Eukaryota; kingdom Viridiplantae; phylum Streptophyta; class Magnoliopsida; order Zingiberales; family Musaceae; genus Musa; species Musa balbisiana. Next base: position 35,890,834 of record CM017196.1, read on the forward strand.
AATCATCTGTGAGGCCACATAGCGTCGCAATTTGGTTCAAGCCTAAGGATCATGAAACAGAGATTTGTTGATCCACAGTCGAAATAACTTCCTTTTTCCTTATTGAATTGGGTGTTAGGTTTCTTGTTATTATATTAGCATAGCATCTGTGGAAGGTTGATCTGGAATATTTTGGTCATATTACTTTTGGGATGCAATGTATGTGGTCATTGACGATGGACTTCGTCTGATTAGGATCATCTCATTCTTTGTTGGTAACAGTATCATTAATCTCCATTGGAGTCGACAAGTTCAATTGAAGCTTATTGTTTTTGGATTCATTTTTAAATGTTAAAGGAGCATCGGTTTACCTATCAAATAGTTGGAGAGGAATGACTTCATTTTATTGTCGTGGAAGTTCTTGAATGATAGTGAACTGTAATTTTAATTGAAAAGATTTAATTGACCATGGAGTATCCTAAATTTCTTGGTACCTTTCACCCAATATACTCCATGCACTGACTTGGTTTTGTGCACATTGGACCTTCAGTAGAGACATGTTTTGTCCATCATTTTTATCCTCATTATTGAGGACACTCGATGATTAGTTTTTGATCATGTGGGATCCTAATCATAGATGTTTATAGATGGAGAACATGCTGCTACTGATCCTTTGTTCAGTCTGTGGCTACTTTCTTGGCTTAACTGCTACATAAGCGTTGTTCCTTTGCTGGGCTAATTTGGTAGTTGTTTTACTTTTATATAGGTATCACACCAACAGAATGCTGAGCTTTTTTGCCCCAGGTAAAAAAACTCTTCCTTTGTGAATATTAATTAGCTATCAGTAGAGCACTTTTTCCTATCATCATATAAATTGGAGCAATTCCTATGTACCCTATTTTATTTGCATGGGTTTCACATTGCTTTAGTTTTCATCTCAACTAATGCAACTATAGGAATACATTGCTCACTTTCAGTATGATGGTGCACTTATTCTGCATTTTTTTATTACACTTTCCATTTTTGCAGATTTGATTTTTCAAACTCAAGAGTTGTATGCATTTTTACTTTTTCTAATGGATTCCATCAACTAAAGTGATATGGTAGAAAAGTTAGCCCTCCAAGTTGGTCAGACTACTGGGGCTGGAAATTGGTTGGGTTAGGTCGAAATGTGTACTAAAGATATATAGGACTGGACCGAACTCGATGAATCTATAGCAAGGCAATAACTCTTGACCAAAAACCGACATATATCTTTTGAATTGGGTTGGATTGTTTTGCTGGTTTCAGGCAAGTTTTGCATTATTCCTAGGAAATATATCATAGTAAAGCCGCACCAGGTCGAACTTAATTTTCAAGAAACTAATGCTTGATCAATGCTTGACCAACCGGCCAGAAAAGTCTGTTACACGGTGTAGCTTGCTTTATTCAGTTATTGATTTGTCATTGACAAATAACTTCGTCTCTGATAGCTTGCAAGAGATATCTGACTGCATGTTGTATTTATCTTTTAAAGTTATTATTATGTTTGCCCCAAAAAATATATTTAAACTGTTTTTTTATTCTTATCTGAAAGTTGATGATGGAACATGGATAATTTGTGTCATTTGCACAATTATAGAACATCTTGGTTCTTAAATTGGCCCATCTTTTCCACTAAAATGGTTTATGGTAGTGCTCCATAAATCCTTTGATTACGGATCACTGGTTTAGACTTTTAATTTCTTATCTCTTTCCTGTTTCTAGGTTGGTGTGGAGAAGTACGTGATGTTATATTCTCGGACAATGGAAACGTGACAGTGGTGTATCGTGTCACCATAAGAGGATCAGATGGAGTGGTATTTCCCTCAGTTCATTTTTTTATATTTTTTTCATGCTTTCATTTCATTTATCTCTTTGGTCTTTGTGAGTGGGATGTTTTTTTAAGAAAAGAATATAAGCATGTTAATCAGTCACATAGAATAAGCTCTGGAGGTGTCAGTGCTCCAACACAACCCAATAAACCTGAAGCGATCTGTTCCTCATGACTTTATTATTTTGCTGCATGGGATTATGACTTCTTGTGCCGTTTCATATGTACCAAGGCCACATCCTATTTAATTGTCGAATCTGACAAATGTTGTATATGAGCTCAATTAGACCCACACTGCACTTGGTTTGATGGCCAATCTTAAGCAAGTCTCTCACAACAGGCATGATTCTGGTTGATCATTCAGCGAATCTTAAGCAGTGTCCACATAGCAACCAGGCTTATTTTTGAACTGAAGGTGGTTCTTGATGGTTCAAATGCCAAGTTAGACAACAGGCATGATTCTGGTTGATCATTCACTTAATTTTCTCTAAGGTCCCTACTTTGTCAAGCACATTTGACCTCTGCATTTTAAACACCCCTGCGGGACATGCACCCAATAGTTTCTCATATATGCCTTGCAAATTTTCTTATACCCATTATCATGTAGACCCAAATAATGGATGTCCCCCAGTAAGTACACCAATGTACTCACATGTAACCCTCATGCCAATGTGGAAGAAATTAAAGACTTTTCCTTGATTCTAGGGAGAGGGAATAGAGTTCTGCTTCAATAGAGGCTTTCCCCACTTAAGGACATTCAACATTATCATAAAAATCTGCATGTTTATCTATGTGGGAAACCAACCAACCTGCTTATTGAGACAAGTGAAGATTTGATTCCTTCGTGTTGTTTCTGATTGTGCTGCATTCTTGCAGGCTCACCGTGAGTCCACTGGAACAGTGTCTATGAGCGATGGCCAGTTTAAAGACCCAGTTGCAGCAGCTGAAGCGTTGGCCTTCTGCAAAGCCTGCGCGCGATTTGGTTTTGGCTTGTATCTGTATCACGAGGATGAGGCAACAGAGAATAAGTCACTGTAGGGGGAGCAAATTTTCTGTTACCGCAGCATCAAGTAATCCTGTAGTCGCTCATATGAGACGAATTACAACTAGAACAATATTTATTTTGGTTGAGCTGGGAATACAACTTAATTCATCGATCCATTTCTTATCGATGTATTATAATATTTTATTTTATTTTATTTTATAGGCTCAAGTATAAGAATAAAAAAATTATAGAAACGAAGAAAATTATAATCATATCAAATCAAATATATGATCTGTTTCTTCTTTCAAATAATATAATATTCTCAACTTGATTTGAAGAATAATCTTTTTTGTGATATTATTAATCAATAGGCTTTCATATTCATATTTGTAGAGATGAATAGTTAATATCTTCAATCAAGGTTTATAATCTTTGAACTTTATTTCTTTCACTCTTTTCTATATTTGTTTTTTTTCTTAGTCGCGAGTAGATGTTGTCATGTGACAACTTATTATCTATAAACTAATAAAATTTGTTTAAATAAAAAACTAAATTTATTTTTGTATCTTACCCTTTTTCCTCCCGAGTTCATAAAATTAAAATTTCGATCGACCATGATGGTAAAATTATTCTATTGAAAAAATAACTTGTGACTATACATCACTTATACACAAGGTGAGAATAGAACTTAATTTATTGATCCATCTATAATTGATACATTTTAAAATTCTAACCCATTTTATAGACTCAAGTAAAAAAATAAAAATAAATAAAAAATAAAAATCAAACATACGATCTATTTTTGCTCGTGCCACCAAATCCTCTTATTTTTGGACGGGGTTAGTTTAATGTGCTTGACTTTTTTGGTGTGCTCGGATATTTGCTCTAATTAGTAAGGTTTAATTTTTCTGTTTTGAAAAAAAAGAAAAAGAAAAAAGAAAAGCTTCGGCCAACTTTTCACCAATTTTGATGTATATTTCTACGGTTGATGCCATGGAAGAGTTCCGAAACTGGTGAATTGGACCCGACCCACATCACCCGGTCGACAAAGCATTTCGACGGTGATGCAGCGACCGCTACCTCGGCTCAATGCACTTGACTTTTTGGGTCTCTACGATAGAACAATTGTCGCCAATCTTAATGCGTTTCTACGGTTGATGCCATGCAAGAGTTCCAGGCTGTGATGCCTATCGGAGCGGTTGCGCGAGGTTCCGAAACGGATCCACATCACCCGGTCGACCAAGCATTTTGACGGTGACGCGGTGTACGCAACTCGGTACTCATCTGGAATCATCCACCCAATACCCCCTATTTCTATATTAAGAGCTTCCCGAGACGAAAAAGGGATCCCAGCGGGTAGAGCGTTAGGGAAGGGAAGAGAGATGGCTTTGAACCCACAGCTCTTCGCCAACGGGATGCCCGTCCCCTTCGTTGGTGAGATGTTCGTGCTCGCCAGGGATGGCGTCGAGTTCGAGATCGACAAGATCGCCGGGTCCGTTCCAATCCTCGCAATCCCCCCGTCCTCGTTCTTGATTTGTTTGTTTGTTTGTTTTAACCTTTTCCTTATAATTTCTTTTATCTTTTCCTTCCGATCTTGTGGCCGATGAGGAGAAAAAAAAAATCCTTAGAACTTCGATTACAAGTCTGAAAGCTATTCCATGTTCTACATGTTCTTGTGATGCGAATTATGACTGTTTAGATGTTATTCGATATGGATTTTGAGAAATTTGTAAGGACAGACAAGGCATTCAACGCATCGTGTGTTGATCTGGAGAACGCTGTTTGAAAATTCGCTAGGGCGTGGGGGAATTGTTGGAATGTTGGCGCACATAATGAAATCTTGGAATAGGATTCGCCAATTTTGAGTCCTTTACGGGGTACACAAGAAAATATGCTAAGGGTGGGTATAAATTGAGGTCCATTTAAGTTAATCCGGTTCAAGTTAGGTATTTGCATGGATGCTCCGAATTAGGTTGCCTACCTTAAATTTTTTTCTAGATTAAGGCATCTATATAATTGCACATCATCACTGTCAATTTTACTCGACCTTTTGGTTTCTGTTATTGGATCTATGACAAACACATTTCAGAAGGAAAAAAAAAGGAATTTTCTGCAAATTCCTGCAGTATCATAGAAGGCTTTCAAATGTTTGCCAGTTCATGTTTACTATTTCTAGTTCCAAGTTATGATTGCAGTGTTTTCTTTGCACTTGCTCTTTCCAGGTAGGTGCCTTTGTTATTATAGCCAAAAATTCATGTGAAAATTTTTCTTGTGCAATTTAAATCAAAATATTTAATTTGTGAAGGGTGTAGCAAGTAATGTCATGTCCGTCTTTTAAAAATTGCAACTGACACTTTCTGTCAGGAAATTAATGTTTGTAACAAGTGATTGCTGTATCTACATATATGATTTAGAAATTTGATGACATTGTGGTGTATCGGTACATGTATCTGGTTTTTATAAAACCAATTGCAGGTATTTATTATTACATGCATCATGGTTTCCATTTTTGTTAGTTGCCAGTGGATTGTGATTAGATGCGTTTTTTGACATTCACAATCTGTTACACTCAGAGCAAATGGTGGTCATGTCAAGGCAAAGGGAACTATTTACTTGTCTAACATAAGGATGGTCTTTGTTGCAAAGAAGCCTGTAGGGAGCTTTGTTGCTTTTGATTTGCCTCTGGTATGAGCTTTCTGACTTGACATACATGTTGCTTGTTTTTTCTTAATACATAGCAATTCGAATAATACATGTTGTGATAGTATATTTCACTTCTCATATTCTTTGGTTCATTATCAACTAGGAACTTAGATGTGAAATTGTTATTGTTAAGTTGATTACTGCTGGGGAGTCATGTCTGGATAGGATTCGCCAATTTTGAGTCCTTTACGGGGTACACAAGAAAATATGCTAAGGGTGGGTATAAATTGAGGTCCATTTAAGTTAATCCGGTTCAAGTTAGGTATTTGCATGGATGCTCCGAATTAGGTTGCCTACACTGTCAATTTTACTCGACCTTTTGGTTTCTGTTATTGGATCTATGACAAACACATTTCAGAAGGAAAAAAGAAGGAATTTTCTGCAACTATGAGTGGTAACCTGTCTATCCTGTAATTTTTGAATTGTGCATTCATATGTTTCAATATATCATCATACGTATTTGTAATTTCTGTGGTTGCAATAATTTTGTTAATTTTGACCTTAAGTTGACAGGTCTGTGTGTAATCTGTTCTATTATGTATGATCATTGTTGACTAAAGATGGTATTGTTTTTGGATGTCTTTCACAGTGATGAGATGATAATGTTAAAAAGTTTGTTGTAGTGTCTATTATACCTATATGTGATCTACATAAGCCATCACCTCGCTGTAGAATCCTTTGTGAGCGCCACAGAAAACTAGGCAATTTACTAGGAAAATATCTGGTTGGTGATATGTAGGGAGTGCACTATTATTTCAAATTTCTGCAAATTCCTGCAGTATCATAGAAGGCTTTCAAATGTTTGCCAGTTCATGTTTACTATTTCTAGTTCCAAGTTATGATTGCAGTGTTTTCTTTGCACTTGCTCTTTCCAGGTAGGTGCCTTTGTTATTATAGCCAAAAATTCATGTGAAAATTTTTCTTGTGCAATTTAAATCAAAATATTTAATTTGTGAAGGGTGTAGCAAGTAATGTCATGTCCGTCTTTTAAAAATTGCAACTGACACTTTCTGTCAGGAAATTAATGTTTGTAACAAGTGATTGCTGTATCTACATATATGATTTAGAAATTTGATGACATTGTGGTGTATCGGTACATGTATCTGGTTTTTATAAAACCAATTGCAGGTATTTATTATTACATGCATCATGGTTTCCATTTTTGTTAGTTGCCAGTGGATTGTGATTAGATGCGTTTTTTGACATTCACAATCTGTTACACTCAGAGCAAATGGTGGTCATGTCAAGGCAAAGGGAACTATTTACTTGTCTAACATAAGGATGGTCTTTGTTGCAAAGAAGCCTGTAGGGAGCTTTGTTGCTTTTGATTTGCCTCTGGTATGAGCTTTCTGACTTGACATACATGTTGCTTGTTTTTTCTTAATACATAGCAATTCGAATAATACATGTTGTGATAGTATATTTCACTTCTCATATTCTTTGGTTCATTATCAACTAGGAACTTAGATGTGAAATTGTTATTGTTAAGTTGATTACTGCTGGGGAGTCATGTCTGGATAGGATCACTGTGCAGCATTATCTCACATTTGTGGGAGCCTGGGCCATTCTTTTAAGACTCATGTTTCAAATTAGCTTGTGCTAGAATGCAAATGCCTATTTGTATTATGACTGATCCATTTAATTTTCATCCCGATCAATGTTGTCATGAGATGCATAAATTAGAATGTCTCCCAATCAGGATATTCTAATTCCCAATCAATTCATCTCTTATTCCACTGGAGACCAATACAAACTGAACCAACTTTAACCAGATTCAGTCAGAAGGAGACTCGTTCACATGGCAAGTTGTATACCACCTGATGTATGGCTTTCCGTTCTGGTTCCCTGTCAAACAAGAATTACAAAAGAAAGATGGCATTCTGTTTGCATGAAGTATTCTTTTTTGTGACAAGAAGATACTTTGGTTCAATCAATGCTCCAAGCAACTTTGTGATTTTGTGTTACTTGGTCGGTTTTTGAATTGTAGAAAGACTTTGAAGTAATTAAAGGTATACATGTGATGTTTTTGTGTAAAAATAAAAACACCAATTTACTTCTCTTTCTTTGTATGGCCAAATTAGGAATAGATGGCTGGCTCTTATATTTGTGCAGCTGAATCAAAAAAATTGTTTTGCACTCACTTAGTTAGAAATATGGCTCAAAATTTGTATGATCATTACACTGGAATGTCGTAACATTTTCTTCCACAAAAGCCATCAAACATTCACCAATTGAACATGATATGCTGCTAACTAGTTCGCATCTACATGAAACTAATAAGCTAGATAGTACACAAGCTTTGAACTATGTGATCAACACATCAATATTGCAGATTTCCTAAAAACATAATCACATGCTAATTTTCAGATGTCCTTTTATGATCTAAATCCTTTCTTCACATACGGTAGCATGACCATCCAATGTTGCTGCAAAATCCTTTGGAAGTTTCACAGTAAGTGCACAAGAAGTGAATGAAATAATGAAAAAAAGAAAGTGAAGCATTTGTTGTTATTTAGTTTTGGGCTATTGCATATTTAACTTTTACCCATAGTTAATGCTCGGCTGTCTTTTGTTTGCAGCTTTTTGTGCGAGGAGAGAAGTTTAACCAGCCAATATTTCATTGTAATAACATATCTGGATTTGTGGAGCCTGTACGTGTAGAGAGAAGTACTCTTGATCATTTATCTCAACATCTTACATTACACAACTACGCGATTTCATCCTGTTGTTTCTACAACAGGTGGTTCCAGAGGGTGATCACAGGGCTCTTTACTCAACACATTCATTCAAGATCTTGTTCAAGGAAGGTGGATGTGGAACTTTTGTCCCTCTGTTCTTAAATCTAATTGCAACTGTGAGGCAGTATAACCAGCATGCAGCAGCTTATCCTGCTCATGAAGCTGCGCCCCGCATGGACCCACTGCAAGCTGCTCAGACACCGGTGGATGAAATGATGAGACATGCGTGAGTGGATGATCAGAATTGCATACATTAGTTCCAATGTAGATGCTTACACATTGTCCAGACTTCTCTCATCAACTTTTCCACTGTGCAGGTATGTGGATCCCAACGACCCGACTAAAATCTTCTTGCAGCAGCCCACACCTGAATCTCAACTGAGGCGAAGAACCTACCATCCTCAGTCTGCTGAGAACTCGTACTGAGTGTGAAATCAAGCCATCTCATGCAATAATGAATACAGATTCTGATGTTATTAAGTTCTTACATATGTGTATCTTTTCATATGACAGAGATGTGAAAATGGGTGTTGAAAACATTTGGTAATATGTTAGTAGTAAAATTGTATGTGAAGCTGATATTTTGCTTGCATGGATTTGTGGATTCTGGTAGAAATTAGTCTCTGCGACTTTGGAGACAGATTCTATCACTGCCATTATTAGTCTGAGGTTAGAGCAAGCCATGGTGGAATGTCATTTGCTCTGTTATGCATGGCGTGGATTTACAAAATATGTTCCCGTGCGACTTCTAGTCACTATGGCTGGCTTTAATCCATAAGACATGCTCGTGTCACCCAACATCTTAAATCTCTAGTATGGCTATATATTAGACTTCAAAAAATATATCTTAAAATTTTTATTAGTATGAACGTGCAATTTTTAGTTTTATTTATCATAGTTATAAATATAAAATATTTAGTTTTATTTTATTTTAATATTATTTTTTAATTTAAAAATGATGGATAAAAAGATAATTTTAATGTTCTAGTTACATTTTAGGTGGTGGTGGATGATGACATCACTGGAGATCATGGGTAGCTATTATGGTTATGATAAATAAGAACGATGCAGTGGTCGATATGAACGTTGGAGACTTCTACGACTTCTTGTGAGGGGAAGAGAACAATAAAGAGGGAGAGCAGCTCTGCATCTGCGATGATGTGGGCATCGACAACGATGTGGGGAGTGGGGAGTGCATCGCTCATTCTTATTCCCTCCTTTCTCGATCTTCCTTCTTCCCCACTTGTACATGCTGAGCGATAAAATGGGGAAGAAGGATGAGGGGTCAGGAAAGGGGGGAAGAAAGATAAGTATCATCCTTTCCTGCATCGTTGTCAGTGTCGAGACGTCGCTTAGCATCTGCGCATTGGTGCTGATGTAGATGCCAAATGGCATTTTTGTTGCTCTACATTTGCGTCGACATTGACATAATTGTCAAGTGGCGTTGACATAGAGTTGAGCATCAACACCTATGATGTCCTATTTTTCCTCTTCCTTTGCCACACCTCTTGGCGTTGCTCTCTCTTCTCATCCACAACAACCATTTGTGACCCCCAACGATGTCGTTGTCTGCCGCCATCGAAAACATAATTGGGATATTGAAATTATCTTTTTACCCATCATTTTTGTATCATTTCTGCATGTGCTGCATCTTCCAATGTAAATTTTTACCCATCATTTTACCCATCATTTTTGTATCTTTTTACCCATCATTTTTGTAAAACTGATAGCGCCAAAGTAAATAGAGTTAAATGTTTCACTTTTATAACTATAGGGATTCCAATGTAAATTTTTTAAGTCTAGCGATCGAAATACTAAAGAGATCTAATTATAAGAGGTAATATATAATTAGTCCAACCTTATATTTACTGGATATTAATATAATATATTCCCATCGTTGAACTCATATTACGAGAGAGTGTCAGGGTTGACTTTTATTTTTAATAATAAATAATTTTTATCTTTACTTATAAAGATATATAATATTTGTTAGAAAGGAACAAATGCAAAACAACGGTGTTGTCGATGCAGTTACCGAGCGAGCCTTTTATCACTCTACATCTGCATCAGTGTCTACGCAGATGTAAAGCGATCCTCACCTCTAAATATCGCTCTCTCTCCTTATCCATAATATCCACATGTAGCCTTTAACGGTGCCACCGTCTGCCACCACCAACTGGAACGTTGAAATTATCTTTTTACTAATTATTTTCATGCTTCCTTTGTTAAAATTAGCGATGTTAGGATAAATGAACTAGATGTTTGTTAGGACTCTAGCTAGGAGAGTCCTAATAGATTGGGGCATTCATGTAAAACCTACCTAAGCCGACCCTTATTAAAGAGGTGAAGAGGCCGGCTAGGGTTTGGAGGTTATTTCTTAAAGAAGAATTAGGAGTTGTAAAGGAATAGGAGTCTTGAGTAGGAGTCCTATTAGGAGTCTTGAGTAGAAGTCCTTAATTGAGTAAGAAGTCTTGAGTAGGAGTCCTATTAGGAGTTAGGGTTTAGACACCCTATAACATAGTCATGTATTCATCTCGTTTAATAAGCAATAGATGAATCGTTTCTGCAGCCTTTGAGCAGCAACTGGGAGGAAGGAACCCCTATAAGTTCCATGAGGCCGATCCCTAAAGATTTTACCCATCATTTTTGTATCTTTTTACCCATCATTTTTGTATCTTTTTACCCATCATTTTTGTATCTTTTTACCCATCATTTTTGTATCTTTTTACCCATCATTTTTGTATCTTTTTACCCATCATTTTTGTATCTTTTTACCCATCATTTTTGTATCTTTTTACCCATCATTTTTGTATCTTTTTACCCATCATTTTTGTATCTTTTTACCCATCATTTTTGTATCTTTTTACCCATCATTTTTGTATCTTTTTACCCATCATTTTTGTATCTTTTTACCCATCATTTTTGTATCTTTTTACCCATCATTTTTGTATCTTTTTACCCATCATTTTTGTATCTTTTTACCCATCATTTTTGTATCTTTTTACCCATCATTTTTGTATCTTTTTACCCATCATTTTTGTATCTTTTTACCCATCATTTTTGTATCTTTTTACCCATCATTTTTGTATCTTTTTACCCATCATTTTTGTATCTTTTTACCCATCATTTTTGTATCTTTTTACCCATCATTTTTGTATCTTTTTACCCATCATTTTTGTATCTTTTTACCCATCATTTTTGTATCTTTTTACCCATCATTTTTGTATCTTTTTACCCATCATTTTTGTATCTTTTTACCCATCATTTTTGTATCTTTTTACCCATCATTTTTGTATCTTTTTACCCATCATTTTTGTATCTTTTTACTAATTATTTTCATGCTTCCTTTGTTAAAATTAGCGATGTTAGGATAAATGAACTAGATGTTTGTTAGGACTCTAGCTAGGAGAGTCCTAATAGATTGGGGCATTCATGTAAAACCTACCTAAGCCGACCCTTATTAAAGAGGTGAAGAGGCCGGCTAGGGTTTGGAGGTTATTTCTTAAAGAAGAATTAGGAGTTGTAAAGGAATAGGAGTCTTGAGTAGGAGTCCTATTAGGAGTCTTGAGTAGGAGTCCTATTAGGAGTCTTGAGTAGGAGTCCTATTAGGAGTCTTGAGTAGGAGTCCTATTTTAGACCCCTATAAATAGTCATGTATTCATCCTCTTTTAATAAGCAATAGATGATCTTTCTGCAGCCTTTGAGCAGCAACTTGGAGGAAGGAACCCCTATAGAGTTCCAGGAGGCCGATCCCCTAAATAGGAGTCTTGAGTAGGAGTCCTATTAGGAGTCTTGAGTAGGAGTCCTATTAGGAGTCTTGAGTAGGAGTCCTATTAGGAGTCTTGAGTAGGAGTCCTATTAGGAGTCTTGAGTAGGAGTCCTATTAGGAGTCTTGAGTAGGAGTCCTATTAGGAGTCTTGAGTAGGAGTCCTATTAGGAGTCTTGAGTAGGAGTCCTATTAGGAGTCTTGAGTAGGAGTCCTATTAGGAGTCTTGAGTAGGAGTCCTATTAGGAGTCTTGAGTAGGAGTCCTATTAGGAGTCTTGAGTAGGAGTCCTATTAGGAGTCTTGAGTAGGAGTCCTATTAGGAGTCTTGAGTAGGAGTCCTATTAGGAGTCTTGAGTAGGAGTCCTATTAGGAGTCTTGAGTAGGAGTCCTATTAGGAGTCTTGAGTAGGAGTCCTATTAGGAGTCTTGAGTAGGAGTCCTATTAGGAGTCTTGAGTAGGAGTCCTATTAGGAGTCTTGAGTAGGAGTCCTATTAGGAGTCTTGAGTAGGAGTCCTATTAGGAGTCTTGAGTAGGAGTCCTATTAGGAGTCTTGAGTAGGAGTCCTATTAGGAGTCTTGAGTAGGAGTCCTATTAGGAGTCTTGAGTAGGAGTCCTATTAGGAGTCTTGAGTAGGAGTCCTATTAGGAGTCTTGAGTAGGAGTCCTATTAGGAGTCTTGAGTAGGAGTCCTATTAGGAGTCTTGAGTAGGAGTCCTATTAGGAGTCTTGAGTAGGAGTCCTATTAGGAGTCTTGAGTAGGAGTCCTATTAGGAGTCTTGAGTAGGAGTCCTATTAGGAGTCTTGAGTAGGAGTCCTATTAGGAGTCTTGAGTAGGAGTCCTATTAGGAGTCTTGAGTAGGAGTCCTATTAGGAGTCTTGAGTAGGAGTCCTATTAGGAGTCTTGAGTAGGAGTCCTATTAGGAGTCTTGAGTAGGAGTCCTATTAGGAGTCTTGAGTAGGAGTCCTATTAGGAGTCTTGAGTAGGAGTCCTATTGCAGCCTTTGAGCAGCAACTTGGAGGAAGGAACCCCTATAGAGTTCCAGGAGGCCGATCCCCTAAAGAGATCAACCCCAAGCTTAGAATCTGTAAGGGTTCTAACACTTGGTATCAGAGCAGCGTTCTTGGCGTCTCGCTGCCCTTTCCACAGCCGTCCATCTTCCCTCCACAGCCGCCCAAAGCAATTCCCACAATTGCTTAAAAGATCGTCACCAAATCCCGCCGTCATCCCCACCACCGCAGATCATCTTTTGATCTCCCCGTGAATTGCAACAGGTTCTGGTTTCCAACCTTGCTGCTGCTGCAATTTAGTTATCTTTATTCGAAAATCCAAAAAAAAAAAATTATTCCTATATTGCTGCATAAACTTTTCGTCGCAAAGTTTTCATCTCTACGACGAAAGATACATTGCAGAATTCCAACCGCATAGCACAGTTTGTTTGATCTTCCTACTATATTTTTTTTGTTCAAATTTCTACGAAATTTTTATGATAGCTTTGACACTTCCAAACAGTAGATTTCCCTTTTATTTCATCAAAAAATTCTCAATATAAACTGCTGATCTTTTACATCCAATCTGCTACAATTGAAAATCTGTGCTGTAGAAAATTTCAGCCGCATATTGTTGCCTTAACCGATCTATTTGCAATATTTTTTGAACAAAATTTCCTATAAACTTCATAAATCATCTTGGCTTCCATCTAAGATTGATCGATTGAGGAATTCATCTCTAAAAACGATTTTGTGTTGCTGTAAATTTTCGTCGCAACCCGCTGAAATTTTTCGACGAGAATTCTGCTATCGTGACTTGCACCAATTTCCCTGCTATTATACTGCCAAAATTTTCTTGATTAAATTGGACATCTTTGCTGTCATATAAACTGAGATTTTGCGGTCAATTCCCCCCTCAAATCTCTCAAGTTTTTGGTGGAAATCTTGTCGAGAAACCGCTGTTTCTTCGACGACAATTCTGCTCTTACAAGACAACACAATTCTGCAGCAAACTTCCACTGATTTCTATCAAACCTTTGCTGCCATCTACCACAGATTTAAAACTTTCATCCACAACCCTAAAACTCCACCAAACCACACCCTCAAACTACACCCAAAACAGCCACAAAATAAGCCTAAATCGCAGCCTACATCCACCAATCCACCAACCCTTACGACCATCACTCCTCTTAACCTATACATGCCTTTAACTCGACAACAAAAAAGAGATCTTAATATCACAGGTTTGGAGGCATATAGTATGGCATCTGAAGAGGCAATCAATGCTAAATTTGAAGCCTTCGAGGCGCGAATAGAGGATAAGATTCGGACTCTCTTTACCGAACTCAGTTTGGGCCGACCACTAAGCCCGAAGAAATCACATCAAGGAGAGAGCTCTAACCAATCGCACCAAGCCCGAAGAGATGACTTCCAAGAGAGGGGAGGTTCTATGACTGACCTCAACTATCCACGCATGAGGGTGGACTTCCCTAGATGGGAAGAAGGAGACCCGATTGGTTGGATCTCGCGTGCAGAGCGATATTTTCGGTACCACAAAACCGTGGACGCATCTATGGTGGAAATTGCAGCTATACATCTTGAAGGGGATGCTATACAGTGGTTTGATTGGTTTGAACACACTCATGGAGTACTCTCATGGCGGCAATTCAAAGAAGGACTGCTAATCTGCTTCGGACCAACCGATTACGAGAACATTGACGGACAACTACCAAAGATCCGACAAACCTCCACCATTCAGGAATACCAAACCAGGTTTGAAAGATTATCTAATCAAACTCGTGATTGGTCCGAAAAACAGCTATTGGGGACCTTCATTGAGGGCTTGAAGCCGGAGATCCGGGGAGAAGTTAAAGCGCGACAACCATACACGCTTATGGCAGCCATCTCTTTCGCACGACTTCAAGAGGAGCGATTGAACCATGAAGCCCGGAGGACTAGGATCGCTCCTCGACCTGCAATACTAAAGCCCTCAGCTCCCCCTACTATTAACCGAGCACCTGCACCAAAAAGGTTGACAAGAGAAGAGCTTCGGGAGCGATCTGCGAAGGGGTTATGTTGGCATTGCGACGAGCCGTGGAGCCGCGAGCATCGCTGTAGAAAAGGGAGGCTTCTTATGATTGAACCAGTAGAAGAAGAGGTCATTGAACATCCAGAAGAGAGCTTTGAACATAATGAAGAAGATGTGGAAGAAGAGCCACAATCAACCGACGTTACGGTACACGCATTAGCTGGCTACTCCAACCCGCAAACGATGAAAGTTGGAGGTCTTCTCAAACAACAACCGATCACTGTTCTCATCGACACGGGCAGCACTAATAACTTCCTAAACAGTAAGGTTGCTGCTCGGATGGCACTACATATAGAAGGTTGCAGCAAGTTCGATGTAAAGGTTGCTGACGGCAGAATCCTAAAGTGCGACCAAAGATGCCCGCAGGTGAAACTATTGCTGCAAGACCAAGAAATTATGACCGACTTCTTCCTCCTACCAATTGATGACTATGAGGCCGTGCTTGGCATAGAATGGCTGACTACACTAGGTGATGTCTCTTGGAACTTTTCCAAATTAATTATGAAATTCTACTGCAAAGGCAAACAGATCATCCTACACGGGAAGCGCGGAAGCAACGTAACCACCGTTTCAACCCAACGAATGGAGAAAGTTTTGCACAAGGTAAATGGTGGCTTTTTGATGCATCTCCAGCAGCAACCAGAGGGGAAGAAAATAGAGATTAAAGATCAAAATCTTGCCCAATTGCTTGCTGAATTTGCTGACATTTTTGCTGAACCACGCGGTCTTCCTCCTTTTCGGCAACATGACCATCGGATTCCAATCCTTCCGGGCAAGCCACCAGCGAACACTTGACCGTACCGATATCCTCACCTCCAAAAGGATGAAATTGAAAAGATCGTAAAGGAGATGCTTGAAACAGGAGTGATTCGGCCAAGTTGTAGCCCCTATTCCTCACCGGTGCTACTTGTACGCAAGAAGGACGGAACTTGGCGGATGTGCATTAACTATCGAGCTTTAAATGGCATCACTGTCAAGGACAAGTACCCAATACCAGTGGTGGATGAACTTCTTGATGAATTAAAAGGAGCCCGAGTCTTCACAAAGTTAGATCTCCGATCCGGTTACCACCAAATTCGAGTATGTGAAGACGACATTCCAAAAACTGCATTCCGCACACATGATGGCCATTATGAATTCTTGGTAATGCCTTTTGGACTCACTAATGCTCCTTCAACCTTTCAAAGTCTCATGAACGATTTTTTCGGAGCTTTCTTCGCAAATTTGTGTTGGTATTTTTCGATGATATTCTCATTTATAGCCCTTCTCTTGAGAGTCACTTTCAGCATTTACGGATTGTTTTGACGATCCTTCGGGAGAATACTCTTTTTGTTAAACAACCAAAGTGCAGCTTTCTCCAGCAAAAAGTAGAGTACCTTGGGCACATAATATCAGAAGAAGGGGTGGCGGTAGACCCAACAAAAATTGAGGCAATGCAAGGCTGGCCGAAACCTACGAACGTGAAATTACTGCGTGGGTTCCTTGGACTAACGGGCTACTATCGAAAATTTGTTAAGGACTATGGGAAGATCAGCGCACCCCTTACATCTCTACTGAAAAAAGATGCCTTCCAATGGTCAGACAAAGCCTCCGCTGCCTTCGACAAACTTAAGGCAGCCATGACAATGACGCCGGTGCTAGCACTACCAGATTTCAGTCGACCCTTCATCATTGAGGCTGACGCATCTGGAGTCGGAATTGGAGCCGTTCTCATGTAAGATGGTCGACCACTCGCATACACTAGCAAGGCATTGTCTCCCTCCCATCAAAATATGTCAGTATATGATAAGGAGATGCTAGCCATTGTGCACGCAGTAACGAGGTGGAGACCCTACTTGATTGGCCGACGATTTCAAATTAAAACCGACCATAGAAGTCTCAAATACTTTTTGGAGCAAAAGATATCATCCCCTGAGCAGCAAAAATGGGTAACCAAACTTCTTGGATTCGATTATGAAATTATTTATAAAAAGGGGAAAGAAAACATTGTTGCAGATGCACTCTCACGACTACCTGAGCAAGCTAAGGTTTCAGCCATCTCCCTTCCTACCACCAGCCTTCTTGAAGACATTAGAGAAGAATGGAAGAAGGATCCAATGATTAGCAACACCATAAAAAAATTAGAGGAGGACCCAAATGCAATAGCCCACTACACTTGGGATTCGAGGGATCTACGCTACAAAGGTCGCATTGTGCTTATACCTGACTCCCCTTGCATCACAATTATCCTGCATGAAATGCACTCCACACCTTTAGCAGGGCACTCCGGATTTCTGAGAACCTACAAAAGAGTGAAGCAAAATTTTTATTGGAAAGGGATGAAAAACATTATTGCTGAATATGTGGCACGATGTGATGTTTGTCAACAGCACAAGGGTGAAACAGTGGCAAATCCAGGGAAGCTACAACCACTACCTATACCGGACTCAGTGTGGACTGACATATCCATGGACTTCATCGAAGGGCTGCCACCTTCCAAAGGTAAAAGCACAATTCTCGTGGTGGTTGATCGACTTACGAAATATGCTCATTTTTGTGCTGTGAGAAATCCCTACACTGCTGCTAGTATTGCCCAGATTTTTATAGAAAATATTGTTAAACTACATGGGATGCCAAGGTCCATTGTAAGTGATCGTGACAAGATCTTCACCAGTAAATTTTGGACCGAGTTATTTCAGTTACAAGGCACCAAACTCAAGATGAGCACAGCATATCATCCACAAACTGACGGCCAAACAAAGGTGGTAAACAGGTGTTTAGAGACGTACCTTCGGTGTTACACCAGTGATCGGCCAAAAGAGTGGGCGAAATGGCTTCCCTGGGCCGAATGGTGGTATAATACTACATATCATTCATCTACAAAATGTACCCCTTATGAAGCATTGTATGGTCGGCCAGCCCCTGTGATTCCAAAGTATGTAATTGGCTCGGCCAAGGTAGATCAGGTTGACCAAGAATTGATTGACAGAGACAAACTCCTACAACTATTAAAGGATAATCTCTCTACTGCTCAAGCCAGAATGAAGCAGCAAGCCGACACACGACGAAGCGAAAGAGAATTTTCAGTAGGAGATTGGGTTTATCTTCGCCTACAGCCATACAAGCAACTCTCAATCAAAACTCGAGCCTCCATGAAGCTATCCCCACGTTTTTATGGGCCCTATCAGATCATAGAGCGTATTGGAGCCGTGGCGTACAGACTTAAATTGCCTGAGGATGCCAAAATTCATCCTGTCTTCCACGTGTCATGCCTGAAGCCCAAGTTGGGAGAACACGAGTCACCCCAAATCCAACTGCCCAACACAACTGAGGATGGAGTTATTCAAGCCCAACCACAAGTCATCCTTGATCCCAGGATCGTGATGCGTCGCCGACGTCCCTCTACTGAAGTACTAGTGCATTGGAATAATTTACCCCTTGAAGATGCGACATGGGAACCATATGATGAGCTGAAGACTCGGTTTCCTGAGTTCATGGAATCTCAACCTTGAGGGCAAGACTGATTTGAAGAGGGCGGGTCTGTTAGGACTCTAGCTATGGGAGTCCTAATAGATTGGGGCATTCATGTAAAACCTACCTAAGTCGACCCTTATTAAAGAGGTGAAGAGGCCGGCTAGGGTTTGGAGGTTATTTCTTAAAGAAGAATTAGGAGTTGTAAAGGAATAGGAGTCTTGAGTAGGAGTCCTATTAGGAGACTTGAGTAGGAGTCCTATTAGGAGTCTTGAGTAGAAGTCTTAATTGAGTAAGAGTCTTGAGTAGGAGTCATATTAGGAGTTAGGGTTTAGATACCCTATAAATAGTCATGTATTCATCCTCTTTTAATAAGCAATAGATGAATCTTTTCTGCAGCCTTTGAGCAGCAACTTGGAGGAAGGAACCCCTATAGAGTTCCAGGAGGTCGATCCCCTAAAGAGATCAACCCCAAGCTTAGAATCTGCAAGGGTTCTAACAATGTTTCACTTTTATAACTACATACATTCAATATAAATTTTTTAAGTCTAACGACCAGGAAATCAAGGAGGTATAACTAAACTGGGGTAATATAATATTTAATTTGTCCTAGTAAAGAGAGGCACGAGAGAAAATAGAAGTAAGAAAGAATGAGGAGATAGGGAGGGAAAAATAATAATTAAATTATTATTATGTTAGTTGATCCAATGGTCTGACAAGCGATTTGAAAAATTGGATTTATGTTATTCTTCTAAATTTGATGGTAAATTTTTTCTTTTCCATCTTTTTGTCGACAACTGTTAAATCTCTGTATGATAATCTTTTCATTATTAGTTGAAAGTTGGAACACTAAACGATATTAATATCCATTAAAAACTCATCACAATTATAAGAAAATTAGAGATATTTTAAATGTTTAATATATATTTTAACTAAAACAAGCAAATGTTAACTACAACTAGCTGTAGTAATATTTAAAGGGATATACCAAAATTTATTTCCATGAATACACTATTTCCAGACTTAAAAAGAAAAAAATATATAGAAAAAAAAATCAAACAAACAAAACACCAGTTTTACAGAGCCCTTTGTTTTCATCATCCTTTCCATAAGATATTGATACAACATTGTTTTATAACAATGAATTTGAACAAATAGTAGCAGCAACATTGCTGTCCTTCACTACAGTATTATTAATAAAATTTTAACTAAGAATCATGAAGAACATTGAAGACAAATATTTTCTGAATTCCAAAAAGCTGAACTCCTTGAAAGAATGGTGGAGTTAAGTGCTGCATCACCAGTCTAGGCTAATTTTCTTTGACAGGAAAAGATTGTCAACGTATTGTATGATCGGATTGCACGCGTTGATGAATCTTCGCATTTCCTTCTGTATAGACTGATCTGCAGAAAATAGTAGAAATCCTCTAACCTCAGTAGTTTGTACAAATCATAACTTGGATAACGACATATATCGATAAACACAGCATATCGAGCTTGAAGAAAATCCAAATTCCAATGTGAAGTCTGCTCAAGTCATCAGCACAATCATTACCTGGTGTTAGATTGCCTTAAGCAGACCTCCAGATATGGTAGTAGGTGAATTGATTAATGTTAGTGGTACGAGAAGAGGTAGAGGAAGATCTAAGAAGATTTTAATGAAAAATATAAATAAAGAATTAAGTACTCTGAACCTAATTAAACATAAGATATTTTACAGATTTCAATGACAACAAAAGATCCATATAGCCAACCCCAAATAAGTGGAACTTTAGATTTTGTTGTTGTTATTGTTGTTGTTTAAGAAGCCTATGGAAGCATATAGAGAAACTTTAGTTGTTCTGATGGCAGGATCTACACAAACTCAGATCAAGTCCTTGGATCCCTGATGCCTGGATAGCTTTAAGCTACTCTTGATGAAACCACATGTATCATATATGAAGAATACAGTAATTAACATTGCAGCCTCAGAAGGACATGGCTTCATGCTTCTGTGCCTCTTGTCAGACCAGTGAGATGTCCTATAGGAAGAGCAGGTAGCAGTAGCAGCAGCAGCAAAGCATTTCAGAAGAGACTTCCCTTAACAGCCCTTAAGAGACAAATAACTAAGTTCGATTTTTATCATCACAAAACTTCTACATCTTTTGGTGTTGATATGATGCAGATCATAAACAGTGATATATAACACCATTGATTATTATATAATACAGTGATATATAATACAAATAGAAGGTTTTTACCCTTCCTGTCAAGCCAAACCAGTCCCCACTAAGGTTGACTTGAGCCCCACACTAGTACTTGTGGCCTCCAGACAACAAAGTTACAATGACCAAGAACAAGAAATTTACATAGTAGACACAATAAGTGAGCGAGCATATTACACACAAGAAAAAGAAATCAGGTACATTTACTAATAGCCTAAATAGTTAGAGGATTAAGTCTTGTCTCATAGTTAATTTTTTCTTTATCTGGAATATACAATTAAGGCAATTATACACAATACAAACCCATGGAAAAAAAATTATTGATTCCATTTTCAGAAAGAATTGTTAAGCAGCACAAAAAAGCATCCTATATTCATGAACGTAAATATTTCTTAACAAGAACTCATTTTGTAATAGATAAATACATACATATGAGTGGAAGGACACTAACCAGTTTCGTTTAATCTCACTATTAGCTGTTCCCTTGTTGGTAGAGCATACATCCCAGCGCCGACTGCCTTTCTGATTGCCCAGGTATGAAACGGTGCACAAACTTGACCATAAGCATTTGAAGCAGCTTCTTTTAATGAGCACCCACTGAAATACAAGTATAATTTACAGATGTGAGTTAACCTAAATAATAAGAAGACAAAATGTAACTCACTCATTTTATAAATGAAAAGGAATTTTAATGATATTTGCGCAATGTACATCTCTAGCATGCCATTCATATTGCTGAATTATAGCAAGTATGAGCCAATTTTCCGTGCTAAAACTGGACAGAAATGATGAACTCAAGAAGTGCTAAATTTATTTTAATTCATGGAATAAAAGTTTACTTGGAGCAGATACAAGCTTTATTTGGCTATCTCTGAACTTCTAAAAAGAAGCCATTAAGAAGGAAGTAATCTTCGCAAGCGGAGCTGCAAAAATAGTCTCTGTAATTATCCGGTTATAAGTTGTATGAAACTACACATATCAAAATATTGGCATTTTAAAGTTGGAGATTGAATCGGGTAATTCATTCTACTAATGAGAATAGCAGAAACCTACACTTCAAACTTGATTGTTCTCTGCTAATTTAAGCCAGAATCAGTTTATCAAAATGGTAGGCCCAATCTACAACATCTATGTGAATGTTATAAAAATAAAATAAAACAGAAATAGAACTCTTTGCCTCATCCGCTGAACATCAATTCTGATAAGTACTATGATCGTGACATCACCTTGTATAATTTTAATTACAATAACAAAATCCCTCCTTGATTTGGCAAAATTATCCTCATAGGAATTTCAAAAGAAAGAAAGAGAAAAAGGAAATAATTGCTCCCTTCTTGGTTTGGCCAAATGCTACTCCACTGAGATATTTCAGAAGAAAGAAAAGAGAAAAGAAAACAAGCATTATAACGGCTAGTATGAGTAGAAATTTGAATCATTCGCAACTTGCTTATAAAGTGTCAATTAAAGCTCCAGAAGATATTGTAATTGTTGTCCTGGAGACATGCATTATTATCAAGCAGTGAAATGCTTTAAAACTGTTATTCTTTTTCAATTTTCACCATGAACTATATTATGTATTTTAAAGTTATAAAGAGGTCTTTTACTTCCTTTGTTGTCTGAAACACATCTGGTATTCAAACAAGAGAAGGCACTTTAGAGACACAATAAATGGTCGAGCACATATCTACAATGAAAGCTATACTAACACAACTCCTAATTAAATTTTGCTTGTATGCCTGAGACAATCTAGCATTATAAATTTTAGCAATTGGTAATACATCCAATAATCAGAATAGCTTGAGAAACTAAACATGAAAGATAATATTTGAAGGGAGGGTAACATACCCTGATGATGGAAATAGCTCAAACAAGGTTTTGACGAGGTCAAGACCTAGCCTGACTCTGCGTAGGTTGCGTGAATGGCTACCTTGCTTTCGAACTGTATCATTTTCAAGATCATGATCAATGATTTTGTTTAAAGTATCATGAGTCTTTGATGCTTCAATCAGATCATTCACCTGAACATTTATATCATAATCAAAGAGTCAGTGCAGAAAACTGAATGGTCAAATCCTTTGATCCTGTCAGAGAATGGTAATAAATAATACCAAAATAAGCTTTCAAACTTTTTTAGCTCAAACATAAAAAAAAAAAAATGGAGTGCAGAAGAAAAGAAATTCCACTCGATCATTAGGTAATTCTTAAAAAAAACTCAAACAAGACTGTTGTTATGATTTCGAAAAACTAACTCACGATCATACTGAATTATATAAAGATGGAAATTACCCAACTTCCTAGTGTATGTAGCTTTTGGGTCTAATGCTGTTTTGGCACTGAGATTACCCTATCGTATCTCCAAAACTCCTTTGGAGAAGAATAGTTTTAAGGCCTGCTCATTATATAGATAAGATGATCAATTCATGCGCTATACAATACCTACTAAACTATATCCAAATCCTTTCAAAACCTTTGGATGTCAGCTCCATACCTCATGGATTCTTCCTGGTCATGTTTGACAATGAAGATGTCCCTATTGGATGGTCCGAGGGAATCATGAGATAGATATAAAATCGAATAACTGTAAACTGGATTGATGTTTACCAAGAGTAATATTGGTGTGGTATAATAGTATTACATGCTCTCTTGATATGTACATGATCT
This sequence comes from Musa balbisiana, assembly GCA_004837865.1. NCBI lineage: Eukaryota > Viridiplantae > Streptophyta > Magnoliopsida > Zingiberales > Musaceae > Musa > Musa balbisiana. Next base: position 35,914,248 of record CM017196.1, read on the forward strand.
TTAGGGCCTACATCAGGAACAGTTCTATTTCGAACTTTTGCCCACTTATTAATAGTGGGTATGTGATAGGCATGTCATGCAATAGCTATTCCGAATTTTTGCATTCCTTCCCATAATTATGTGATCCTTGGTTGTGACCACAGTAATTGCAAGAAAAGCAGGTTAGAGATTAAAAGAGATGGATTATTATAATTGACATTCAGTCACATCCAACTTGCATGGGTTGTAACTTATTTCTTTTGCACCTTAAAATATGAATATTCTCTTTCCTAAAGATTAACACGTCAAACCATGCAGAATTATTTCAGGTAGCATATAATGTGAGATATCTATGATATGGAGTTCTTTTCCCAAGGACTGAAATGCAAAGTTCATGTAGATATAGATACATAGTATTAAGAACAAATAATACCATTTAAGCTACTATATACTATATTCATATACAAAACTAGACATTTTATTGGCAAATAATCCACACATGCCCAAGCAGTGGCACTGGATGGCAAAGATTATAGTGTTGGTACAAGCTCTTGCCATCATATCTTGACAAAGCATATTATACTCTGACCTTAATTCCTGGGCATTATTAGGTGACAAATTTTTATATTGGAGTACAAAGTCAAAAACATTTATCTGGATTCAATTAGTTAAGCTGGCTTTGGACTCTTGTCCACAACAATTGCATTTAGAAAAGTATCCTGCTTCCTTTGTTGAATGACTTTTGCTCAGAGAAACTTTGAATTTCCATTAGTTTAGTTATATTCTTAATTTGTTAATAAACTCTTTTTTTTACCATCTTTTCTGTAACCTATTAGATTATGCGGCCATATCTAATTAGGTAATATATATTATAAATTTGATTGAATTCTGATTACAGTTATCAATGCCAATAGAAAGGAAGTCCAATTATTGTATGATTCTTTATAAGATGACCTTGATACCTTGATAGGAGGAACTATCCTAATTACTTATCTTAAACCCTCTACTCTCACCTATAAATAGACAATATATTTTAGGGACTCAATGCGTGATGTTATGTTACATTATTTGAGAGATTACAGATATTCTCTCATCTCCCCTTAGTCCCTAATCTATCCTCATAGTGGTTCTGTGAAAGATAGAAAGAGAGGCGAATGTAAGTCTAGTTCTCCTTATAGATCGACATCTCTATAGTTTTTGGACTAAGGATAGTGCACTTGCAGATCAGATAAAAGTTTTTATGAATAGCATCAAAGCTACGCAATTATAATATTTAATCTATGATTATTTGATTTCAATTTCTAGCATTAATTTTTTTTGCATAATAGCATAATTACAGTTTTTATACTAACAATTCGTATTAGAGTCATGCTTTGAAATCAAATACCTTCAATCATAAAAGTATGTCAGATCTATTTTATATTTAGATATGTTTGTCAGCACCCTTTACTTGCGAAAAGGTGTTATCAGATTTTGATTATACGATACTAAATGATTTGTTTGTGTTGTCAATCTATTTTCCTATCTCTTTTGTCCCGTCACCTGCTTGCGGGTTATATAAGGTTCCTCGTGTTTGATCGACAAACTACCATCAATAGCTTGCTGTCGATAACAACATTATTGAGGGTGGTCTCTGGTGGTCGTCGACCCAATCGCAGATAGTAATTGCGTACAAGTGCTGTTGTATGCAGCGGAAGTACGTGGAGTGAGACATGTGACAACCGACAGTGTCACATGCATACCTGCGACTGCTTGTATATAGCAGCCTTGCCTTAGTCATAAGCATCTGCACACACAGTAGTGCTACTTCCTATGGCGATTGCAACATTGCCTTTGACTAGTAGCTATAGCAATATAGTTGAGTTATTTCTCGTACAATTTATTCAATTTTATTTATTTTTAGTTTGACTCATTTAAAATTTATTATAAAAAAATTAAGGATAAGAGAAACTTAAATGAACTGACTAGTATATGCCTTTAGAAAGAATTAAGATTAAAGTATAAAAAAATCATAATATCTTGGGTACTACTCAATGAGTGAGTAACAATAAAAGAAAATTAATGTGTAAATCATTTAAGTTTATAAAAATAATATAAACTTATAAAAGAAAAATCTTCACAATAAATTGCTACTTTTGTTACAAGAAAGGTCATGTGAAAAAGGACTATATGGTTTGGTTCAAAATAGAAAGGTACAAGTTTGACTTATGCCTAAAGACGATTCATTTGATAGATTTTGAAGATGCATGCTATGTTCCTATAATTTTATAAATTTAGTTTTTTATCTAGAATTGTCAGAATATTATTTCTCTCTTGGTGATTGTAAACTCAGTATATTTATGATTTAATGAAAATTAACTTTTAAATTCTATATGATGGGTTGTACAGAACTAATATGAATCTTGAGTTTGCAACAATCCTGTAATAAAAAATTAGAATAAAATATAGTTTTTTGAACTCCTTAAAATTATATATGCTTACATCTGCGGATCACTCCATATTCCCTATTTTATTGGAAACCCAAATATTTTATCACTTCTATAGATAACTTGCTGATATATGACTATGTATATCTAATTCATACAAGGTTTTAAGCTATTGACACATTTAGGTATACATAAATAAAGTCGAGAGATAATTAGATAAAAAGATTAAAATTATCAAATTTGATATGAATAATAAATTTTATGATAGATATGATGAGTCCAATCATAATTCTGATTTTTTTAAAAAAATTTAAATAAGATATTCCATATGTTTTACCAAATGTGTCATAGTAAAATGAGATCACTAGAACATGAAATCATACTTTTATAAATATGATTAGAAGCATAATAAATTATTCTTATGTACTCGAATAAATATGAGGAGAAGTTCTAAAAATGAATATATATATATATATATCTTGAATAGGATTCCTAATAAGTTAATTTCACCAACTCTTTTGAGTTATAGACTAGTATAAAACCTAACTTGATACATTTACATCTTCAAATCATATGAAAAAATATTAGATTCAAGAACTATTTTTTGTTATTTTATTATTTATCCAAAAAAATTCAAGGGATATGGATTTTATTGTTTTAATAATAGTATGAGGATATTTGAATATGATAATGTAGGATTCTTAGAAAAATAACGAATCAACGAGAGTGAAAATCTCAAAATTTAATTTTAAGAGATACAGGTTAATAAAGACGAATAACAAAATAACATTAATTTACTCCGTTATAATATTGATATCGCTACTAATGAACTTGTAGAATAATCACAATCGATAATTTTAAAAATATCTCAAAGAAAAAGTTCTCCATGTGAAAGAGAAAGGGAAAAGTTCCATCAAAAGAAAAAAAGTTTTTTATTATTATTTTTTATCATCTAATAGGGCAACCAACTGCTGACAACTATCCAAATTAGAAAAAAAATCTTAAGAAAATCTTGGTTTAGAATGGGACCATGCAAAATAACTCAATCAGCATGTCACAACCAGCTTGAACCGG